>JARHVA010003778.1:1302500-1522500 GCA_037957365.1 Torreya grandis
CATGGTTTGCATAACTACCCTAGTGGTTTTGTAAACTTCCCTAGAGGTTTCATTAACCTACCTCTAACTAAAATTTAAAACCATCATCATGGAGTGTGTGGCAAACATGAAGTTACATAACCATATATCATACTACTTAAATAATGGTTTCATGACCATTATTTAGAAAACCATCTCAACCCAAAGAAAACATGTTTTTAAACATTTTCTCTTATTTATAATTCCAATTTTGATTGTGTTTCCTTCCCCTAAATTATTTACTACCTAGCTTCCTATTAATATCCCATATATTCTCTTCTAACTAAATCTCAACAATCACCATTACAAATGCATTTATTTATGTTAATAAATGGATTGAAAAAATCATGAATGGGCAACTCGTGGTCTACCATTTTGAAAGCTAGCCACATATAGCTACATTTTTACTTTCACTATCTTACTTTCAATATAATTTACATTATTATTTTTTATTAAATACTTGGGAATTATAATCATCCCAAAACCTTTATCAAAAAATATACATAAAAAAAAAGTGTCTGGCTCAGCATCATTCCATGCAGAGGCATATGAAATAACAAAAAAAAACAACTTGAAAAAACTATGCCACCAACATTTTCAACCATGAGAACTCAAAGTCCTTTCAAAAGACTTTAGAATTCTATATATTTTCTTTCTACTCCTCACCACTTTCCATTATTCTTCATTACTAATTTTTTTTGATACTAAGATATCCATGCCAATCAATTTCTCAGCTTCATTTTTAACTACTTTACTCTGAAATCTCAAGTCCTCTCTCTTCTCACTATTCTAAATAAATGACAAAGAAGATACCATAGTTTTTTGATAGAGATAAAATATTACCTATAGAAGACTCTAAAAATATGACACACCCATACACTATATAAGGTATTACTCAAATTTTATGTATCCAAGGTCATCCCAATAAAATATAAAATACACCCATGAAAGGTAAAAACAAGAAGGTAGTAACCACATGGGTGGGACCTACCTATAAAGGTAAATCAATCTCACAAATAACTTGTGAGGTCCCATAAAATTCTCTAATTTGTCTGGTCAAAATATGTAAATCATGATTTATATAACCCAAATTCATAAGAAATGTCATGGTATAAACATTCTCTCTTGTACCATTATCAATAATAACACTGTGTATAAGTTGGTGATCAAGGTATGATTGAATATACAAGATATAAATATCTGAGTCATCATCCCTAATCTCATTATAATTGAAATTAATGGAGGGTATCTAAACCATAGGAGGTGTATATCATGTATATGTACCAATAATCCTATCCAATGGGTTCTCATGATGAGATGGAAGAGTGTGCACATTATATACCATTTGCACTTATGTATTTTTTTTAAAAATATTGCAAAGGATTGTTAAATATTTTTTTTGATTTTGGTGATCTCAAATTTGTGAAATTTATTATTTTTAAATATAATTAAATGTAAACTTTTGGTCATTGATGAGATCCTAGATATTATTCTTCATGGTGAAACATTTGTTCATTGAATACCTAGGGCCTTGGTAATAATCAAAATAAGCATTCACATCATACCCTTTGGGTAGAGGTCTACTCATATCAACCTTTATCAAATTAGGGATAAATATAAGATGATACTCTATAAGGCATGGGAGTAATTAAGTGAGATACTTAGGTAAGTGTGTAAATTATCTTTGTGGTGCATTGGATAAGATAAACCAATTAGGTTGTTATGACAAAACATAAATCATTATGGTTGTTTGTTTTTTAGGCTTAGGGAGTTAAAGATTATAAATTGGTTTTATAACTAGCTTGGTATTATATTTATATATATTCAGTGTATTTGATACATATTTAAGTTTTTTTAATGAGATAAGTTTCATTTTATGATCGTGAATAATATATCATAAGTCATAAAAATATTTAAATTTTTTGAATACATGGAATCATGTAAAGAATTAAAAAAAATTTACTTAAAAACATCTTGAATCTCTCTATCTACCATAATATTGGTCATTTTAGCCAACATTATATTGTATATCAAGACATACTCATTAATAAGTTCATTGGTTCCTTGTTTGATTTTTGCAATTTGGGCACATCAAACCTCGTTGATAATGTTAATGGAGAAGTGTACCAAAAACTAATCCACAAGGTATTTGAAGGTGTTTACTAATTGAGTTGGTAAATCATATAAGTACCTTAAAGCATAGTTTTTGAGGAATATTTTAAATAATTTGGTCAAAGGTTTATTATTATAATCATAATCAAGGCATGTTGCATAAAAAATTATATATGTTGTTTGGGATCACCCTTACAATCATAAAATGTTAACTTAGGTTCAACAAAACTAGTTGAAAAGGGGTTCAAAGATATCTTTGGTGAAAGAGGATTATGAAACACCTCTTTTGAATCAATAACATAAGCTGATTTCATAAAAATTGGTTTTATATTTTTAACCTTAGTTTGAAAAAGTTTTATAGTTTGGACAAGAGATTTCACTTCTTGGTATTTTAAGTTATATATTTGAGAAGTCACTAAAAGAGGTGTACCCATGGTTGGGTAGATATATTCATTTAAATCTATAATTGCATTGAATTATATTGGTTTCTCATATAATATGTGGAAAAATTAGTTTAAGGGAACAAAGGTTGAAATACATATCCCATGCCCCCACTATAAGTATGAAGTGGTAATGTGATCAAGGGGAGGGTTGTTGATATATGGGTATGACCCATATATTAAATATCATGATTAATATATGGACCTAATTATTCATCTATGTTTTTTTCCTTTTGATTTTCTAGTATGGTTCTTAGGATTTCATCAAAATCTTCATGATTTGATGAATATGCTCATGAAACAATGCAATTGCTTTCTCTTGCTCATGATCTATTTGTTTATGTTCATTGATTCTATTATACTTATGATTTTCATTATCAAAATATTATTCTATGATAACATCATCAATAGGTTGTTCATTCTCAACATTAGTATCATCATGAGCGATAAGATTACATTCCTCATTTGTTTTATACATCTTAGGTGTTAGGAGGGGAATCTCAATGTGTTCAATATGCACACCTCCCAATCTATGGCTATGCCTAAGTTGTATGTAAAATAATATAAGTAGGGAATTAAAAGTATAAAAATCTTAAACCCTATCTAAATGAAGATATTAGGAACTAGAAAATTTTGTATTCATAAAAATCAGGTTCACCAAATGTGTAATCTTAAAATATAGATACAGGGAATCTAGGGTTAAATGGATAAGAGATAGCCCAGGGAAAAAGGATAGTAGACTATCTTTGGAGGAGGCTAATTTTTTGAGAAACTTAGATAGAATGTATAATAAATTTATTATGTTGAGATAATAAAGATAGAAATAACACATACTCTATATATTGTAATAATAATGAAAATGAGATACTTAGCTGGTTTTGATGCTAATATAGATCTAGATATAGAATAGTCACCTAATTTTGGAAATTGTGCCTCCATAGTCATATACACTTGCATTAGTTTGGGATAATTGTGTTGATAATATAATCTAACTTAGATTTAGGTGTATAATACAAAATACCTATTGAAACACGATGCACCAACCTAGATATTTCTATGTTTTGTGTTGCCTTCACTCTTATGCATTCAAATCTAGGTCATGGATTATCACTCATTGTTAAATTATAAAACCCTAGTTTTTAATATTAATATTGGCTATGGGAGAAATGGGTTTGTAAATACATGATTTTTAAATCACCCAAATACCCTTTTATCAATGAGGACTACCTACATAGACAATACTCCAAAAAGGGCCTCAAATTTATGTAGTTCTCTACTATGTGTTGGCTTGTGTGTGAATAGTGAAATGTGTGATAAGTACAATAGTGAATTATCTTGTAATTTGCAAAATATAACTCTTTGGATGCTCATTTAGTACTTAAAACATATAGATGTGTTGTTCTTGTGAATAAAGAATCCAAGAGGGGAGATTAGTATAGTGTTAGTCAAGATAATAAACTAAAAATAAACATACTAAACACTAACACCTATAGCCTTCTTGTCCCCAAAATTGGGCACTCATTTTTGTGGTCAACATGTTAACTATTTTGGTCTTGTAGGCCAAAAAATGGTTTCCTTCCTTCTCAAAAATGTTCTGAGCAGTCAAGTTATCCAATTACCTAGGTCTTTTTGGCAAAGGAAATATCTCATTTTCAAAGGGTTTTCAATCAGGAAATGAACAAGGAACATTCAAAAGACTTGAAGGCATTTCCTAAGAATTTATAAGTAAGGTTCATCAATGAGGTTCAATGAGATGAAATAAACTATAGGGACTGACCATTGAACCTTTTGAACCTTTAAACTCTGCTTCAAGGTTCAAGGTTCAAAGTTCAATCAAATGGTTCAAACAAATGGTTCTAGTGAGCAGTTAACTAAATGAATGTGATTCTTTGAAAAATACAAGTATTGAACCATTAAACCATTAAACTATTAGACTGGTCAATCCCCAAGAAGGTTCAAGGTTCAAAGTTCAATATGAGGAAAAGCTGAAGGATTTCAAAGAAGTGGTGATATGCCCAAAGACATCAAATTTTAACTTGATGAATGTTGAACCATTAAACCATTGAACTGGTTAATCCCCAAGAAGGTTCAAGGTTCAAAAGGTTCAAGTGACCAGTGATGTCCCCATGAACATCAAATTTAGAGTGATGGAATAAACATTGATTTTCAAATAGCATGGAACTAAATACAAAATGAATGACTTGCCAAGAAAGGAGTTGGAAAAGCAAGCAAAAGGCGAGAAGATGGCCCTGAGAGCTCAAAAGATGAGGAAGAGACAAAATATAGCAAAGGAAGAGGGAACATGATAGGAATCTAGAAGCATTGGTAGAAGAGTTATTTCAGTGGGTGGAATAGTCCACCAGGTGGATATCAGAGAGCATTAGCATTTAATGATGCAACCTATTTTTCTTCAATTGAGTAAAGGTGAGTGGACAGTCATGTAAGTATCATAAAGAGGAGTGGAATTTCCTCTCAGAAGACTAGATAACCAATGCCTATGAGGGGACATTGAATATGATTTAAACACCTCTAGCATGGCCTCTTTGTAGGACTTTCTCTTTACAATGCATTAAACACAACATGGGCTACTTGTGGAAAGGAGTACCCAAGTATTTGGGGGAATACTATATATTGTAATCTTTAATTTTGGAAAAGGAGGATCTTTGAGTTATCAGAAACAAAACTCTGCCCAAAATTGAAAGGCATTTTTGAGAATTTGAGCTTAGATTGTTAATCAAATTTTACCATTTGAATGAGAAAGCAAGTGACTTATCAAAATTTGTGTTGAAATAGCTTGTGTTATATAGGAAATTTTTCTTATGTATTTTTCCTTATATCATCTTATCTATCTGATCAAATAAGTAGAGCAAGTGAAGATAATCTGGGAGATATTTTGAAGCTAATTGTGGAGACTTTGTCCTACATAATTATCTTTAGTCTATGTTTTTGTGCCTTAGAATAGAGGATATTGGAAAAGGCTTTGAACCACCTATATCTTCTATTGCCTAATTCTATTGTAGTTTGTGGTGGAGACTTTGGGCTACACTTCATTCTATGGTATCCTATGTACTTAATCAGTAAGAGAAGTAATGAAAGACTTTGTGCTTTCATGGGTTTTTTGTGGAATTAGTTACTACCCAGGAAGTTTGTCCTCTATTTTGTGAACATCATTTCTAAAAAAAGAGAAATGGATGGTGTGATTCTACCCCTAGGTTAGTATTAGTATAGGTCTAGTTTATAATAGTTTATAGGGAGCCTCCCCTTACTGAGAGGAGAGATTTATCTCATCATGCTATGGTCGATATAATAATTTTGTATTTAGTTAGTTGAAAACAAAATATTCACCCAATAACTTTTTGGTGACTCCACTAGGGAAGAACATGCAAGTTGAAGCTTCACTCTTCGAGTTGAAGTAGTTCTAGTTCTTTTCCATTCTACACTCTAACAGATCTATGGTATACATGAAGCTGGAGAGCTCAAGGTATTTTTGATCCTGTATTTGAGTTGGTACATTAAAATAACTTCAATCTATTTCCTCCTTGACCTCATCTTCAATGAACCAAGAGTTTCCCTCCTACCAACATCAAATCTCCAATACTAGGTGAGGATTATCCTTTCTCTTCTAGCAAAGCTTTGTCTATACATACTCCACAAAGGTTTGCTATCCCTCCTTTCAATTTTCATATCATGGCAACCCAAGGCCCTTGGGGTAATAATTTTGGTCCCCTAAATCTAACCCCACCTTTACATGAACTACCTTGTAATTCAAGAAAGAATTTTCCCAAATTCTATGGTGATGAGAAATTTCATCTTGATGAGCATATTGTATCTTTTTGCATAGCCTGTGGTGTGATAGGCATTAAATATGAAGATATAGTAGTAAGAATATTTCTATAAACATTACAAGGTGCTGCCATAGATTAGTTTTATCATCTTCAAGCTTAAACTATAACCAACTGGGACACTCTCAGGACCAAGTTTGAGGCTAGGTTCAAACAAGCAGAAGATGCACACACCTTGTTAGCATAGCTTACACAAATGAAGAATAAGCCTCATGAGCCCATGTGAGACTTCATTTCCAAATTTGATAAGTTGAAGAATAGGATTCCTATAATTTCCCAACCAACACTCAATAATCTCAAGTGATTCTTTATCAATTCTCAACTTCCCAAAGTGAGTTTTTTGTTAAGGTAGGCTAGCCATATAAATATTTTTGTAGCTCAAATTTTGGCTACCAAGGTTGAAGATGATTTTATCCTTATGGGTAAGATAAAAAGAGATCCTAATAAAAATAAAATTTTCTCATCTATTGAAAGTTATTCTACAAACACTACTGATCCTATGGTGCAAAAGTTAGCGAATGAATTGATAGCTTCAAAAAGGCAAATGGCCCAAGGTATGTCTACTCCTTCTTATCGATATATATACCAAGGAAGACATTTCCTAGCCATTCATATCTAGGCAATGCTACCAAAAATAAAGGGTAACCCAATCAACTTATTATAGGGGAAGCTTGCCATTAAAGCAACACAGGTCAACTTAGTAGTTAGTTACTATAAAGTTGAACATGATTTCTCTTTCCAACCTGAGATGGACTAAGAAGAGGATGCTAATCTCTTTGTAGAAGAATAATTAGCTGGTGACTCTAATATTGGTTTTTTGGATTACCAAGATGAAGCTAGAAAAAATGGAGAAGTTTTTGATGGAGCATATGCTATTTTTACTAGGTCCAAAAATTAGTCAACTCAACAAGTCGATAGGGGAAAAGCAGTAAAATATCCTCAGCTAGTAATCTTGATTGTTAAATGGGGAACTTCCTTGTCTTTCCAATCAAAATACCCAATGACCAATAAGAATGTAAGTACCTCAAACAATCCTCTCCCTTTTACTTCTATCCCTTAGCCCAATGGCATATCAAATCAAAATTAGAAGGATGGATTTCCTTCCTCTATTTCTAGTTCATTCTAGTCATTTGACATAATTGATCATGCTAAGAAGACCAAGATCTAAATGTCTAAGTTTGAATACCTACAAGCCAATCCTGAGCAGTTGGATAGGTTGGCTGAATGCATCAAAAGCAAAATTTTCCCTGTAGGAAAAGATTCTTCCAAAGTGACTCATGATCCACCAAAGAACAAATCCATCCAAAATAATCTTGTCACTACTCCTCTAGTTGCCCCTAGGAAAATAAAACCTTTCTATGTTTCTCTATTGATAAATGATCATAAGTTGAAAAATTATAATAGACTTTGGAGCCTCTGATAACGTTATACCCGCCAAGGTAGTAAATTCTCTCAATCTTACCTTAACTAAGACTTTTAGGAGATGTTTCTCCATGAAAAAAAACAATTAGCACTTTTGGGTTAGATCAAAGATGCCCAATTTGCATTTGTGGCCTTTCTAGATAAGATAATTAAGATGATGGTCTTAGTGGCTAATATTCTAGCTTCATATGGCATCCTGCTCGGACAAATTTTTTGAAAAGATGTCACTGGAGAGTTGAACATGGACCTATTTGAAGAAAGGATACCTGTTAAAGGGATCTTGTGAAAGTTGCTTCCTGAGACAGAGTAAAAGTACATTATTTCTCAGACATTAGACCCTGAGGCTCAAATTTTGTTTGAATCTTTAAGAATGGGTAATTATTTTTTGTCCATTGAAGATGTTCTTGTTTCATCAGACCAAAGTTCACTAGGTGACAACTCAAATAATTTGGATAGGAAATAAAAACTTATGGATGAAATCTTAGGGGAAAAGGAATCTTCCCTCACTAATGAAGATAAATCTTTAAGAAGATCAAATCTTAATGATCTTTGGATCTTAGAATTTGATGGCAGCTACTCTTCTGTCAGATCTAGAGCTAGAATTGTGTTGATATCCCCATATGGAGATATTTTCCCTTATTCATACAAGTTGTAATTTGGCAATGCCAACAACACCACCAAGTACAAATAATTATTGCTTAGATTAAAAGTTACTCATGCTAAAGGTGTTAAAGTTATTCATGCTCGAGGAGATGCTGAATTGGTGGTCTACCAAGTGAGGAGCCTATACCAAACTAAGAATGAAAGACTGTGACATTATCACAATCTTATGTGGGATTGCATTGAAAGTTTTGATGCTTTCAACATTTCAACAGTGTCTAGAGAATTTAATGATCATGTAGACTCATTGGTTGTCTCTACAACCCTCATGGTTCCTCATAAAGATTTCAAAGGGAATAAATACACTATTGAGTTGGTCTTTTGACCAATTTTACCTAAAAATGTTGACCACTGGCAGGTGTTTAATGGTGATAATCAAATTGTCACTTTTCTAAAAAAGATGGATGGTTTTGAGGAGCTCTATTTCAAAGGTAGTGCCTCTCTAACATGGGAATCAGTTCCCAAAACAAGTTCATGAACTGGCAAAGAGCTTATTCAACTCAAAGGGCATAAAATCCCAATGGGTTTGGTTTCTCTTGAGAAACTATTTGATAAGCATGACAGGTGTATCAAGTAGAAACCAATGGATTCAAGTTCATCCAAGGAGTTTGATCAAGTAAATCTAAGTACTGAAGAAAATCCCAAAATGGTCAACATTGGGAAATGTTTCACTACTGATGAAAAGATCAAATTCATTACTCTTCTTCACTGTTACTTTGATTTTTTGGAATATTCCTACAATGACTTGAAATCCTTCAGGCCTGAAGAAATTCAGCATGAAATTCCTCTCAAGACTGGGTCATTGCCTCACAAGTAGAAGCAAAGGCAATATAATCCCAAGATATTAGGTACTATACTTTCAAAGATTCAGAATATGTTGTATTCTAGGATAATTTTTCCAATTCACTATTCAAACTAGATTGCCAACATAGTTCCTGTAAGGAAAAAGAATGGAAAAATTCATATATGTGTGGATTTTAGGAATCTCAATCAGTCTTCTCTAAAGGACAACTACCCTCTACCTATCATGGATCAAGTGTTGCAAATAGTAATTGGCTTAGAGATGTTATCAATGTTAGATGGTTTTCATAGGTACAATCAAGTAGAAGTTGGAGTAGATCAACATAAAACCGCTTTCACTACACCTTGGGAAACATTTGCATATCCCATAATGCCTTTTGGTTTGATCAATGCTGGCACCACATTGTAGAGAGCAATGGACCTTGCCTTCAGAGATGTATTAGGGAAGTTCATCATGGTATATATTGACGACTTGACTATCTTCTCCAACCATCATCTTGATCATATGCATCATTTACAACAAGTGCTGAAATGTTGTCGATAAAATGGTCTTTCTCTTAATCCCAAGAATTCAATTTTTGGGGTTATAGAAGGTAAACTTCTCAGCCACATTGTATCCCAAGAAGGTATAAAAATTGATTCAAAAAGAGTCAGATCTATCCAAGATCTTACTCTGCCTATTAGTAAGTTTGTAGTTCATTTTTCTTCAGAAAGGTGAATTTTCTATGAAGGTTCATCCCAGAATTTAGAGAGAAAACTCACCACATTATCGATATGATGAAGGGTAAAGCTACTTTCCCATGGACTGCAGAAGGCACAATATCATTTGAATATATCAAGAAGGATATTGCTCATGCCCTGATCTTGGTTTATCTAAATTATACCAAAGACTTCATGGTACACGGATATGCTTATGAACACACACTTTCAGCCATTTTAGTTCAGCAAAATAAAGATGTGGATTTTCCCATATAATTTATGATCTTCCCTCTTAAAGATCATGAATTGAAGCATTCAATTATGGAGAAGCATGCTTATGCAGTGGTTAAGGTGGTAAAATATTTCCAATTCTATATTTTGAATTCACACATTGTTGTTATGGTGCCTGATACCATAGTGAAGGCTATTTTAAATAAACAAGAGTTTGGTACAAAAAGGGGCAATTGGATCGTTAAAATTCAAGATTTTGATCTTGATATCAAACCTACTAAACTTTTGTGGAGAAAAGGTCTTTTCCAATTAATTGCTGATAACATACCAAAGAAAATAGGACATGAAGAAATAGAGGTTGAAGACATGCCTACAGTTCTCTTTATCACTACTACTGATGAGTGGTATTCCAATATCACTCATTTTATTATCTATGGTGATTTTCCTACCCATTTATCTCATAAACAAAAAATAAATGTTAAGTTTAAATTTACTAACTATGTTTTATGGGACAATGGTTTGTACAAAAGAAGCCTTGATAGGGTATTTATTCGTTATGTGGATAAAGCGCAACAAAGTAAACTTTTAGAGTCCTTCCACAATTTGGCTTGTGGAGGAGATGTTTTTACACCTATGATGACTCACAAGATTATATGAGCTAGATACTATTGGCCTACATTGTTTCAAGATGCATATAATTGGGTAAATAGGTGTGAGTTGTGTCAATAGTTCGTTAGGAAACCCAAGTTGGCCGAATTACCCCTCAAGCCTATGATGATCGAAGAGCCTTTTTAGCAATGGGGTATTGACTTCATTAGCACTGTGAACCCATCCTCAAGTGTTGGACATAATTATATCCTCACCGTAATAGACTATTTTACTAAATGTGTGGAAGCCATTCCAGTCAAGCATGCCACTTTAGAAGTGGTGTGTAATTTCCTAAAGGAAAATAATATTTCCTATTTTGGAGTTCCAAACAAGATTATAACAGATAATGCCTCATGTTTCTCTTCTTAGGAGATTAATAAATTTTTCTACAATCACAAAATTATTCTTTCCCGCTCCTCAGACTACTATCTGCAAGGAAATGGTCAGGCAAAATCAAGTAATAAAAATTTGGTTACTATCATCAGGAAACTAGTTGATGACAATCATAGGACTTGGCATAAAGCATTGTTTGATGCTTTATGGGAAGACATGATTACACTTAAGAGGGAAATAGGTATGTATCCATTCCAAATTCTGTATGGTCTAAATGCAAAAATACCCATTACCTTGGAATTACCATCATTGAAGTTGGCAAAGGCAGTAGAAGATACAACTTTTGAAAATTATATTGACAAAAGAATCATGTGTTTGACTGAGTTAGAAGAGCAATGAACTATAGTAGTGGATTGCATTAATAAACATCAAAATTAGGTGAAGAAACTTTTTGATCAGAAATCAAGGATTCATGAGTTTCAGATTAGAGATCAAGTCTTGTTATGGGACAAGAAGAGAGAACCAAAGGGAATGCATGGAAAATTTGGTTCCTTGTCGAGAGGTCTATTCACCAGCCATCGATTTAATGGTGATAATAGTTTCTTATTGAGATATCAAGATGGAACATCGTTTTCACTACCTTGTAGTGGGCAGCTTCCGAAGCACTTCAATTCTTGAAGGATCAGATAAGTTCATTTGTACATTTGTATAGTCTTTGTTTATTTTATTTTTTGTTGTTCATTTAATTTTGGGCATCTTTCTCTTTTTGGTGGCATGACTCCATGGCCCAATTGCATGGAAAAGGCACTTGGATTCTAGTTTCTACTCCTTTCAATTATTTCAGAGTATAACAGATGAAAGTTCTCCAATTGGAGCTTGTTTTTGTCCCCAAAATCAGCCACTCATTTTTATAGTCAAGATGTTAACTATTTTGGTCCTACAGGCCAAAAAATGGTTTCCTTCCTTCTCAAAAATGTTCTGAGTAGTCAAATTATCTAATTACCCAGGTCTTTTTAGCAAAGGAAATCTCTCATTTTTAAAGGGTTTTCAGTCGAGAAATGAACAAGGAACATTCAAAAGACTTGAAGGCATTTCCTAAGAATTGCTAAGTAAGGTTCATCGGCGAGGTTTAATGAGATGAAATAAACTATAAGGACTAACCATTGAACCTTTTTAACCTTTTAACTCTACTTTAAGGTTTAAAGTTTAATCAAATGGTTCAAAGTAATCGTTCTAGTGAGTGGTTCAACTAAATGAATGCGACTCTTTGAAAAAAATAAGTGTTGAACCATTGAACAGTTGAACTGTTAGACCAGTCAATCCACAAGAAGGTTCAAGGTTAAAAGTTTAATATGAAGAGAAGTTGAGGGAGTTCAAAGAAGTGGTGATGGGCCCAAAGACATCAAATTTTAACCTGATGAATGTTGAACCATTAAACCATTAAACCGATCAATCCCCAAGAAGGTTCAGGGTTCAAAAGGTTCAAGTGATCAATGATGTCCCCACGAATGTCAAATTCAGAGTGATGGAATAATTATTGATTTTAAAATAGTATGGAACCAAAGACAAATTTAGTGCCCTACCAAGAAAGGAGCTAGAAAAGCTAGTAGAAGGCAAGAAGATGGCCCCGAGAGCTCAGAACATGAGTAAGAGACAAAATATAGAAAAGGAAAAGGGAACATGATAGGAATCTAGAAGTAGGTAGAAGATTTATTTAGTGGTTGGAACAGTCCACCAGGTGGATATCAGAGAGCATTAGCATTCAATGGTGTAGCCCATTTTTCTTCAATTGAGTAAAAGTGAGTGGACGGTCATGTAAGTATCATAAAGAGGAGTGGCCTTGCCTCTCAAAAGACTAGATAACCCATGCCTATGAGGGGACATTGAATATGATTTAATTTACTTCAACATGGCCTCTTCATAGGACTTTCTCTTTCTAATGCATTAAACATAGCATGGGATACTTATGAAAAGGAGTGCCCAAGTAATTGGGGGAATACTATATATTTTAATCTTTCATTTTGGAAAAAGAGGATCTCTAAGTTATCAGAAACAAAACTCTACCCAAAATTGAAAGGCATTTTTGAGACTTTGAGCTTAGATTGTTAATCAAATTTTACTAGTTGAATGAGAAAGCAAGTGACCTTTCAAACTTTGTGTTGAAATAGTTTGTGTTATATAGGAAATTATTCTTATGTCTTTTTTCTTATATCATCTTATCTGTCTGATCAAATAAGTAGAGCAAGTGAAAATAATCTGGGAGATGTTCTGAAGCTAATTGTGGAGACTTTGTGCTACATAATTATCTTTAGTCTATGTTTTCATGCCTTAGAATAAAGGATATAAGAAAAGGCTTTAAACCACCTATATATTCTATTGCCTTATTCTATTGTAGTTTACGGTGGAGACTGTGGGCTACACTTCATTCTATGGTGTCCTATGTACTTAATCAGTAAGAGAAGTAATGAAAGACTTTGTGCTTTCATGGGTTTCTTGTGGATTCAGTTACTAATTAGGAATTTTGTCCTCTATTTTGTGAACATCATTTATAAAAAAAGAGAAATGGATGGTGTGATTCTACCCCTAGGTTAGTATTAGTATAGGTCTAGTCTATAAAAGTTTATAGGGAGCCTCCCCTTGCTGAGAAGAGAGATTTATCTCATCATGTTGTGGTCGCTATATCAATTTTTTCTTCAGTTAGTTGATGACAAAATATTCACCCAACAAGCCTAGACACTATTAATAGCATAGGTAATAATCATACAATGAAAATACAACTACAAAAAAAAAAAAAAACATCCTTTTACCTTCCTTTTAGCTCCAAAATGGCTTGTTAAATTAGCTTGATCAGATTTGTGTTCAAGAAATATTTTTCAATGAAGCTGCATTGCTCCACCTCTCCTTGGTACCTTGGTTTGGATTATGAAATTAGCATGGTAACACTACTATGAAGATTTTTGGAGGTATTTTTGTATAATAAAATTGAACTAAGAAATCTTATCGATCAATAAGTAAGGCCTTGTATTTATAACCTCCAAAGTTAACTCTTATCCAAGTTGAGTTAGGTTAGTATTTAAGCATAGAAAGAGTTTAAACTAACCCTAGGTGAGTTAAATTTAACTCCAATTGAGTTAAGGAGGTTACATGTAGTTATGATTTTCAAATAATAAGCATGCCTCTCAAATTAGATATTTGTGAGAGCTTGACAACTCATAAAGGAAATGATGAAGAAGCTTGATATTTTAAATTTTTATTTTTAGTTACTCATTAATTATAAATGAATTATTTAGCTAAGCATTTAATTTTTTTTACTAACTAATTAATTTTGATTAATATTTTATCTCTTTTAATAATTATTCAAATACCTCACTTAATGGGTCCATAGGTGAAACTACTAATTGTTAGGTCGTAAGGTGATTGGAGATGAATCTATGAGAGGTTATTATTGCATATGTACTAGTATCCAAAATAAGGATGCCTTACCTTGATTCTAAGCACTAATGAATGGTGTATGGCTAAATATGGGATGCTTAGTGATTCTTAGGCTTAATGTGAAATGTTTAGTAGAAATCAATCTAAAGTCTAGTTGAAATCTAGTTGTGGCTAGAATGGGATGTCTATAGTTTTCCCATGCTTGGGAATGGGTTACATGTTATAGGAATAGTAACATATTATCAAATAATGAAATTTGTTTTTATGCCTAATGCCCTAATAAGTGATGTATGAGCCTTAGATGTCCCCTCAAAGGAGTGGGTGACAAAGAAGGTTAGTGATTGGTCCCTCAAAATAAGAAAAATGATGGGACCAAAATGGTAAAGGGGGTGGGAAAGGATTGATTTACCCAAAGGCAGTAAGAATCAGTGGCATAGTGAGATGCCCCAATTGGGCAGATAAAAAGGATGATTTTCCCAAAGGTAGTTATAATCATCAGTATAATAAGGTAAAAAGATAATGATTTTCCAAAAGGTGGTTATAATCATTAGTAAAGTGAAAACATGCCACCAATGGGTGAATAGAGAGAATTGTTTACCCAAAGGTGGTTATAATCATTAACATAATGAAAAATGCCCTTATAGGGAAAGTTAATGATTTTGATTTGCCCAAAGGTGGTTATAGTCAATAACATCCAAACACAATGATTTTCCCAAATGTAGTTATAATTAGTAGCATTACAATATAAAACAACATGGAAAATTGGAAAAGGGGGCTTACGAACTGAATCCATATGCATAGAGTAAGAATAAGCTAGTATAGAGGAGAAAGATGAATTTGGATAGCTTGCTAGTAAGAATATGTACATCCTAAATATCAAGGATTAAAATTCACTCATGATTTAATTAATATATATTTTTGAAATGATTTAGATAGATCAATAATTTTTCAGGTGACCAAGAAGAAGTATCATGGTATTATTATTTATAATATTTCCTGAATTGATTTTCATTATAGCACATGATGGTAAGCATCATGATATAAAACACCATGATAACTTAGCTATAATATGCATAAAGACTAACACATGATCCAACCAATAATAAAAAATAATGCACCAATGATAAAAACCATGATGACAATATTTATGTATGAATATGGATGGACTTAAGTATAATGCACAAGGAGTCACCTAATAAATGAAAATATACTAAGTCAAGTCAGAATAATGAAAATAAACAAATAGGTAAAGAAACAAACAAATAAAAAGATAAAACACGAATAAAAAATCACAACAAAACACCAAGAAATAAAAAGTGAATAAATAAATCAAAACAACATGAAACAAACACAAACAATGGTTAATGATAATGTTAGTTCAAATAGAAACCAAATTATGCATGTATGTGTAATAGAGGTGTTACTATTGATGAAAAGGTGACCTTGAAGCTAGATAGAAGTGACACAATTATAAAAATGCAATAAAAATGTCACAAGGTTACCCCTAGGCTATAGGGAAAAAATGACACACAAGATGGCAATCACTGCCGCTAGGCTATAGAAGACAACAAAATAAATAAATGAAATGAGGGGAATATAAGAAAAGGAAGGGGTAGCCAAGCTGAATATAAGTACATGAGATAAATTATCATTGCCTACATAGTTCTATGGATGCAATATCCAATATAAACTTCACATCAAATGTAGTTCTCCCAAGATATGGGATAGAATAAAATGTTATTGATTGGTAGAGGAATATGGAAAAGGTCTTGAAAAATGGTGAGTGTGTAACAATAAGGAAAAATAAGGATGAGGAAACTAAATTATAAGTGGTTACTTAGGAAATATCAAGGAATTACATAATCCTTAAGGCAAAAAAGTGGTTGAAAATAAAGGAAGGTACAGTTGAGCTAACTCAAGATACCTATGTATCCAAGTATTGCATACATAATTCATAAAAACTTCAAGATGATGTAGTTATCCCATAAATGAGAGGTATAAGACCAAGGTACTCTTAGAAATAAACTAAACAAAAAAGATGGCCCATCTTGGAAATATTGATAGTTTTATATTTTATGAGGAAATTTTAAGCCAATTTTCATGATTTTAGGACTTTTAGGATTTTCTAGATCTTTTACAAATGTTTTAATTTTTTTTAAAGTATCTCAACTCAATTGAGAATTATGAGATACTAAATACTCAAACTCACAAAATGGTGAGAGCATTCAAACTTTAAATTGCTCAAAAAATGGTAAGAGCATGGCATAGTGTGACTGAGCTAACCTCAATGTAAACTGAGTACTTCTTACATAGTCCTATTAGGACCTCAAGTCACCATAGTTTCACCTTACAATCGAGGAATTTGACTGGGTAGTGTCAAATTCATGAATTAGGAAAATGGTAGAGTATATAAATAGGAATGGCAAGGTGATATGACTATAGATGATAAAGGTGTTGCCTTTAATTTACTCATAAGTAGGAAATAATGGCATAAGTTAATGATACTAATTTTCCCAAAGGAGGTTATAATTAGTATCATGGAGTGGAACACTGATTTTCCAAAAGGTAGTTATAATTAGTAACACTTGTAATGAAATAAAATAACAAATAAATGATGAAACTACTAAAACACTATCATACTGGTCCTAGATAACCTCTATCAATAATACTAAATTGACTACTAAAACTTGATATAAATCACCTTGTTGAAGGTGCCTGAAGAACTAATCGAATGAAACCAAGGTAAAAAAGTTAGGGAGGGAGGCTAAAATAATTATTGTCAAAAGTGAAGGCATGATATAATGTTATATGGTATGATACAAAGAAGATGACAACATGGTACAATGTAAATGAGCCTCATAGACAATACTTCAAGTCTCTCAAAAAAAATAATGCTTGAGGTGTATGATGTTCATCATCTCATCAAGTTCATATTTGTCTAGTGTAGTGAGCATGTATGCTCTAGAGCCATAATTTGAAACAATGATGTAGAGGCATATTCAGTTGGGTCTAAAATTTACTTTTTTCCTCTTCTTGACCATGGTGCTCTTTTGGTTTTCTTTGAGAACAAGATTCCCAAGCTCAAACTCTCTATGTTTAACCTACCATTTGTATTGGCCATAAAGTATATTTTGGTATGCTTGAAGGTTTTTAATAGTGTCCATAAATTTTTAATCAAGTAACTCTAGATCTTGAAGGTGAGATACTCTATAATCTTCATCATCTAGGATGTGTTTCAATGAGATACATAGAGAAGGTAACTTGACCTCAATGGGAAGAATGGACTCAATACCATAGACTAAGAAATATGGAGTGGCTCTATTGGAATAAGATAATTAGTAAAGTATGCCTAAAGGGTATGGAATATTTAGAGGTGCCAATCATGGCCAACATCATTGAAAATCTTTTTAAGGATGTTGAAAATGGTTTTATTAGATTCCTATGTTTGGCCATTACCTTGTGGGTAATATTTAGTAGAAAAATGTTGGGTGATATTATAATTAATAGAAAGCATTTTGACATCCTTATTTTTAAAATATCTACCATTATAAGATATAACGTTAGATGAGATACCATAGTGGTAGATGAGATGAATGAATGTGAACTTGAAAATGTATTTTCAAGTCACGTAAGGGGTATAACTTCAACCCACTTAGTGAAATATTCAGTAGTAGTAAGGATCTATTTATGGCCATTAGATGAGGTTGGGTTAATCTTACCAATGAGATTGAGTCCCAATGTTACAAATGGTCATGGTGTAAGGATCGATTTTAGTGTTTTAGCCAAGGCATGAATCAAATTGGCATGCCTTTGACATTTGTCACATTATTTAACATAAACACTTATATCTGCTTTCATAGTTGGCTAATAATAGTTGGTACACAAGAGTTTTTTGGCTAGGATGGCCTTGTTGGTGTGGGATCCACATACTCCTTCATGAACTTCCCATAGTGATAATGTTTCTTCTACCAAATTTAAAGAAGTAGATTTCTAACAAAGATATGATAGTAAAGGGTTGGGATAAGTAAGGTATAACAAGAGGCTTGGTGGGTAAAGGCCTTTTATTATTTACATGATAGGTCTAGTGGCATGATATGGTCATGAAGGTAGTTATAAAAGGTATGAGTACTAAATAGATATGGAACCAATAATATTATATATCATTATGATGGTTGAAGGTTCATGAGTAGGTGATAGAATATTTTTAATGAGGAATTGATATTATTTTTTCTTTTCTATGTGGTAGATCAAATAACCCATGGTGGCCATGGTATATGTTATATTGCTACTAGCCTAAGGTATGTGTTCAAATTATATGCTAGCAATCTGCTATTTGACAATGTCCACCATGGCCTTATATGGTATCATCTTTTCATCCTTATCCTAAAAGTGGTCTATAACCTAATTGATGATTAACTAAGAATCACCATAAACCATGAGATTATAAATATTATATTGTACTACTTGGTGAATCCCTACAACAAGTGATTTGTATTCATCTATGTTATTAGTATAATTAAAGCTTATGCATAATGATTTAGGACTAAGATCCACCTATGGTGAAATAAATAATAGGCCTACCCCTTATCCATGTGATGTGAATGATCTATAAAAATAAAACTTTTAGTGCTTCTCCTCAGATGGTGTTTCTATGATGGTCATGGTGGACTCATATGGGAATTGAAAAGTGAGTGAATATGTATTTGTAAGGGGACTTTTATCAATATATGCAAGTACTTTTCCTTTAATATCCTTGTAGTTGACATACTTGATCTTAAACTTCCTCAATAGCATGATCCATTTAGCCAAGTGTCCTTGTAAAGCTATCTTGGATATTAAATACTTGAGTGGATCCACTTTAGCAATAACTATGGTCATGTTGTTAAGCATGTAATGCCACAACATTTAGGCCATAAAGACCATAGATAAATAAGCTTTTTTTTATTAGTATATAGTTGTGTTCATATAAGACCAGTGTATAACTTAGATAATACATAGAATAATGTTTTCCATTGTCATCATGTTGAGATAGAAATTCCCCCAAGGATTTGTTTCCGGTAGATAGGTAAAGTAGAAATGGCTTTCCTAGAATTGGTAGTAATAAAGCAAGTGAATTGGAAATATATTCTTTTAGGAGCTAGAAGAATTTATAGCAGTCTTAATCCCAAAGAAATATAACAACCTTCTTTAGTAAGTGAATTAAAGGGTGTCATTTTTTAGCCAAATAAAAAATAAAATGTCTAATAGATTGAATCTTTCCTTGCAAACTATAGATCTACTTCTAATTAGAAGGCTGTAGCATCTTGGTAATGGCTTACACTTTGGAAAGATTAACTTCAATACCTCAATGAGAGATGATGAAGCCTAAAAATTTTATTGAATTTATGCCAAAGATGTAATTCTTGGGATTAGGTCTGACCTTGTATTAATGAATCATCTCAAATATTCTTCATAGTGTGGTTGTATGATCGACATAGGTATTTTATTTACCCAATATGTCTTTGATAGTCTTAAATAATATCCTACATCATATCATGAAATATGACTATCATATCTCTTCCATATGTGGCCCCAAAATTCTTGAGGCTGAATGACATAACTTGATAACATAATATTACCCAAGGAGTGGTGAATGTTGTCTTGTAGTGGTATTCGAGTGAGATCCTAATCTGATTATACCCTAAAAATCCATCCATAAGTGAAAGATTTTCATAAATTTTTGTGGATTCAACTATCATGTCGGTAGTCAGTAAAGAAAAGTCATCCTTAGGGAAGACCTTATTATTATCTCTAAAATTAGTGTAGATTCTGATTCCTTTTGGCTCATTACTAATAGGTACAACATTTTAGATCTAATATGAATAGTTGATCGATCAAATAATTCTTGATTTTAAGATTTTTTCCAAATTTTTCTTCACTAGTAAAACTATACGAGGATGTATCTTGCATAATTTTTTCTTCCCAAGTTTGACATCGGGATGTATAACAAGGTGGTGTACAATAAAGGTAGGGTCCAAACCTAGCATGTCTAAATAGGCCCATGTAAAAATTTCAACAAATTTTCTTAAAAGCGATAAAAATATTTCATGTTCCTACTTAGTGAGGGACACACCTAATTTGATCCACTTTGGTCCATCTAGAGTCCTAATGTTTACTTTTGTAGTATATTATATGAGGAGATTCAAGCTATCTTCTATGATGATTAGCAATGCCATGAATTGGCATGTAACTATAGAGTCCTCTAATCAAATTGGTTCTTCATGATCTCTTAAATAAGATGAATTTAAATCTCCTAATGGTAATGATGGCCATGCCACAAATACTATATAAAATTCTTAGGTAATTAAATCAAAGAGATGTTGTTCTATCGAAATGAACTTGGAACCAAAGGAAAGTTCATCATTTCTAGTCTCTTAAGCTTCATTTGGGGAAAGGTGAACACCCCCATCTAATAGCTCTTGAAATAGGTTTTCACCAAAAGACTACTCTTTCTCTTTACTTTTACCTTGGTCCAAAATCACCTCAAAGAGGTTTTCAATTTGGGACCTCAATGTTTTTTTCTTTTATTTTTAGCTAAGAGTGTTCACCCATTCTCCAAAATAGGTTGTGAGATCTAGGTTGATAGAGAACCCTTATTTGTGGTCTCTTAATATAACATTGTCTCTTAGGCTTAAAAAATCACAAAAGGCTTCATCATTCTCAGTCTCATTTATAATCACTATGGATTCTTGTTGGTATAGGCTATAAGTTGATGATGATATAAGGGAATTAGGTTACATCAGATTACTAGGGTAATGATACAAATGTTATATGGGTTAAACATGTTGGTATTGGCAAAGTCTTCATAAATGCTATGATTAGACTCTGCTTCACTTTCGGCATTGTCATCACTAGATGTTAGCATTAGAACATAATAAGATATGTCGGGTACCCCCAAGAAGTTTAAATCCAAGACCATAAGTTCCTTTGTATTGAGTCATATAAATTGCCTCAAGAGTACCTTGCTGATTTGGCCTAAGGCCTTCACCTTGATAAGCTTGGTTCTCCATAATCTTATTAGGAATGGGATATTTGGTAGTTTTTAATCAATAAATCATCTTGTCATTATAAAACTAGGATTCATCATTAAAAAGTGGGTATTCTTCTTGGCCATTGGTTCATTTGAAAATGACAAGAGCTAGAATATGAAGTTTACCTTTTTTTTTCATTTCCATTCCATGTAAGGTGGCCTAGCTTTAGGTCTTCCATATGACTTTGGGTTCTTTATAAGTTTAACAATATGGAATGTGTCATAGATTAAATACTCTTTTGGGACATTGATCGAGATGGTAAAATGATTATACATTTCAAGATGAGGCATATGTAAAGATGAGTCAAGGCTATCTAGGTCTATACAATTGGTCTCTAGTAGTTTGAAAAGTATCTCATTGTCTTTATCCTTTTTGGGAATCAGATCTAGGCCAAATAAATATTTTTATCTTTGATAATTAGTCTCCAAATGTTTTTAATGCTCATAGGGATGCTTGAGTGTGAGAGCTTGAGCCACTAGTGTAATGTCAAAAGGATTACATTAATCTAATGTATCAAAGGTTTACCCAAAATCAAATTTTAAGATAGATCAAGGTCTAACATATGGTAGATTTTATCATGGTTCAAAGTCCCAATGATAAATGACAAGATTATGGTGCCTTGTGACTCACATTATTCATTATTGTAAGCCTTGATAGTGATTATTTATAGCTATAAATCAGCTATTGTATATCTAATATTCTTGAATATCTTCAAAGACATAATATTTATACCCAATCCATTGTCTATAAAGACACATTTGAATTTATACCACATGCTAAAAACTTCAACGAATAATGGATTACTATGGAGAGGGCCAAGAGATGACATATCACTTTGGTTGAAGGTCAATTTTTGGCTTGGGGATAAATGTCTAGACAAAGCTCTAAATTTGTCTAGGGTTATATTATTGGGTACATGGGATTGGCCTAGGAGTTTTATTGGGATGTTATTTTGGATAGTAGATGTATGAACCAAATATAGAATGGAGATCTATATGGGTGTATTTTTTAATTTATTACATAATGTTGTATGTCTTTTCCTTAATAGTGGTTTATGGCTTGTTCCTAGCTAGTACAGTGGGTTGGTTGGCTCATTTTTAGGAGGTTGTGGGTCTCGGATGATAATCTTAGACTGCCAAGTTGTGATTATAAAATAAAGATTAGATACAAGACCATTATAAATTGATGATAATGGAGATGGGATAGATATGCTATGTCTCGATTGTTAATGCACTTTGTTGTGGTCATGGGGTAATGATGAGTTATCAGTATAAGGTCTTGAAATAATAATCACTAGTTATTTTTATGCTTGGTTGTGGTCCTAGTACAAGGAAGGATTACTAGCATAGGTGGGTTGATTAGTATTGTATAACAATGGTCCTAATATATTAGCACTTGGTATAGGATTAGTGGTGATTTTTGAAATGAGACATCCTAAAATATGACCTAAAATTTTGTTGTAGTCATGTGCAACTACATGGTAAGTCTATTGGTTATTGGAATCATTTTGCCTTGGTTCCTCCTATTTAGTTAAAATTGTTATGGTTTTTTATGATATTGATATTGTTGTCATGGTAGTTGATACTATTATTTTTATTGTTCTGATCTTTTTTATTGTTAATTATTATTTTTATGCTATGAAAAAGGGTTTTTTTAGATACCTAGGTTGTGATTCGACATAGATGCTTTATTATCCAATGTAATCTCCCCATTTTCCAACATATTTTCAATGAGGTGCTTCAACTACACACAAAGGTGTATATTATGTCCATGAACATGATGGTATTCATATAACTCATGCGCGTAGTAATAGTTTAGATACATAATACCTTTAAGATAGTGATTTGTAATTGGTCACATAATCATATTAGCTATGGCTAGCTTGTAAAACACTACTTTGATAGATTCACCAAGGTATTTGAAGACTTGAGGAGTGGGTCTTATTGTTAGAGGAGGGGTTTGTAAAGGTGGTGGTTGTTACATTTGTAGAGCTAGTCTAGGTAGTTGTATAGGTTACAGTTTCTAAATAGGCTACTGATGATAACTTAGATGCATTTATGGCACAGGATGAGCAAATGGTGTTTGTGCCATTTGGATATGTAATGAATCAGTTATTAAATTTCCAAAAAAATATTATTATGGTTGTATTTCTTATATTTATCATAGTTACTAGCCTAATTGGTGGAAATTCTTGCACATGGACCTGGTTAGGGTTCTAACTTGGGTTTACACCTTGGTTTTGGTTTTGATTTTGGCTTGAAGAGGTTAACTTGATAATCCATTTGTTAATAAGGGACTTTGTAATATATAAAACTTTATCAATGATCTCTTTAAAGGTATTCACACACTACATTTCTAGATAGCAGGATATCTCACTATGCAAAATTTTAGTAAACATAGTGGTCAACTATTTGTTTGGTAAGTTTTGGCTGAAGTGACTAACAAACACTATCCATATTTATAGGTAGTTGGTAAAGTTCTAAAAAAATTTGTGTTTGCCTTGAGTTAAATATACTGATGAAATCTCATGCTTGATATTATAAGATAAATGTTGCATGAATTTGTTTGAGAGGTCATCAAAATTAGATACAAAATTCCTTAGCAATTTGAGGAACCACTCCAAATCCTATCTAGTTAGACTTAGAGAAAATAAAATGAATAGGTAAATGTCACTATAAGCTACTCATTGCCAAGCGATAAATAATTTGGTCAAATGGGCCTTAGAGTCTTCTTTACCCTTGTATTTATCAATATTTGGGGGTTCATAACCTAGAGGAAATGGAATATAAATGTAATCCATGTTTAATGAGTATGAACACACATCATCTAACTTGAATTTATTGGTTTGATTTCTTACTTGAATGGTATAAATTTCATCCTTAATTTGTTATAGTTCTTGGGAAAATAAACTAGATGAAGCACTGAGGTAATGGTTGGGTGGTCAAAGGTGAATTACCTTGACCAAGATATAATGGAAATATAGTTTGTTGTATAATGTTGATTTGATGGGTGAACCAACTAGGAATGTGCATCCATAGATTGGGATTTTTTTTTGAAATTGCACACATTATTATGATATATTTTGGTTTAGATTTGTTATTTATCCTTGGTTTTGAGGGAATTGAGGTTAAGATGAAAGGATGTGGTTTTGCATAAAATACTATGCCTGTTGAGGTTGAGTAGGGACTTACTACTAACTAGTCAAACCTAGATGAATAAGGGAAACTTGTTGTGGACCAAGGCCATATCTTTGGATTTATGGCACATGTTGTGTAAAAGGCAATTGATATCTAATTGGTACTTATTAGACAATGGTACCTCTTTGTTGCACAAACAATAGTTGTGAACTAGACATTGGTTGGGTGTTTAACATTTGTCTTTGACCAATAGACACACGGTGTTGATTATAAAACCTTTAAAATTATAAAGGTATATTGATCTATAACTATTGAGGTACATTTTCCATTACCTATCAAGGTGGAACATTTGCTTCCCCCTATTGAGGTGGCATATTATTTTTCCTTTATTTTTGTGGTATATTAGATTATGCATGTTGTTGTGGAATGTTAATCATCACCTATCGAGGTGGGGTATCATTCATCACTTGATTTTGAGGCAAAGCACTAGCTATAACTTGATTATTCAATCCCTTTAGTTACATGCTTGATGATCAACTGATTGAGGATTGTAAGTAATTTTCTATGGTTGGGACATAAGAGTTCCTTCCCCTAATATTGTGAACCAATCATGGTATTACCTAAAGGTATTTTTTTGTTGTGTACTATTTAGTGTTGCATTTAAACCACTTTGGATGGATTGGAAGACATTTTCATGTTATCCACTGTGTTTGGCACATTGGTTTGCATAAAATATGCAGTCACATCTTTAATAGATGGGATATTGTACATGTCACCAACTAAAGTGCTTTATGAAAATGGGTTGATACCCTAATAATATTGACCCATCAACTCAATTACGACTCTTTTTTAGGGAGATATCTCTATTAGTGGAGTGTTTGACATGGCTATGGAATTAAAATTACATGTTAGATTAAAATAGGTTTGATATGCTTATTGAATTTATATAAAGTGGTACTCCATGAGGCCCTTTACTTTTAAAATAATATTTGTGTCTTGATATGACATAATCATGGGCACTTTAGGATGGATAGTAGAGGCTTATTCAATGATTTGGGTATAAGGTGTGTTTAGAGGCAATCTAACTAGACTATGTAAATTTTCATGGGGGAAGTCTACTAGAAACTTGATCCCTACCTCTATATATCTAAATAAAACCGATTCCTTATTTTAAAGAAAGTTATGATCATAAAAATAAGGATCATATGTAAATGTCATAGTGATGTAATATATTTTTTGTTGAACATGTTCTACAACTGATGCTACACTAGCAAGATACTATGTGGTTTGCTCTTGGTCTTGTTTTGAATATGGAGGTGTGTTAACCAAGTAGTGGGATAAAGGATCTTGAGTTATTTTTACCCAAATTTAGTAGTGTAAGGAGGATAGGGATACATATCACAAAATAAATAATCACCATAGGGGTCTTGAACAAAGTTATCATTTGTGAGCACATTATAATAACCTGGATTGCACATGGATACACTACAAGTGTAATGAGACATATCCAAATAAAAATCTAACATTAATTGAATAAGTGGTCTAGAGTTATAAAAAATCTAAAAAATAATTGGAAAAAAGGAAAATGTTCTAAACTTGGTAAAATTTAGTCTAAAAACTTGGTCTAGGAATGGAATTGTTTCTCCAAAATAGATCAGTGATAAACTCACTCAAAAATGGTATAATGTCAATTATATTATACAAATGGTCAAGTTAATGGATAAATCTAAATTCAAAACTTGATAAAAAGTGTTTTAAATAAATCTAATCTAGGTATAAAAATAGGAAAGGTGGCTAAGTCTTTGGAAACAAGGCACAAAGCTAGGCTCAAAATAATTAGGTCTAAGACAAAAGGTAAGATGCCAAGTCTTTTATAAATATGAAAAAAAATATAGACTCAAAACAAAACTAGGTATAAAATAATTGGTAAAATTATAGGAATTTTAAAAACATGACATAAAAACTAAACTTGAAACAAACAAAATGGAAATGCTAGGTCTTTTGGAAATATGACACAAAAGCTAGACTTGGCACAAACTTGGTCTAAAATAAAAGAGAATTAATATAAAAAATGTGAAACACCTTGAACTCAAACTATCCATTCATATTTTAAACACAATCTTGGCCTTTGATAAAAGACATTGGACTTTAGGCATATGAAACATAGACAACTTCCTAAATCTAGGCATAAAAATAGTCTTAAAATCGAGCAAAGAATTAGTCTAAGTTTCATAACCCAAAAGTGAGAGATAAATGTCTAAGCCAATAATATGTGAGGATTAGGAATAAACCAATAAATATTTGAATCTAAAATTATCAAGACCAATTTTTAACTCTATTTAGAAGGCTTGGTGCTTTAAATGGATAACAAGCTAGAATAAAATAGATGGCATAATGATACTAGGCATAGATCAAAAAGGCACATATTATTTTGAAATTGATTAGACACAAGGCAAAAAGTCTTTGAAATAATGAGAGAAAGGTAACAATGCTATATTAATCTAAAGTTATGAAAAATGGTTTGTTTCAAAAACTCTAAGGAAAAATACTTGGAATGAAATGGGTAGCATAACGATACACCTTTCAAACAAGTGACACACACATACAAAAGTTTTAATAAATGACTAAGGCAAAGTGTGATATCAAATGGATGGCATAACAAATCTTAAAATAAAAGAGTTATGTGTAAAGATGTCTTGTTTTGGATGTGGTTTAAAAAATAGTTTTGACTCAAGATAATGAAATTAAAAAGGAAAAACAACAAAAAACCCTAAGTGTATCATCATAATCATAAAAAATGACAAGGTGGCTTCATAATACCAAATTTTGTCTATATAATTAATCTTGAGAGTAAATTATGTTGTTAATTAAAAAACATAAATGTGCATGAAAATTAGGGTTTTTAGGCCCCCTCTTCTCTCAATATTTTGTACAATGACATGGAACTTTGAGATACTTGCCTCCTACATTGATAATATATCTATGTTAAGTGGGGTTGTATAAAAACTATTAATTTTTGTACATTCTAAATGGATTGATATGTGTGGTTAACACTAGGGCACAACATGTCATTTATATCTACATTAATAATTTTGTTGTGAAAAGGTCATGTCCTTTTCATAACCACTACATCCTTCAATTACTCAGTGTAGTGTGATGTTTGAGTTAAACCTACTTTATTAGGTAATATCTTACTAATGGAGCTTGTTTAATCAATTAAACAAGAATCCCAGTAATTCAACCTCAATTTATAAATCCCTACTATAAAGTGGGATTGAAGTGATGTTAGGAGATGAATTCTCAGGTGAACACTTTCTTAGAGAACTCATGGGGAGGATATGAACTCTTGCCCACAAGCCAAGATAAATGAAATAAAAATTGTGGAAGGAATTTAGGGTCATTTTTGAATCACTCAAATCACTTGGATTTTGGGGAGTGTATTAGTGACTTTCCTTCCATGCTTTTGACAAATAAATAAAGATAAAAAGAGAAGCATTTTTTATCACTTAAGTTTTGTAATGGGGATGGGGGGAGAGCATACACTCTACACTTAATTTGTGAAAATAAACATACAATAACAACCCAAAAATCTAAAAGATCGTATCACCATTTAACTAGAGTGAGAATTCATTTTTAGAACACCAAGAAAAATATGATATGAAGTTTATCCCCTTGGCCCTTTTTGTGATATTTGAAAAATGAAAATAAGTCAAGTAAATGATTTTAAACACCAAATATAAATGTGATTTGAATGAATTAAATTTCTAAAATAAATATATTTCCTTGGCCTTTAGGTCTGAAAAAAGTGTTAGGGGGTTTACTTGTTGCTTAGAAAAAGTGATATCCTTGAAAATTAGCTTAAAAGGAACAAAATCACTTCTCTAGAATGATTTTGTAGTTATGTAATAAACTACAAGCTATGAAATTATTCTATGTTAAAAATAAATAGCCACAACCCAAATACTTAAAATTATAGTTGGAATTTTTTTGGTTTATAAATGATTTCACAACTTGGTTTGATGATTTCACTATTTTGGAAAATGAATTCATAGTTTAGGTAGATAATTTCACACTTCAGGTAACAATTTTGTGATTCTAGGAAACCTATAATAAAATGCAAAAACACATATGAATGATTTCATGGTTTTATATAAATTTCATGGTTAGAAATATGAATTCACTACTTGGCAAGATGAATTCCTAGCTAGGAAAAATGAATTTGTAACCTCAAAATATGATTTCACTTCTTTAGAAGATGATTTCACTACTAAAAATAACAAATTCACTACTGGAATTGATGAATTCACAAATATGAACTAGTTTCATAGTTATCTTTTAAAAAAACAAAGAAAAAGATCCTTATTACTGTAGAATGATTTTGTTGTTTGCTCGATGATGTCACCATTTCCAAGCTCAATTTCATAGTTTTACAGGGTTAAGGCTAAACCAGAGCAATTTTGCTATTTTTTGAGATAAATTCATAGATTTGGTCTATGATTTCATGGTTTACCTAACATAATTCATAGTTATGTAGTCACAAATTTTTGAATACACATTCAGAAGTAAAACATTAAAAAGTTAGAAATAAATCAAGAAAATAGTCTCTAGAATGAAAATTCTTGGCTCCAAAAGTCTCTCAAGAGACTCCATTCATACTTGTGGGGTGTGTGGTCCCACTGGGCATGCCATTAATGTGAACAAGGATTCTAAGAGGGGATATTAGTATAGTGTTAGTTAATAAAATAAACTCAAAATAAACACACTAAACACAAACACCTCTAGCCCAAACACTAGGGAGAACATAGTTAGCAAGCATACAATGAAAACACAACTAGAAAACAAAATAAAAGTATCCTTTTTCCTTCTTTGTATCTCCGAAATAGATTGTTGAATTGGATTTTTTGACTATGTGCTCAAGAAATATTTGTTAATGAAGCTCCATTGTTCCACCTCTCCTTGGCAACTTGGTTTGGCTTATGAAATTGGAATGATAGCACTACTATGAAGCTTTTCAGATGTATTTTGGTATAATAACATTTCACTAAGAAATCTTATCGATTAATAGGTAAGGCCTTGTATTTATAGCCTCTAAAGTTAACTCTTACCCAAGTTGAGTTAGGTTAGGATTTAAGCATGGAATTAGTTTAAACTAACCTTAGGTGAGTTAAAGTTAAATCTAGTTGAGTTAAGGAGGGTACATGTAAATATGTTTTTAATTAATAGGCATGGATCTCAAATTAGATATTTTAGATATTTTTTAGATCTTGACAACTCATAATGGCAATGATGAAGCTTGATATTTTGAATTTTTTGAATTTCTATTTTTAGATATTCATTAATTATAAATAGATTATTTAGCTAAGAATTTAATATATTTTGATTAGTTGATTCATTTTGATTAGCATTTTATCTCTTTTAAGAATTTTTTAAGTTCCCCACTTAATGGGTCCATAGGACAAACTATCAGTTATTAGGTCACAAGGTAATTAGAGATGAATTTGTGAGAGGTTATTATTGCGTACAAACTAGTATTCAAAATAGAGATGTCTCAACATGATTCTGAGCACTAATGAATGACATGGGGATAAATATGGGAAGTTAAGTGATTATTAGGATTAATTTATGATATTTAGTATAATTAGTCTAAATTAAGGCTAGTTAGTTGTGTCTAGAATGGGGTGTCTACAGTCCCTATGACTGATATGGAAATAGGATAAAATAGGGAATGTTTTTTAACTTAAGTGCTTGATAGAATGCTTTTGGTAAGTTTCCTTATCTTCTCTAGGTATTTTATAAGTGAATAATGAATGAGGGTTGATTGTTTATTTATACTAATCTATTTAGATAATATATCACATTAAATCACTTAAGATGATATTTAGGATAAATTTCATTAACAAATTGGTTAACTTTAGGGCATTATAAATTTGTGTTGGGATAAGATACTTCAATTAATGCAGGTGTCTGACTAGGATGCAAGTGTTAGGGTAGTTTGAATATATATGTAGATACAAAACTTATAGAGATTGAAGATAAATAGTTTTATAACATTCTAAGAAAGATAATAGGTTTGAGTCATTATAATAACATAGGTCAAACTAAGAGATAATAAATTAGGCACAAAGAGATAGTGTATGTGATAATTTTAGTAGAAGGAAAAGTATATAATATAAAGGTACATTCATGATATGTATTTATCAAGTGTACAAGACTGAGGTGCTATATAATTCAAAAATAGTGTCTATAATATACATGTGTTTTGTGCTTCATTTGAGTGTGATATAAGAATACCTAGGTACATGATATATGCACATACATATGTTGGGATTTCCCTCTACTCACATCTTAATTATTTTAAGTTTATCTACTTATTTGATAATGATATATCCAAGCTATATTATTCTATGATCATTATCTATTATCATGTTTGAATTTATATACTTACATAAGCCTCTATCCATGCTTATACCTTTCATAATTTATTTGATATACCATGTACTTAACATTACTTAAAAATAAATATGTGTAGGAACTAGTATGATATGTTCATTTTGGTTTCATATTATCCTTTCTTATTATATTTTGTCATTGTATTTCTTGTTGGAACATTTGAATATGCTCTATTGATTGTGGCCCTCATTCTATGCTTACCTATTTGGACATTTGAATATGTCATTATTTATTATATGTGGACATTTTAATTTCATTATATGATTTATGTAAACTTTAATAATATGTGTCCCTTCAATTGTGTGGCATTTGAACATGCCCCTTGTATGAGGTCTCCTTGGAACATTTCTCATTACTTTTCTTTTGAGTGCTCTTATGTGTGCGCATGATTTCTAGTTAAGCTTGTATTATTACTCTATAGATATTTCCATGATCTACATCATTCATCGTAGGATTTGATGTGACCACATAATACATGACTAATTTCTATATCTACCTAGATATGTTAATCATATATGTTACATGATCCATACACAACTTATAAATTATCTAATCCTTTTGAGGTAAGGTAACTACTAGATTCTACATTCCTTAACCTCATAATGGGGAAGGGGACATATCAATGGGGGAATTTCATAAAGGAATGGATTCCATAATTTAAAAAATTATCTAGATTACATTGTGGGGCATGTTATGTAAACATGTTCTCCACATTTACACCAATTCTCATATTCTCTAAATTATAGTGGGGATGTGTTATGGACAAATTTTCTCCACATTTATGCCATTTCTCAAATTCTCTACATTATAGTGGGGGAATTTTATGGAAACATGTTATCCACATTTGACACTAGTTCTCAGATTATTTAGGTTCAATGGGGGCATTTCATAGAAACATGTCCTCCATAATTTCACTAATTTGAGATTCACCATATTTTATAATATATGATTTAGATACACATTTGTGGCAGCATTATATACATCGATACTACTACTATACCTAGATTTTATCTTGAGACATATATGAGGTGCACATGCCATGTAAAAGGTACCTAAAATTTTAAAATAAAATCATTTAAATACTATTATGGATTATTATCATACCTAGATTGGACTTTTATGGATTGTTATTGATCTAATCTCCTATAATATTTGGCTCACATTTGGAAGGTTAACTTGATTAAATCACTTAATCTTACCAAGATTATAAGTTAAAATTTATTAAATGATATAAATTTACCATAATTATAGGTTGTATTTGATTAAATAATCCAACCTCACCATATATATTATGAGTTTATTAGATCAATCATACTCACCAAATCATGCACATATTCAGGTTTCATGATTGAGATGAAACAATATCAATACATGTGTTACAACTCACCTTTAATTTAAGGTTGGAAGTATGTGTCTTCCAATATATGTGTGTGTATGTGTGTGTGCATGCACACGTTCATGAGAGTGTGTGTGCATGTGCACTCACACGCATGCACGTGTACTCACACGCATGCACGTGTGTGTGTGTGTGTGTGTGTGTGTGTGTGGGAGTATGCATGCATGCCCTTATGGGTTCATATTTGTCCTAATTTTATATTAAATTCTTCATAATGAGGCATCCTTTCAATTAAATTACTAAAGGCAAGATGGTTTCATCAACACACATGTGTACTCCTAACCTTACTCTTTCTACTTTCAAGCATTTCAAATTCTTTCAAATTATAATTTCATACCTTGATTATATAATATAGCATCATCTTGGTTTTAGTTTAGTCACTATTAAAACACTCAAGTTGGGCTCACACAAAGACAAGTTGTGTTATTTAGACCCACATATGCATTTATTTCATTTAAACTAGATTTGTTTTACTAGATTAAGGGGGACATAGATAAAATGGTAAAAATGGGTTTTGATTAGTTAAGGGAAATTTGAAGTGGTGAGTTACTTAGAGAAAGAGAGAGTGTGAGAGAGGTGTTAAATATTAGGGAAAATATAAGAGGGGTTTGTATTAGTTTTAGGTATAGGTATAGGGTACAAGAATCTTAAGAAGCACTAAAGTCTACCCACCCCTTTTTTAGTACACCCTTTAAGGTGTGTACTCAAATAGATTGAGATTCAATAGACTCTTACAAGAGAGAAAGTATCAGTAATTGATAAATTTTTAAAATATTGTGTGCATACATATGTCCCACTCAAATCTCATCACATGTAATGCAGTTGTAACGTGGGATGGTGCTTTAGGAAAAGACAAAAACAAACAATTTTCAGCTAAATAAATTATAGTATAAAGTAATAAGATAATTGAAAGGAAAGAATTTAAAAATACATAATTTTACTTACCTTAATGCCATATATTATAAATAATGTGAGATAAATGGAGAGGTGTCCAATGTAGAGAACATTGGGTGAACCTAAAAAATGAGATAAAATTTGATTTTTTTTCAAAAATACATGTGGTATGTAGAAATTTTTCTACAATGTCAAGATTCTAGAATTTTTTTTGGTTTGGAAAAAGAGCTATTAAAAACATATTTATAATTAAAATTCAGAATCTAATGGTAAATAATTGATAGTTAAATAATTTTGAATTGTAAATATAAATAGGGTTAAAAATTATTCACTTGCAATTTTGCTATTAGGAGAAAATAGAGCTCTGAGAGAACTAGGGAATAATGGAGAGTGATGATTATGAGGAGATGATAGGTGTGAGATAATGGATGCCTAATGGTATCAACTATTGTATCTCAGGTAAGTGATGCATTAAATTAAAAAAATTGGTGTTTTTATTGAAAATTAAGTTAATTGTTAAAAAATATACATTAGGGGAAAATCGTGTAGTGAAATTTACCCCAAATGTTTTTTAGGTAGAGTAAGAATTATGTAAGGAAATAGGTTGGAAGTGGTAGGTGACATAAACTCCTAAGGCATTAATGATAATTAAGTGAAAAATAATTATAGAATTTGAATAGGGTTGGTCATGTTGACTTAGTTCAAACATGGGAGGTATTATATTCATGTCAATTGTGTATTGCATGTCTAACATAGTTATTTAGTATATGGAAGACCATGCAGGGTAGGGATAACTTAGTCAGATAATATGGTAAACTTAGTATAAAGTGGCTCACTACATTATTAAACATGCCCAACTTAGTATGAAGTGGCCAACTGCATTAATAAACATGGCCAACTTTGTTTTAAGTGGCTGACTACATTAGGAAATAAGGATAACTTACTTTTAAGTAGCTAACTATGTTAGGAAATGGGGTTGAATTTGTTTTAAGTGTCTAACTATGTCAGAAAGATGGTTTACTTAGTTCTAAGTGGTTGACTATGTAGTAGAGGGGTTGGAAAATAATAAGAATAGGTTGATGAAGTAGTTAATTTTGAAATTGAATATTTTTAGAATGCATTTTTTTAATTTTTATATTGATGTCTAATATATTTTATGTTTGGAATTTTTAGAGGTGTCAAATACTCTAGAATTTAGTGGATGCAACATGTCTACTGGATCTACTAGAGAGATTGACAACTAATTATTGTGTATGATTAACCTCCTTAGGATTTGGAGGTATTATGGAGATGTGTAGGATTCCCTTGAATGTTGAATTATTCATCATGTTCCTTTGAATATGGGAGTGACTAACACTTTATAATGGGAGGTGTATGGAGATATGATAGAGGAAAAAATAAAATTAGAGAACATCCATACTATACTTGGATTGACCATTGTAGGTACTCTTATAATTTATGATGCCCTAGAATCTAATACTGAGAGGCTAGCCTTAGAATCTAATACTGAGAGGCTAGCCTTAGCCTTTTGGGTGATTGGATTAGATAGATATTTTTATAGGTTGCATGAATATATATTTTATGTGTATATATCAACCATTCCAAATATATATAAAGTCATTATAGGGCTTGTGACATCACATGTGCTTTATCATAAGTTAGATGGGGAGGTGTCATTGTATGCAGTTGCCTTATGACAATTTATTCTTGAGCAAGGTACACTTTATAACTTGGGGTAAGTTATTTAGGTATAATTGGTGCATGATATGTATGGTATTCTATCTCAAAGTAAAACACTATGAACCCTCTTATTTTACTTAATAGTTGGATATATGAGAGGTTTTTATGTACTAACCAATTAGGTTTCCCCATACTATGGATGATAGTTTACATCATGTGATTAGGTGGTGATAAGACCATGTAGTATGAGTTGTGATACATACCCCACCATTATAGATAGTTATACATGGTGATATTATATGGTAGTCATATATGGATATTGTATATAACTATCCATATTGGGCTACTATTACTATGGCATTAGGTCATGTTCACATTACTAGTCACTATACATGGTGGATGGAACCACACCCTATTACACATGTTCTTAGATAGTGTGTTTTGACACATCCATTATATCCTATATTAGTGCCTAATCATTGGGTGTGGCATGCTAATTATTTGAGGAGTATAGATGGTGTGAGAGTACTGGTGGATATATTTATAATTTAACCATGTCAAACAAGAACTTAGACTAGTCAGTCTTGACATAATAGGGTAGCTACACCTAGAGATGAGAAGGTGGCTATGGTAGATGTAGAGATGGTTGATATGGAGGGTGAGGATGTGGATATGGATACTACTAATCTACAATAGGGATTGTAATTTCCTCCATGAGCATAAAATAGATGGAGACACTGTCAAGTAGTGGTGGAGATGCATGAGGGAATAACTAAACATAGGGATACCATAGTGTAGGCTTCACATAATTGGTCTATAAAATGATGGATTTAGAGAGGACCATAAAATACATCAATTATTTCTCTATGTTTTGTAGATACTTAAAGGTAGGATATGGTAGATATGTTAGGTGGTTGTGCTTATAGGGAGACTATTGTTGGTAATAATTTCTTTGTGTTTTGAGTATTTTATAGATAAATAGTTGTATACATACTTTGTGTAGATAAATGATTTAGAGATTTGGACACACACACACACATATAATGTAAATTTGATTTTTGTTTTGTAGATACTACTAAGGAGGAGTTTAGATGGGGTAAAATAGTTTAGGCCACATACCATGATATTTTGGATTTAGTGTTATTGCATCATGATACTACCACCACAGAGGATCATATTATACCATCTTATCTAGATAATTATAGTTGGTTTAAATTGGTTGTGGAGTTGTTTTAAGAGCTATAGACATGAGGGTGGTTTATAGCTAATCCTTAAAATTGGAGATGGAGAGTTATGATCCTAGCAAGCATTAACCTAGGAACTAACTGATCATATGGCCACTACAATAGAGTTGGGATATGTACGAGTGTAGATAAATAATATATAGGGGAAGATGGATGGTCTTAAATCTTGTACAACCTCATTACAAAAAAATATTTAGAGGGGATAGTCACAATAATCTATGGATAGTTTGGCTTATCCATGAGATAGACATTATGGATCATAGCCTTAGATTTGTTTTATATTATTTTAATTTGATTTTTATTTTGTTGTATAAAACTCTTGATATATATGGATATGGATATTTATTGGTTTATGATTTTTAGTTTTATCTGGGATCTATGGATGTATGTATTTTATTTCTATCACATGTGTTTTACGTTTGATATATATGTTATGGGAAAACATATGATGTATGATTTATTTTCTAGTATTATGTTAAACACATGCATGGTTAAAAATAAAACATAGAATTTGGAAAAATAGATAACATAATCATAAAATGTAATACACACTAAATCACTATGGGAAATTTGTAAAACAAAAAGATGAAAATATAGCAAATTGAAATGGTAAAATGATGTAAAAATCAAAAATGTTTGAAACAGTGTAAAGAAAGAGGAAAAAAACACCAAATAAAAAAAAGATAAATCATACTAAGTCAAGATGGGAAGTATTAAATGTTTCTAATAAAATGGAAAACATGTTATATCAAATATTTGAAAAGTATATGAAAATAAATCATGCCAAATAAAAAAAGATACATCATACTAGGTCAAGATGGGAACTATGAGAAATTTGTAATAAAATGGAAAACATGTTATAGTAAATGTTTGAAAAAGTATGAAAACAAATTAACAACAAAAATTTGATATTTATTTGTGTGACTAATAATATGGAAGTTTTTAAGAATATTTTTTGATGAAATCCTGGTCCTATCCATGGTCTTATATTGAAAATCACAAAGGGAACACCATTGAGGTGAATAACAATATGGGATGTGATTATAGGGAGTAAGGATAAATTTTTGAAGAATGTCTGGTCTAATCCAAGGTATTATACTATACTTCACATATAGAATAAATCTAGTAGCATGTTTATTTAAAAAAGCATGTTCATTAAGTAGGAATATTGGGATTATTTTAGTGAATTGAAAGAGTGGAATAAGCATGACATTGACATTTATAATGAAACCTTAGTAGATTTGAAATGTACTAACTAAGAATTTAGTGACCCTTAAATTCATAAAATATTTGATAACAATAGACACAAAACTTTATGGGAAAATAAGTGGAATACTAAGATGAGGTCATGAAGGTTATATATAAAATAAAATTAAAATGGACCTACCTTCCCACAACATATTCCTCATTCCTCAGGGCCCCTTATAAAGCCATTGGTCTACTATGAATATTGGGTACTTGCGTGATAAATTAGGTATCACTATAGATAATTTTGAATTCCCCTAGCCTAATATACTAGCCTACCACACCCCAATGGAACTTGGCTCTATTATGATGCCAAATGTGGAATTTGAGCTTCGATTAGGAATATGATATGTGTTATGAGTAACTTCTTTTGTTGTGATTTTGAATTTTTGGTTTTATTTTTGCCTCTTGATCATTACTTTTTGTTTAGAACTATTGGATTTAAAATTTTTATGGATTTTGAAGATAACCAAAAATTAATGAAAAAAGTGACACACATAATGAGCTTTAGGTTTTGGTTACAAGAAATAAAATATCTAGAGATATGATTGATTAAACAATCTGGCTTTCCTATAAGCTAGTATTTGATCTCAAATCTAAACCATATGTGTGATTAATATGAGAAAGGAAGTAAATGGAATAGATGGAGATCAAAATAGATCTATGTAGATAATGATACAATGAGAGTTATGATTTTTAATTGATCATATGGTAAAGATAATATATTATGGGGTTGTGTTTTTAATAACCAAGTCACAATAATAACTATCTTTGTTTTAATTAAAGAAAAAAAAAATAATAAAATTAAAGATATAAAAATTAATCCATGTGAAAATAATTTTAAACCATAAATATAATTTTTAAAAATCATGAGGAAAATCCATAAGAGATCATGAAAATTATGTAGATAAATGAAACTAAATTGAAATGATAATTAGTAAATCCAATGTGTATATAATCATAAATCAAGACCAAATCATGTAATAATGTGATAGGACACCATTATGTGTTTACAAATATTGATAAATATCACTAAAAATACCATCAATAACCTCTAACACATCCTTATGTAACTGAATTCTGACATTAATAAGAGTTTCATCAGTCTTCACTAAAATTATTGAGAAAAATTCCTTTCGTATCATCTCTACAAAAAACGTAGGTGTGGTAGAATAATTATGATGCTCATGAGGCACCTCATATGTGGGATACTCAATGAAAGGAAAGGATGAAAAAATGTGACTAGTGTCCTAAAATATATGAGGATATGTAGGAAGTGTGGAAGGAGAATCCTTTGCCCATGGATGGCTTGGAGAAAGAGGTTTAGATAGTGAAGGAGTAGGCCATGGAAAATAATGAATATGTTACTAAATTACTTGATATATATCAGTATGGTGTGTGGTTAACTGATGCCAAAGATAATATACTTTCCCATATTTAGGGATATACTCTATAATTATCTTAGGAGGTGTTATAGCTTTTATTTAGGATTTGATATGACCATATGTAGTATATCAATGTATTGCATGATCTATTGTTAATAGGTAGAATAATGGTTACATGTACCATGAAATCAAAAATTACATTTATTAGTATATGGTGAGGTCTACTAGCTAAAGTAGTAGAGGAAGATGCTTATTGATGCTAATGTGTTTGACAATCCTTGGCCCAATGACCTATAACTCTATGTATATCATAATAAGGATCATCTACCCATCATGATGGTATAGTATCAAGATTAGGTAATGGTATAATTCCATAACCAAGAAGGGAAGAAGTTGGAGTGGGATCTATACTAGCTTGCTTGTATGTATGGATAGTTTTATAGCAGGTTGAAGTAGAGTGACTAACATATTAAGAGGAATAAAATTGGAAGGTTCATGGAATTTATCAAAATGGTAAGGTCCCATCATGGAATAGTATATAATCATACTCTAGATAGGTACATCAGTGAATGGAGGTGTTATGAGCGTGTGCTCCATATTTGACCCATGAACATTAGAGGAAAACTAATATTAGGTGCTCTAACAAGAGAAAGAATTACATGAATAAAAATAAGAGACTATTATAAATATGAATGATAGATAAACACATTTTTAATATTAATTTGAAAAAATATAACTGAAAATAGGTCATCTAAAGAATACCCATCATCATAATCAGGTGAATATAAGTCAATGTACATGCATCGACTATTTTATCAACCAAAGAATCATGGTGAATATAATATTTAGTTGTGGTTAGGATAATGAGTATTTCATCCAAAGGTTTTTGATGGGATCAAGGTTAGAGAGGAGGTAATTGAGAAATAATGTTAGGAGAGAGATTTTAAGTTTTGATCTTTAAACTTATCTCATCTGGTTCATCATAATTTAAATTTAAAAGGTTAGGTAGAATGTTTCTTATTAACTTGGGATTAACATTATAACCTCAAGTAGAGTTGATAGGATAATTAAAATGTTGTGAATCATGAATGGAATGCGAGGTAAAGGTTTTGAGTCACAACATTTTAACCTACACCTCATTCTTGGAATTGTTAAAAATTCCAAGGGTTTGTATCTCCTTGAATTTTGTATATAACACCATTATAGGGGAATTTAACACATTAATATGTTGATGAGGCAAATGATCTCATGCAATGTGCCCAAGGTTGATCGAGTAATATATTATAGTAAAGTGGAAAGTTAAATATCATGAATTTCACATGAATAGTGATGGGAGGGATTATGATGGTAATCCAAACATAACCTAAAGGAGGCATTTGTCTTGTATCAAATCCTTGACATAAAATTTACATGGATTTAAGATTATATTCAAAATATCTAAGTGTTTTAATAAAATTAAGGAAAAAAACATGAGTTCCTGATCATTAATAGATTAAATCACATTTGAATTGGATATCTCCTATTTGTATGCTAATTAATAGAGGGGTCATCCACACAAAGCAATATCTCATCAAGAATCATAAAAGAGATAGATATTTTGAGTGAATGATAAGTGTCTAACATTTCATTGATGTGGGTGGATATTCTTCACACTATTGGATAATGCTATCTTTATATCCTAATAAAGTAACTTCTTTCCCCATGGGTGGAGGATGAGGGATGTTTATTTTGAATAGTAATTTCATTAGTTAATTACGATGATGAGGAGAAGTTCTCATAAATTTTAAGAAAGGAATTTGGGATGGAAGATGGGGAAGTTATTCTATAGGATCTCATTAATCATAACCTATTAGAGGATTAATAGATAAAGGTGAACAAATTTTGTAATAAATCCATTGAAGTGGGGTTGACTGCACATTAAAATTTGTGTTGATAAGTAATATTTAGTTTAAGTTTGTTTGAAGTGGGTTGATGTATCTTAGGTGATGTAGTTATTTATTTAGGTGTTTCTTGTGTTTGAATAAAATAAAATTGAAGTGAAGTTTGAGGGATATCTACTTGAGGTATCTTAGTTAAAGAAAGAGTAGAACTAATATCAATTGTATGAGAGGTATGGTCAATTTTCATTGTTAAATTTGATACTTGTGTGTTTTTTTGTTACACATGTGCCAATTCAATGAGATGTGATGGGTAAGTGTCTTGAATAATTAATGACTTTGGAAAATTATGATGGTTGGAGGATAGGAAGTAATCAATATAAGAAAATAATATCCTCATATTATTCATGCTAACCACATTTTCATCATTGATGTTGGGATATATATTACTTTCAATGTTATGGGTAGTAAGAGTAGGTTGATTAGTGTTATCTTGATGGTTAGGACGAGGATTTTTATCGATAGATAAATGAGAAATAACTTGATTTAAAGCTTCATTTTTAGTTTGGGTTTCATGATAATTAAGTTTTACTTCATACGCTTGTTGATGTTTACATATAAGTGATTCATGGTAAAATTTGTGTCCAAGGAGATATTACATAACAAGATTTATCAATTGGTGACAAGTGTCATTAGAATGAACCCAACTTGCATGAAACCAAAAAAAATTATTGGGATCATACCACTATTTCATAGTACGTGTAGGGTTAATATCTCATGGTGAAGGTCATGGAACATGATCTTGAATTTTTTATAAGTAAAAAGGTTAGTGTGCATCCATATTATGTCCTTGAAGAAATATGGAACTAGGATGATAATTATTATTAGGCTAAATTGGAGGAGCATGATCCATTTTAGTGCTAGGATTAATATCTTGGATGTTGTGTATGTAATCATAAGTATCTGTAGTAGCATAATTTGTTACATGTTGTTTTTTAACTCTTACAAGCATGCAAATACTCATTGGAGGGTGGGAAGGTTCAAATTGATGTATAAGGAAATCTTGGTGTTTATCTTGGTCAAGGGTCTCTTTACAAAATTTTTGGGAAATATTCCTAATGTGGTAATGTACTTTAGGATGACAAGAATTAGTGAATAATTGGAAGAGGTTCTCAACCACCATATTATACTTGACTTTATTAGATAAATATTTCCATCATTTAATCAAAACTTGTGCTATTTTAGATTATGATTGTTTACAATTGGTAAAATGGGCTAAATTATTTTTAGGAAGATCATTAGTTTGGAGTTATTGAACTAATGTATTGACCAAATCTTCTAGACTAGTGATGGAGTGGGTTTTAAGTTGATTATACCAATCTAAAGAATCCCCTGAGAGAGTTTTAACTAAGAGTTTGGTGGTAATAAATGTATTAAGATTAACCTAATCTTTTTATATATTTACAAAAGGTTTTAAGTGAAAATTAGGATCCATAGATCCATTATAAGTGTTAGTGGGAATTATACCCCCTATGACAATGTTTGTAATTTGAGGTACAAGAGGTTTATTTTGTAAGTATTTAATAGTTTTATTAATAAGTGGCATTTGGGATATAAGTTTACCATGTGCATACTGAAGGGAAGTTAGGAGGGGGGAAATTAAGATTTATCGCTCCCCATTAAGTGTGTTGAGGTTGATTTTGGAGATGCAATAAGTGGTTTTACATCTATATCATTTGGTTTGCATTATTGGTTTTTTGCACTATTTTGAATAGTAGAAGTGGCATTGGATGCATTATGTTTTGAGGTGTAAAGAATGTGGGGTGCACTTGTATCATGAGATGTATTTTTTGTGTCCAACATGCCACATTTTATTCTAAATGGAGGACCCCTATAAAATTCTCATGAACTAGAGCTTTAGATTCTTTTCTTTTGTTCTCATCAATAGAACCTGCTTAAATCCTTGGAATATATATTTCTCTAATTTCCCCAAGAATTAATAGGATTATTTTATTTTTAAGAATAAGGAGTTTTTGTTATTTTAATGAATCATGGAACTAAATTTACAAGTTATATTTCACCAAAATCTCTCAAAGTCTCGTTCTATTTCTAGAGTAACAAACTCATCATTGTTCATAATAAATCAAAATTTATGTAAATGATAAGCAAGTCTTAATATTTATTATTGTTTTTCATTTTATTACTAATTATTTTTTGAAAATTTAGTATAACCTAGGAGATCCCAATTAAATGAGAAGGTACCACATTTCCATGTGTTAGAGAAACTAGTCCCCCAGACTTGTTAGAGATGTTAGAGCCTGAGAAAGCCTAACTAAATGAGAAAGCACCACATTTCCATGTGTTAGAGTGTATATTCCCATAAAATTATTATAGATGTTAGAGCTTGAGAGATCTTGGTTGAATGGGAATGTGCCACATCATCATGTGTTAGAGTGGTTAGTCCCCTAGACCTATCAGAGATATCAAATCCTAGGAGAGCCTAACTAAATGGGAAGGCACCACATCACCATATGTTAGATTGGATAGTCTCTTAGACCTATTAGAGGTGTAAAATCTCAATATAAACTAGTAAAATAATAATTTTCCATGTCACCATGTGTTAGATCAACCAATCCCCCAAACCTGTTAGAGATGTTAGAGCTTGGGAAAGACTAGCTAAATGGGGAGGTGCCACTTTGCCATGTGTTAGAGTGGCTAGTCCCTAAACCTATAAAATATGTCAAATCTTAGGAAATCTTGACCAAATTGGAAGGTGAGATATTTCCATGTGTTGGAGTAGCTAATCCCATAAGCCTATTACAGATGTTAGAGCTCAAGAGAGCTTGATAAGATAGGAAGACACCATATCACCATGTGTCAAAACATCTAGTCCCCTAGACCTATTATAGATGTTATATCTTGAGAGATCCTAATTAAATGGGAAGGATCTATGTCACCATATGTAAAAGTAGCTAGTCTCATAGACCTATAATAGATATCATAGCATAGGAGATCCCAACTAATTGGGAAGGTGTTATGTCACCATATGTCAGAGTAGAAAGTTCCAAAACTTGTTAGAGATCTCAGGGATTAAGAGAGCCTATCCAAATGTGAAGGAACCATGTCACCTATATGTAGATGAAATAAAATCCACTTAAGGCCCTTAGGAGGTAAGGATAAGGTACACATGATAATAGAGAGATAATCAAGATGTGTTAATGTCCCTAGGTGACACATCACCATTCTTAAGGGAATGACATGAATTACATAGCCATGCCTAGGTGCCAATAATTATTAATAAAACTAATTAGTAGACTACATGTGCCAAAAAGTAGGAGTTAGTCAAGAAGCCTTTAAGAGATATGACCACATGCCTACCCCACACTGGGCATTAACAAAATATGAAGTTGGGATTGATTGGATAATTTTAAAACATCCCATGCTATTGTTTTATATGGTTGGTGGTATAGGATCATGAGATCCAAATTTAATTCTATATTTAAAAATAAAGAGAGAAAATCTATCCACTAGCTCAAATTTGAATTTGCATCAAGTAAGCTGCCAAACACTAGTATTATAGGGTGGATGTATGCATGCATTTATAAAATCCTACGAGAAGATCACTAATGGTTACCATTATTACCTTTGAACAAATTTCTAAATAAATTTCAAATTTCCACAAATAACCCTTATATTTTATGCCCTTTACACTCAAACCTTCCCAATTACCCCTAAATCCTACTATAATGGCTGCATCATCCTCAAGCCTAAAATTTAAGCCTGAATATCATGACACCACATTCCTAGCTGGCTTAACCAATTTCAAATAATAAAATAATTTATTCAAAGTGGTTGAGAAATTCTTGAGGGATTGTAATTAAATTACTTAGATATTCACATATAATGATTTTATATTACATAGAACAAGTAAATATGAGAGATCACACAATGATAATTGACAATAGAATAGAATACTGGATAATATAGCAAAGCCACTTTGAGGGGATAACCTCCACATCAATACGATAATAGTAGAGTACTTACAATAATTAATAAAGACTAACCACTACCTCCTATATATAGTCTACTTATCCAAGGTTATTCCATAGGCTGACCTATCTAAGAACATAGATAAATGTAACAATTAAATAAAAGAGGTATGTAAGCCACAAGTTGGCCACACATATCCCTAGACACACTAAAGGTTAAGGGTGTAACAAGACCCTCCCATTCAAAATTTTTTTGTCCTCAATGTTATGGCAACTTTGGATGCTTCTATACAAATGCTTAATCCTCCCAAGTGGCATCTTCACATGACATATTCATCCATTTGATTAGGTACTCTATAATTGCTCAGGAATGTAGCTGCTTGGTACACCTTTGAAGGATCACCTCAAGATCAAGAACAACTCTACCTTCCTCATCCAATTCTATTAATTTTGTATGAATGGAAACTCTGTGTCTAATGACTTTCTTCAAGCATGATATATGAAATACTAGATGTATGTGAGTGGATAAAGGAAACTCTAACTTGTAGGCCACACTACTAATTTTCTACAAGATCTAATAAGGCCCATAATACTTAGGGGACATCTTGTTATACTTTTTTTATTACTTCAATGACATATATTTATATTACTACAAGTGAAAAAACACCCAATCACCAATGTAAAAATTCCTCTCACTTTTGTGTTGATCTGCTTGTTACTTCATGCGATTCTAGGCCATAGCTAAATTTTCACACAAACTTGCAAGGACCTCCTATTGATGGTGAATATGTTCTTCAATTTCATGAACCTTAGGATGGACCTTCAAGGTTGAAGTGATGGATGAAAGGTGGTATCTACATAGTGCCACCAAAGGAGACATTTTGGAAGAATTATGAATAGAGGTATTATACCACCATTTAGCAAGTGGTAGCCAATGAACCCCTTTATCCTATTTATCAAAAATAAAATAATGGAAATATACTTCCAAACATTTATTTACTACCTCAATTTATCCATCAGATTAAGGATGATAGGACGAACATGAGCCAATTGGGTGCCCAAACATGTAAATAACTTAGTCCAAAAATTACTAGTAAAAATGGGATCTCTATCACTGACAATGATCTTAGGGGTCCCATGTAGTTTCTAAACTATATTAAGAAAAGTACTAGCTACTGTACTAGCAATAAATGGCTAGGATAATGAATAAAAAATGAACATACTTACTGAGATGATCCATAACAACCATGATAACATTTTGACCATCAAATCTTGGTAACCTTGTACTGAAATCTATAGATACATCTTCCCAATGCTAGCTAGGGATGGATAAAAGCTATAAAAAACCTAGGTTTTGATGGTTTCACCTTTGTTTTATTGATAGATCATACATTTAGCCACATATTTCTATACATCTCCCTTGAGACCTTCCCCAAAAAAATCTTGCTTGATTATGTGATAGGCTTTTTAAAATCTTGAATGACCTGTAATTAGAGTTGCTTGAAGTTATTGAAGGATTGTTTGTTTAAGAAGATAATTCTTACATAGGTACAATCTATCTTTATACCATAATGCATTACCTTTCCATGTGAAAATTTTAAATCCACCTAAATATTTCTAAATATTTTGAATCAAGTAATGGGAAACACTATCATGTTCCCATTATAATCATGCTTCCTCTAGCTAATCTACATGTAAAATGGTTATGGAACATGGTAATGCCTCAAATGATTCATATTTTCTAGATAGTGAATCTACCACCACAATATCCTTGCCTTATTTGTAAACTATTTCAAAATCATATCATAACATCTTAGTTACCCATTTATGTTGTTCTTCAGATGACAACCTTTATTCTAAAAAATATTTGAGACTATCATGATCAGTCTTTACCTAAAAGGGATGACCCATCAAATAAGGTCTCCATTATCTGACTACATGAAAAATGGTCATCATTTCCTTATCATAGATGGGCTTATGCTTATTTATACCATTTAGTTTATGAATTTCAAATGCAATATGTCTACCTTCTTTCATGAGTACAACACCCATACCATACCCTGATGCATCACATTCAATCCCAAAAGTTTTAGAAAAATTAGGAGTGGCCAATATTGGAGTAGTGAACATAGCCAATTTAAATTGTTCAAATGGCTAGGTAGCTACATTATTACACTAAAAGGAGTCTTTATTTAACAAAGAGGTGAGTGGGGTTGAAATACTACCATAATTTTTGACAAACCTACGATAGTAACTAGTAAGCCCCAAAAATCCCTAGAGTTGCTTGAGTGTCTTAGGAATTGGCCAATCTACCATGCTTGGAATTTTTTAGTATCCACTTGCACTCCTTCATAAGACACCAGATGACCCAAATATTCAACCTCACTAGCCCCAAAAGTACATTTGGAAGGTTTGGCATACAATTGATTTTGCTCTAAAATGGAGAGTACCTATTTCACATGTTACAAATGGTCTTCCCAATTTTTAATAGAAATGAGGATATCATCAAAGAATACCAAAATAAATTTCCTCAAAAATGGCTTAAAAATAATATCCATCAAACTCTAAAAAGTAGATGGTGTATTTATTAGACCAAAAGGCATAACAAAAAACTCATAATGGCCCTCATGAGTCTTGAAAGTGGTTTTAGGTATGTCTTCATCATGGATCTAGATTTTATGATACTTATAATGTAGATCTAACTTGGTAAAATAAAGATCACCATTCAATTCATCTATCAAATCATCAATGACAAGAATCAAAAACTTATCTTTGATAGTTTACTTGTTGAGTTCTTTGTAGTCAGGGCACATCTTCCAGGTGTCATATTTCTTTCTCACCATGAAAAATTGTGAAGAGTATTCACTTTGGCTATGGAAAATGATTCCTTCATCCAAAATATCTTGTACCATCTTTTCAATTTCTCTTTTTTGGGCATAGGGATATCTGTATGGCCTGATGTTGGGTGGTGTACTACCAAGAATAAGTGTGATAACATGATCATGCGTGAAGTGAGGTAGAAGTCCTTTTGAAATGTCTCAAAAAATAATAGAATGAGCATCAATTATTTATTATAGATCAAGAGGTGGATATGGATGAGTTGGTTGTACTTCCATAGAAAACAAGCAAGCTACAAATCCCTTAACACCCTTACAGAGAATATTTTTCACTTGATGGGAGCTAAAAATTTGTGGAGATTTATTATTTAATCATCTTAGCTCAAATTTACTTTTTTTATAATTAAAATTCATGAAAAATTCTTTAAAATTCATCTCAATAGTGCCCAAAGTGGTGAGGCACTAGACTCTTAGAATAATATCAGCTCCACCCATAGGAATAAAAAACATAGGAAAATCCAATAATTAGTCTCCCATAGCCAAATTAATACTATGAAATTTTATTAAATATATGATAGTCCCACAATATGCATCATAACTTTAAATTCTAGAGTTGGATAAATGAAACAGTTCAAATGAGCAACCAACTTACTATGGATGAAGTTGTTTGTGTTTTTAGAATCAATCAAGACAATGACCTTATATTTATTAAATAAACCCATCACCTTAAGAGTTTGGGGAGTAATAATACCTGAAAGGGCATAATAATAAATAGTAGGTTGAGATTCTTCATATTCTTCCTCAGGAACTTTTGTATCCTCATCATGTACTTCTACATCATCTTCATCATCATTGGTACCTTTAATGTAAAATAGCTTCTTTTCAGCACAATGATGGTCTCTGATCCATTGTTTTCACAACCATAACATAACCCTTTGGCTCACTTCTCCTCAATTTATCATTGCGTTAGTCTAGTGGGATATGGAAATGATGGTTCTAGAAAGTTATGATCATGACCAGTAGTGAAAGTTTTCCTTTTGACCATCTCTTTTTCTTCTATAATTTGTGCCTTAGGGATAGATTTTGATATAGATGTTGGGTTAAAAATTCAAACCTTGAATTGGATTCTATCTTTAAGGACACCTAAAAATAGATTGATCAAATTTTCCTTAGTGATATCTTCCACTCATAAAGAGAGATTTTGAAATTGATGAATATAATCCTTCACAATTCTTGTTTGTCATCTCTTGTCTAATTGGTTGAAATAGTTCTTAGAGGCATTATTCTGATAATGAGCTAATAGATCCTTAGTGTAAATAGTCTAGGTAATAGGATCACCATTCTTTTTCTTTTGAGCACATAACTAGTGATACCAAATGAATTACTCAAGTTCCAAATACAAGGATGCCATTATCACCCTCTAAGAACCAGGGGTTTGATGTAGCTCAAATAAATTCTCAATTTGGGTAATCCAAGTGAGAGGATCCTTACCATCAAACTTACACATGTCCTCTTTTGGAAACATTAATTTCATACTAGCATGGGAGTTGTTGAGTGGAGGATTTAAATGCTAAATTGGAGGGTTATTAGGATAAAATTGATATATAAGGGTGGATAATTATGTAGTGATATGCTACAATTCATTATGAACCCCATTAATCTCTTTGTGCATCTTTGAAACAGTAGCTTGGACTATAACAAAGTCATCATGCCTCATGAATTTCTTTATGTACACTTGATGCTAAGAAATCACTAGATCTAAAGTTCCATAATTCATGTCATCGATAGGAGTCTTAGGAGTTTATTGCCCCCCTTTTCTTCCTCAAGTACCTAAAAATACCATATACAAACCTTAGGAGGGTTTTTAACCCAAAAAAAGTGTACCAATAAATGGTACGATTATGATCACCTTGTCAAGATGAATCCAATGACTACCTTTGAGCACTAGGGTAAAATGTTTGGTACCAAGAAAGTGTACCGATAGAATATATTGTTGCGATCATCTCACTGACAGGAATCCAATGACAATAAGTGTGCAAGGGGAAAATATTTTTCCCAAACTTTTTTTTCAAATTAAAAAAAAAAAAAAAAAATTTTGAGCAATACTACACTAATGGAAAAAATTAATTCTTCCCAGATTATAAGTTAGGTTTTTTTGCTCTCACCATTCCCAAAAGCCACGCCTTGCCAAATACAAAAAAAAATGTTGCAATAAACTTACCCAAATTGAAGCTATGATACCACTTGTAATCAAATTACTTATATATTCACATAGAATGATTTTATATTGTGTAGAATAAGAAAATATGAGAGATAACACAACAATAATTGAAAATAGAATAGAATTCTAGATAATATAGAAAAGGCACTTTGAGGGGGAAAACTCCACATAAATGCACTAATAGAAGAATACTTAACATAATGGATAAATAATAACCACTAACTCATATATATATATATATATATATATATATATATATATATATATATATATATATTCTACTTAGCCAAGGTTATTCCATAGGCTAACCTATCTAAGAACATAAAGAAATGTAACAAGTAAATAAAAGAGGTATGTAATCCACAAGTTGGCCACACATATCCCTACACACACCAATGGTTAAGGGTGTAACAAGGATTTAGGCTTAGATGATGTCCAAAATGTAGAGTATAAGGATTCCCTTATATCCTTTAATAAGTGTAGACTCTTTAGAATTGTGGCCAAACTAGAGGCGTTCCCCTACACTGACTTATTAAGCAACATCCTTCATAATTTCATATTTGTGCAAGATGGGGTCCATGACTAGGTATGATCACCCAACTCTAGGCACAAAATTATTTATATCTATAGGAATTACTTCAAGGCATACTATTCCTTCCAAAACTAACTTTCTCTTATAATGCAATAGTAGTAATAATTATGATAAGAACATAGATTTAAATGGGTTAATAAGGAAGATATCAATGCATACATAGTTTGTAACTGTTGGGAGGAGGTCTAGGTAGGCACGAACCTATTAAACCATATATTTATGGGGATAGGACTATATACACATCAAAAAGATAAGGTTTCATCTCCTAAACATGATTCTTAACTGATCATATGTCTTGAACATGGAAGGATTGATCAACTTTTGATCTAGGGGAAATTTATATGTGATGAACTACCTGCTATATGTAGTCTACAAGCTGATGTATTTTAATCCTTCAACCTTCCTTATGTGGGTTCCCAAGGGCTTATTAGTCAATTTAATCTTTTAAAATCTATATGTCCACCAATTCCATAATCACATATGGTACATATGTGAACATTTCTACTCAGTGTTCTACTAAGTTATAAATGAGCTTCTAATGCCCTGACTCTCAAAGGCAATGAAGGATTCCATCATATCCATTAGAGACTAATATATTTACAAGGATGAAACTATTATATAAATCATAGGTTTCCTTAAGGACCCTATCCACCAATCATATTTCATTCTAGACCACCTAGCAGAATAGGATATTTCCTATTAACTAGTGGAAGGCATCTTCAAGTTTTGCATATAGAATTAGCAAAAGGCATGCCAACAACTCTTGATCACCATAAGGTAAAAATTATTTAAGACCTTCCATTAAAGGTATGATATGGCATATAGGTTATATTCCTTCACCCCTGTAAAGTGCAAGATCTAGAAATGAGATCCTAAAGGGGTAATCTAAGCTCACTTGGCACGCTACTCAACCTAACTCAATATCAACTATAGTCATTAGGCCAAAGATTATGATGAGCTCTATCTGAATGTTGTTAATGACCATGATGTGTTATCTCATATCAAAACCAATAATAAGAATGGAATGAAGGCTCAATCTAACCCCTTTATGCCTCTTCTAGATCATGCTTAGTCTATGGAAGACCTAACTCTGATACCTCTCACCATCTCTTAGAGGATCCTATAAGGTGTTCCAACACCTTCTCCCACTTGAGCTCCAAGTAAAAATTTGAATCTACCAATAGATCCTACTCCTCATTCCTATATTCCCCATCTCATACCTTCATCTCCTCTCATTTTATTTCCACCCCTCAGTCTCACCACTTTTTAACTCCCAGTTATGGCACCCACTAGTTCTAATCTACCCTCATAAATACCCTAAATGGTGATTATTTTTCTCCCCATTTCTCCCCTTAATATTTCACCCAAGTAAATTTATCCTTAGTAATCTTGATAATCCTTTCCTCTTCATTCCCTTTTTCTCCCGCCATCTCATAACCTAGAGTCCTCTCGATGGCTTATTTGGGTGTGCCTTTATCAACAAACATAACTATGAATTTTGGGAGCATACAAATTATAGTAGGGACCCTAATAGTTCCCACTCTAATTAGTATATTGCTCCCCTTGGTAGATATAATTACTCTACCAATATCCCCTATGGTTCTTGTCATATTCATTAGACTATAAACTATAGTATATAGAGCCAACTTGGTTATGATGCTAAAGAATAAGCAGAAGGTAACTCACACTCCAAACCCAGCCTAAAGGCCTTATATTTTGATTCAAACTCCTATATAGGTCTCAAAATATCCTTTAGCCCTAGTCATATCATATTTATACCTAGATCCTTATCCCCCTCTTTTCATTACCCAAGGTGCCAAATGAATCACCTTCAACCAACCCATCACTTCCCTTATTTTTAATGACCCATTCTTAGGGGAAATTCTACCTCAAATGAACCTAAATCAATAATAGTGGTGGGAAAAAATGTTCCCTAAGGCCTCCCATTTTTTTATCCCTCATTTCATTCCATATACCCCCAAATCTACTAATTTACTCATCTAATCCTTCCACTTCATCCATCTCCCCTCCACCTTTCTCTCTACCCTTCATACTACCATTTCAACCACCTTTCCTATAGATCCTACAACCTAAAGAATGGTCCTAAGGTCATAGGAACTAGAAATGACTATCTAGGGTGACCCAAACATATAATGGAGTTTCATTGAGATTTTAGAAGCATGAAGAGGACACAAATACAAAAGTTTGTCTAATAGGGGAACCTAGTGGTGTGGAAAACCCATTTGGATTTTTTCTCCCTCACCAATGTGAAGACTTCCATTAATGAGGAAAGGATGGTCGAGGACCCCTTGTTTATTTTCTAGGCTACCCATAATATGTCCAAAAACTCCTCAAAGACATGTAGATCTAGGTTTGAAGTTTAGAAGCCCAAGTGAAGATCACATTTCCCATCGGGTTAATTGGGTAGGTCAAGGATACCTTCCTACTACTTTTCTTAGTTTTTGGGAAAGTGGTGGAGACTTTGTATGAGACCAATGTTCTTATCTAGTAGACTTAAGACTATATGGAGAGGATTTTAGAGATTAATTATAAATGTTAGAAGTTACAAGTGGTGGTCAAAAAAATAATGTTATTAAAGCTAAGACTTATGCCAACATTAGACTTAGGGTTGTACCAAACATATGCCAAGAACATGAGAGAGGCTATGGAGGAGTTATTAGCCTTGGCTCATACTATAATGGGACCCATAGAAGAGGGAAAGAATAAGATATTAACCTTATTCAAAGAGGTTAATATCTCTATGTTATTCCATCCTAATGGCACCTTACTTAACCAAGGGAGATTTAGACTCCATTTGGGTCAATTCAACCAGGTTATGAGGGATAAATTTTCTAGAGAAAACTAAGAAGGGGCCCATGTATTTTTAGATATATCAACATAGCCCATAATGAGCATAAAATAGTCTTTGGACTCCAAGAATCAATGTAAGCCCACTTTCAAGTCTACCAAAGATTCATAGCTTAGGCCAAGTTAATCTTTAGGGAGCTCCCAATGAAACATACCAAGATGGATAAGGATTTTAACCTCATGGTAGTCACATTGGAAGCTAAGAGTGCCTAATCAAATACGTTAGGAGCTAAACCCTCTCATCCACCTCCTTATGTCAATTAAGTGGTGCCCACATATATGTTTCAAGTTTGTAGGGATTATTTTGTTTAAATTTTTAAATATAGCTATAACTGTAATGAGTGGTCATCATGGCCCAGGATGGGATCCTCATGCTATTTAGAGGTGATCCTCATCCTTATATATTATTGACCAAATTTTTACCCCAAGATAAAATTAGTCGCCCTGTCTATATTGAAAATTTCATAGGGTTTTCATGTGGTCTTTCATGCCTTTTATGGTCCCTAAAATTATTTATAAAACCTTATTATCATTGTTTAAGGTCAGTTTGGATAAGTTAAGGTAATGTATTTTTTTGGTCATATAGTCTTCTAGACATGTCATGGAGAGATAAGGATTGGTCAAGTGATGCCATAGGTTGTTAAGGGTCTCTCAAGGTAATTTTATGTTTTAATCACTTTGTCATAACATTTCATGATGTTTTGAAGTGTTTAAGGTTAACTTTTAGACTTGAAGGTGATGTTTAATGAAGGAAAATGTGATTTTTTGATAATTATAATGTATGTAAAATCTACCCAAGTGGGAAATATGTACCACAAACCTTCCAAGGATATTAAAGCAGTTACATAACTACCACACATGTCATAGAGTTAGAAAAAGTTAGGATTTTGAGTTTTAATGCCATATTGAAGAGTTAAGAGACTTGTACAGACTTGTTGAAGTCATTTTCAGGTGAAAAGAGTTTTAGAATGTCCTTTGGGATTCCAAAGGTTAGAAACAAGGATGGGAAGAAGTTTCAATTCACATAGTTACAAAAATATATCTTTCCCATCTATCACTCCATTAATAAGCTCTTGAAGGCCATTTTCAACTACATGATACATATTATATAAGTATATTTGGGGGATAATATTATATATATTTACCCCTATGTGCTTCAAATTTGTGGCATTGGTCTTTAGATTGAGCTACTTACATTTATGAATAATCGTTAAGGAACTAAACTACCTTTCAAAGGCTTAAATCCCCATAGGCTAAGTTTTATGCAACTCCAGTGAAAGTGTGGACTCTTTAGATGCATGAAATAATTTGGAGTGAGTTATTATAGGTTTTTATATACATCATAAACATTAATTCACCATGGTGGCACATGTGGATGGTATTTTGGCAAAGAAAAGCTTCTCTTGTGCATAGTTTACAAGTGACTATCAGTTTTCTATATTTCAGAGTTCTGGTGGTCTAATGCATATAAGTTATTATCCATTGTATTATAAAATATTTATAATCCAATCATGGTATTATTATCAGATAAACATTTTATACTAATTTCAAATGGTTACATCTCCATTCACTTTATGGACTATGTCCTAGTATGTTTGCATAACAAGTTGATTTGAAGTGGTTGGAATATGTACTTCCATAAATATTGAGATTTATGATCGCATATCTAATGTGTTGGTAAAAATATGATTTTTTTTTGATCCATAAAAACCATAATTTCACTTTTCATAACTTCAGACTCAAATAACATGTTGATAAACCCTGTGCAGTCTGTATGTTTTCAACTTCAAGATAAATTAATGGTGTCAATGTTCAAAATTTATACTCAGGCATGAAATAATTTTATTAGTTTAAATTTTAAAAGTTTCATGGAATAATTTATGTCTCCAAGAACCTAAATTCAAATATTTGAGGACTAAGCTAACAATCCTAGTAAGACACACCTATAAGACTATATGTGGAAATAATGAAGGCAGAGGTCTAGAAGGATATCTTGAAAACACTCTATGAAGTTGGTAATGTAGTAAGAGATAATGTGAATGAATTTTTAACACTATTATAATGTCATTTTATATTTTAAAAAGGCTAATTTAAGAGCATATACATAATCAAACTCTCAAAATAGTCACTTACAACTAGTTGAGAGAATTTGTCTTGAGATAGTGATGGTGATGAAACACTAAGTTTTCAAGGTATTGGGGAAGTATTAAAATATAAATAAAATGAGAGAAGTTTTAAGAGATTAATTTTTTTCAATCAATACCCTAAACCATTAAATGTAACAATACTACTCCTAATAAACACCTACAGGCTACAAGAAATACAAGTTGGTCCCAAGCTTAAGAAGAAGGGCAAAGTTATTGAAGAGAGTTATGGTTTGACTTAGGAGGTGATGAAAGTATGTAGATAATTTGAAGATAAAAAATGATCATAATGAAATTACCAATGAGTTTGGTCAAGATAACTATTTCAAACCCCACACATACATAGTCAAGCATACCTACCTTATTAGGAGAAGTTGTTTGTCCATAGTTAAAGGAAGGAGTCTGAAATGAAAATATGTGATGTATTTGGTAGTTTAAAGAGTTTATAGTTTCTAAAAAATACCATAAACTTTGAGGTGATCACTATTTAGAGAGAAAATCTCCTAAACCATCAAAATTACTTAGATTGCTCCTATAGAGACCTATAGATCTTTTAAGGTAGATAGGCTAGTTTCAATCCTAAAAGAACATATACTAGAGTCTAAAATCAAGAATGTGGGAGTTTGGTGATAGAAATAACTAATTCCTTGTTTAGATGAACATTATAATAAGGTATGCCCAATATGATTGAGAAAATTAGAGTTCAAGAATCTACATACTCAACTAAGGTAAGAACAAACCTATCTTTTAAGAAGTTTTTGTAGAGAGGTTAAAGGGTGTATAGGAGGCCTGATAAAAAAAATATATAGTTTAATCTGATTGAAATAGTGTGATCATTGTTTTAAAATAGCCTCAGACCTAGCAATAAGTGAAACAAATATTATCAAACCCTATTTAGGCCTAATTGCATTAGTAGACCTATAAGGTAGTCAGTTAAAGAGATGGTAAAGTGAAGTGAAGTTGAGAATTTAGTGACATTCATAAGATTATGAAAGGTTTGAATATAAATTTCATGAGGTTCTAAACCTCCAAAAGTGAATGAAATAGGTGAACATAGTCAGTTAGGGTATTTTAGGTACATTGGCTCAAGAACCCTAAGCCCAAGCTAATCAGATGGTTAGATACCTAATACAATAAAAGGTTGACGATGAAAATTTCTATAATAATAAGAGGATGTCATGGAATCATGGAATTCATTGTTAATCCCAAGACAAACTTAGAAAATCTTTCACAAACCTCAATTTACTCTCAACCCTCATAGAACACCTAATAGTATCTTGAGAGGCTATCTTATTTGGCTTGGTATAGAAAAAAGATGTTGCATGGGACCTTGGGATCCAATTGAAATTTAGATACCCTTATGTACTTAAATATTTTGGAATTTTTTGGTTTATTCATGCCCCAAGATTTATGAATCATCCTTAATATCTTGAGGCACTTTTAGGCTACCTAGGAGAGCCAAAAGGACCTGATGAGAGAAAAATTAACTTATATGTATCCAAATGGATTGGAAAGACTTAAAAATTAACTAATTTTTTTTCAAGACTCCCCTTAGCATAATCTCATGCAACTGGTTTGTACTTGTAGGTATAGAACTATACATAATGAGTAAAAAGGGTTATTTTATGATATTTGGGAGGTTTGTATAAGTTGTCATATCTTCAAATTTGACATGGAGAGTGGGGAGGATGTAATATAATGTAAAAAAATTATTATTTTGGTTTTGGAATGTTTGGTAAGACTATAGAGTCATTTTAGTCTCTAAGTAGGGAGGCCTAATTAAAATCTAGTTAGGAGAGAGAAGTAACATAAAAATGGAATTACATTAACTCTTAGATCCTAAAACTAAACATGAAGATATAAGGCCATACTAGGTCACATAATATTTCTTCAAATTCTCATCACCATCTATAAAACTCTCTACATAAGGAAGCTTTCATCATTTTATGGGTACAAGGAATGAGGCCTACTTGGAGCTTTTGATAGAGAATGAATTCTTGGGGATAGTTTAATACCATAAAATGTTTTTTTAAAGGTATAATATGAGTTTAATAGGAAATTAATAAATATATTATGATCTAAAGAATAAGAATACAAGTTTTGACACTTGTATACAAAATTGGCCTAAGGAGATGAAGAGTCCTGTAGACACCTAGTAAAAAATGGAAGTGATGTGTCAAATAAAACATAAAGGGTTAAATTGAGAAGTGTTAAGGGAAGATAAAATATGTAATATAACTTGATATAACCATCAATAAGGGTGATTATCACTCAATAATGCAAAGTAAAGGGTAGTTTTGGAGAGCTAGTCAAAGTGTCAAGCAATCATTCTGACTCTTATGCCACATGGAAGATTAGAACATATTTAAAAGAGATAAACATGGAATTTTGGACCTATTAATTTAGTTACATAACTCCTCTCTTGTTTCTAACTCACATGGACACTTGTCAACTATCTCTCTCCTATGCCCTTTTCTTCTTCTCTCTCACTTGTGATATATATTGAGCCTTAATTGGCTAAGTTTGTATCCTACACCTAAGTATGGTAAATCCATTATAATTTTTAGCCTTTTATAAATTAATAAAAAGTTATTTACCTTTTCCATGGACTATTTCAATGTGTATGCTAAACTAGTTGACCTTGTTAAGTGATATATTCACTTCCTTGACATGTCTTTGTTAACATTCATATTCAGTTTTGAAAGTATTTTGAAGGTATCTTAAAGTGTTCAAATGAAGTGTGTATGATTTTTAGTGAGTTTTTTATTTACTAGTGTCATGAGATGACCTCTTTTTTAGTCCTCCTAGCTCAATCTTTCTTCATAAACCTCCATGAAAATTACTTATGTACAAAGGAAGATTTGCATTAGTGTCATGTGTAGGTTAGGATCTTGTTCGAAGTGAAATTGTAGTTGGTTAGTAGTTATCAGTTAAAATTTGGTATACACATCATTATGATAGGTTTTATTTCATTTTTTATCTCTCCCTTTTCACTAAATAAGTTATTAGCGTATGTGATGAGTAATCAAGATAAATATAGGGAGTTAGACCTTATATCAAGAGGTTTACCCCTACTATAGGCAACCCACAGGTCCAGGGGTAATCCCATTGTTCCACTCAATTTAGAGTAGGATTTAACTACCTCTTTAAGGGTGAAAAATTGAGTGATAACATATATATAAGGAAGGAATGTATTATAATATAGGGTTGATGAAAAGTTGCTTGAAAGTAATGTCAGATTATAGCCATGATTTTACCTATTTTTCCTTCATCACTCTAGACTATAAAATCAACCTAGATTGATTATTGTAAAATATTTTACTCTTTCTAACAAATATAATATATATTTTATATAATAGGGTGTGTTATATGTTTCAATTCTATTTCATCTTCACATTTGAATGATTATCAATGCTAGGTTAATTCAACTAATACTTTATTACTTTATATGTGCCATGGTTATGATGAGTTTATCTATTATAATCATTATGTGAGTTATTTCATTTTCCATTTGGTAGTATTGATAATTTTTGGGTAAATATACAAATTATCATATGGTATTTATGTTTATTCTAAAATAAACTCCTAGTACTCATCATTACTAAGATCTCATATTGAAGGCATACTCCCAGTTCCATCAGAGTCTTCCCACTATATGTTCTTTGAGGTAGAACTTTAGTTAATCTTGATCTAAATTGGTATAAATATGACATAGTCACATGGTTAAATGATTAATACATTGAGTTCCTTTTAAACTTGGAGGCTCCCCTTTTCTACCTTACTCTTCCCCCTTTCTTGGTTTTATTCTTTGGAATTGAAATACCTTTTCCCCTTGTGTTTATAAATAATAAGATTAATACTCAAACTCTCATAAAAATTTTTGACCTATGTTTAAGACATTAGATTGAAATTTGAGTGGTGATAGTGCATCTTTTAGAGACTATTCATGTAGACTCTATTTGTAAATCTAAATACCTACAATTGTGCCCTGGGATGATCTTAGATTATTCCTAAAATAGAGGATGAAATTATGTAGTTTTCCCTACCTTCCCCCTTATAGGTAAATGCCAAATCTCATGGGTGTTTCATAAAAAGGAGCAGATTGGAGTGAACTAAAATTGGCTCTAAAAAGAGGGCATCTTTGGAATACTTCATGCTTATTATTTGTTTTGTTTTATGAATATATTGAGATTGGATTAATAGTAATAATGTGATAACTATAATTTGATTGTGAAGAATCTTGGAGACTAGTTGGCTTATTAGGGGGCTAGGTTCCACTGAGGTTGATTAGTAATTCCCCCTTGGTTTTTGACAAAAACCTAGGTCTAATAAATTGAGACCTATTATGATTCCTTTCAATTCATCCCCATAATGTATCCTAACGTAGACTCTATAATTTCATATATTATATACAATTTATTCGATGTCTTAGGGCCCTTATTTTTACTTTAATATACTAAATATACCTATCTTAAGGTTTTATTTATTTACCATTATCCACTGGTAATTTGTTTTAAAAAATTACCTTTTCACCTCCCTAACCACCTAAATCTATTTCAACCTAGGAATCTTAACATTTTAACCACCTTACCCATGTGTGACCCTATCTTCAACAAAATCATGCATATAAACCTAAAATTACTTATGGTTGGAATAAACCAATGTTGATAAAACCATCTAATGCCAAAAATGGTGAATCATTGCCAATTTTCTTGTGATTGGCACTGATTATCTCGATCAACATCAATTATCCTGAATGACATTGATCCAATTATACCTATCTGACTCTTTAGCTCAAGAACCATGAAAGTTGAACCTCAAAATACTACTTGAAAATTTGGATAACTAAGGAGACATTAGCACCACTCTGCTAAAATTCTACCACACCAAATCCACATCTACCATCATGAGCTTGAAGGACTACTTACATTCATGGAAGAAATATATTCTAGCTACAAGTCAATTCAAGGTAAGTATTTATTTTGTTTATTTCATTTTTTATTAGTTTATCTACTTCTATCTATTTATCCATATCTTAGAATATAAACCGCATCCCCCTATTTTATTTTATTAACCTTTGTCACCCGGTAAGTCTATTTTTAATTAAGTTTAGTTTTGAACATAATCGATGCTGATTCATATGAATCAACACCAATCTTATAGAATTTGCATTGATCCTGCAAGATAAACATTGATCCACTATACTATTTTTTTAAACTTGGGCCTTTTAATCCCAAAAATTATGTCTTTAATTATTCTAATTTTCTATTTTTTAAAATATGGCATTATAATGTAGATGACTTTACCAAGAATTGTACATGATGTCATTAATTATTGATTTTCCCATAGTATCTCAACCCTTTTTCATTGATCATAGTTGAGTTATCACTTTGTGACATTGTTTACTCTCCCTCAATAGAAGCCACTTTTGACCAACTTGATTTTATACAAAAGGATGTGAATATTGCTATGGCTTATTGGGATGAATACTTTTCTTACATTGATATTTTAAATGAAGATTAAATAATTATTGTTATTGGATCTTTATATTTTGTGATTGAAAATGTTATTTATCCACTTAATTATGAAAATAGTGAGCTAACATTGACTTGAATAAGTTCATAACTTTATGGGACTAGTTCCTAACCAGTAACTCACCTATTTATCTATTATTAATTTTTATCCAAGTTGTTTATTTATGTGTAGGTTATTCTTCCAATGCAGAAAAAACTTCCCTGATTCACTGGATTCAAGTGGTGTGCAACCATATTGATATCTTTAGGTATTATTTATAAACCCTAAATTTCATTAAATTTTTAGTAAGTTAATTAAAATTAAAATGAAAAACTACTATAAAATTTTGGCAAACCCAATGGGACCCTTAAAGTATCATTATTATTATTACATTTCATTGTGAATTTATTCATTAATTTCATTTTCTCTTGATTGTTGTCTTTGTTTAAAAAAAATCCAAAATTATTTTTTATATTATTTTAAAGGTTTAAAAATAATTGCATCCATTCCTTGATTGCTTAGGTAATTCATATAGAGTAATATAGGTAGGTTAAACTATCATATTAGTCACTTATTTTCACACACCTACCAAACCACTTACATAATCAATTCAACAAACATTAACATAAAGGAACCAACTAGTATTTTCATCACCTAGTGGTTACCTTCATCCTGACTATCTTAGTTGGATTTCACGACCAAGGGGAGAACAAACTTAGTACGCTAACAGAGTATAAACTCTAGATATTAGATAGATAATAACAAAGCACCTGACACCTTTGCACTATAGTGTGTGAAGGAAAGGGTTAGGCCCAAATACAAATCCACATATCAATTCCATTATAGAGATATTTTTGAGCCTAAAAAAACATGAAACCATTTATATATTATCATATCTTATTACCTTCATTAATGTTTTTTTTCTTATCACACTTTTTAGTTAAATTATTACAAAGTAAAATCCTTTTAGGTATGTTTTTTAGCATGTGTGCCTTTCTTTTCCACTAAAAATAAGATAATAAAAAAGAATTTTGTGTGCTTGTTTGTTTTCATTTCTTGATTTTCCTACATTACTACATGGTTTTGATGTGATAATAATCACTAAAGAAAACTTAACCCCCAACTTCATCCTCATCCATAGAGAAATATCTTAGTCCTCCTACTTCCACTAATTGCACGGAGGAATTTATTCCCTAGTATTATACTCAGGGTGATCCTAAATTCACCACCATATTGGATAGTAATCCAATTAATCTTATCAGTGTCTTAGCACTCAAGATATCCACATTCCACTTTCCCCCATAAAAAGTTTTTTGGGAATGATTTTATCATGTCTCTAGAAGAATTTGAAGGGTTTACCATAGCTATGGTGTCCTCCCATAACAATCCTCTCCTAACAAGTTTTGATACTAACACTATGCAACCTTTAAATAATATACCTCTAGTAACATCTAGTGGTCCATCCCCAACTAGTATCCAAGCCCAAAATATCACTACACCTCAACCTACATCTACTAGCCTCTTACCATGACATGTTATAATATAGTTATCTGAATCCCAATAAATCTACCACCCATCCAAAATAGCGTAACTTTAAATCCCCAAAATCAACCTTTACAACAAGCCCCTATAATTCAACCTCCTCAAAAATATATCCCATTGATTATACAATGCATAGATCCCTCATAATATCTTGGGTCCACTTATATACCCTTACAATACCCATAGTATATTTTGGTATCCCAACTAATTATGACCACCTTGGTTGGTTACCCTTTATCACTTCCCTTTTCCAATCCATTTCCTAGCTACCAACATTCATAACATCATGTCTTGGGGGGTATTCCTCAATATAATCCATCCTAATGTATAATGCATGACTTCAATGAGAGGTTTCAAAAAAATTGGTATAGATTGCCTCCTCCCATGAGGCCACCTAATAATTTTGTATTTATTACCTATTTAAGAGCCATTGGTATTGAAATTTCTATCATTATTTAATCCATGGGTGGTTCCACTCTTCCTAAAGCATATGAACTTACCATAAAAGCTGAAAATGGTATAATTCAAGCTAGAAGGTTACTACCTAAGGTTTCTATTCCTCAACTATCTCATACTTCTGCTAATACTCTAAGTGTGGCCAAAGTTTCCAATGTTAATACCAAGCCTAGAGATACTCCCAAGAAGGAAGATAATTTCATAGATAAAGATGTAGAAATTCAAATGTTAATATCTTAGCTTAGGCAAGAGAGAATTTAAAAAGGTTCCTACCAAAATCCTTATCTTTATTAACAACAATATGTAAGAGGAAGAGGTCAAGGGTAGCCTAACTTCAATAGGCCTACTAATGTGTACAATCCCAATTATACCACTCATGCAAGGGCGATGGTAGTAGTGTATATAGAATTGGTACAAGGAGAATATTATTAATAAGGCCAATTTATTGATGAAAATTAGAATGGAAAATAGTCTCTTTTTTCTCAAGGAGGAGTCACTCCTCTTCTATCAGTTAAAGATGAAGTCATGATACAAACAAATGAAGGTGGACAACCTAAAGGAGAGATATTCACCAACTTGTTAGTTAAGGAAAATTTTATGCTCAATAAAGGAAATTTAGACAATAATATATCCAAGATAAAGGCCTTAGGAGGTTAAAATAACATGCCTATAATATCATCTAATCTTCCTCAAAGGCAATAAAGCATGGCTACAAGCAAGGCAATCTTAAACACAGCTACACCTCCATCAAGTCAAAATGTATCAAGGTCTACTCAAGGTGATTATACTTATAAATTTTAAACAACTTCTTTACCTCTAATGACTCAATAAAAGGTGAGTAATAATTCCCTAAACATATTTGATTCTACCACTCATGTAAGGGAGATGGTAGTAGTGTATAGAAAATTGGTACAAGGAGAATATTATTAATAAGGCCAATTTATGGATGAAAATTAGAATGGAAAATAGTCTCTTTTTTCTCAAGGAGGAGTCACTCCTCTTTAATTAGTTAAAGATGAAGTCATGATACAAACAAATGAAGGTGGACAACCTAAAGGAGAGATATTCACTAACTTCTTAGTTAAGGAAAATTTTATGCTCAGTCAAGGAAATTTAGACAAAAATATATCCAAGATAAAGGCCTTAGGAGGTTAAAATAACATGTCTATAATATCATCTAATATTCCTCCAAGGCAATAAAGCATGGCTACAAGCAAGGCAATCTTAAACACATCTACACCTCCTTCAAGTCAAAATGTATCAAGGTCTACTCGAGGTGATTATACTTATAAAGTTTAAACAACTTATTTACCTATAATGACTCAATAAAAGGTGAGTAATAATTCCATAAACATATTTTACTCTTTGAAAAGTACCAAATCATCAATATCTTTGTGGGATATCCTCCACATGCCTAGCAAAAAAGAGTTATTATAAAAGTAGTTGTCTACTATTCCCACTAGTCCATCACATTCAATTCAAATTCATAGTAATGTTTTACTTTTAAAATTTCCCCAACGCCATTTTTTAACCATCTACTAAATCTTATAAACCTACACCATTATACCTCACTCTCATTGTGGGTGATAAGTTGGTACATAATTGCATAGTTGATAGTGGAACTTATACTTTAGTCATGCCCAAAGTTATAGTTGATAAGTTGAACCTGAAATATAAACCTCATAAAAAAGGAGTTATCCAATTATATGGTACACCTTATAGACAATAATAATGATAAAAAACTTTAAGGTTTTCTTGGATGATTGTCATAGTTTTCCTATTGTTTAAGACATAGTTGTTGTTGACCTCACATCTCACTTTGCAATATTTCTTTCAAGAGAATTTACAGCCAAGATAGGTGGATATCTCTAAACTAATTGGTCCTTCTTGTCCTTTAGGAAAAGGTATGGGACCAATTTTACCATTAGAACATAACCTCTTGAAAGGTTTCATAATGAGCCCTACATTGAAACAAGTTATAATTTGAATTATGTTTTCCATGAGGAGAAGGATTCTATTATAGATGATGGTATTTCCTCCAAGATTGAAAGAATTTTTGATTTATTTATTTAAAAATATTATACTAACACCTATGATCATGATCCTTATGCTTTCATATAGGAAAACTATTTAAGAGTGTATTGTATACATTAAGAAGGAATACCAACACCTCTACTTGATAAGGAAGGAGGTGAGGATGATGAGATGTGGAAAATATTTTTGATGGTTAAAAAAGTAAATTTGGTGTATGAATTGATGTTATTTTTGCCTCCCCATCCAAAAAATAATACTATGATTCATATAGGTTCCATTTTAGTTACACTTGAAATGTGGTTAAGTATGAAGGTTTGATTCATGGCCTTCAATAGGCAAGGAAAAAAGGAATAAAAAACTTGCAAGTATTTGGAGATAGTGAATTAGTTGTGCATCAAGTTATAAATTTGATTTATGATAATAATACTTTAATCAATACATATAAGCATAGGGTGTGGAATTTTCTTTAATAATTCAATGCATTCAACATAAAATCATTCCTAAAGGAGAAGAATAATCTTGCTAATAGACTCTCTACCATAGGAGCTCAATTTGATATAGAACCTACCAAAAAAAGAGGAGGGAAAGCAATATCAAACTAAGATAATTGTCAAAAATTATAAAATTTAAAATTAAGTGTCTTGGAAAGTGTTTGATAGTGATAAACACATTTCATACTTCTTTCAAAAAGAAGTTGAGTTTTCCTTAAGAAATCAAAAGAGACTCCACGAAAAATTTTATGATCAAATTGTGCAACTAAGAACAAACAAGATACCTAAGGGCTTGGTGACCTTATAAATTATCTTTAATTAATATTATAAAAATAATAATTAAATGGCTATCATATCTATAAAATATGAGAACTATGAGTCTTAATTTTCAAATATTAACTTCTGAAACTAGGCAAGGTATGTTTTATATTGGAGAAGAAAGCATTCATTGATTTGTGTAGAGAGTTTCATGACATATTTGCTTTGGAGTATAACTACATAAAAGGAATTGATCCTAGCCTATCACACAATAATATTTAATGTTAACCTATATCTAACCATTTACACAGAAATAAAATGCCCATCAACCCCAGGGTTGAACAACTCATGAGGTTAGAGCTTACCAAACTCCTTGAATCTAAAATTATCTTTCCTATAAAACATTCAACATGGGTGGATAACCTTGTACCTATTATAAAAAAATAATGGGGAGATAAGACTTTATGTGGAATTTAGAGATGTTATTAGAGTGTAATTCAAATATCACTATCCTTTACCCTCAATGGAATAAATTTTCCAAATGGTTTCAAGTTCTCAATGTTTTTCTTTCCTAGATGGAAATTTAGGTTATCATCAGATTTTAATGAATGAAGATGATTAGTTTAAGATAATATTCACCACAAAATTGGGGAATTTTTATTATAGGAATATTCCCTTTGGTTTTTTAAATTTTGGTGCCACATTTCAAAGAACAATGGACATGACCTTTAAAGGTTTGATTAATGATATGTTATTGGTTTATCAAGATGATATAATAATGTTTTCTAAAGATTGTCATGAACATATGAAACACTTGAGGCAAGTTTTTGATATATGTAGGCGATATGGATTATCTCTTAATCCAAAAAAATGAATATTTGTTGTCCATGAAGGTAAGCTTTTAGGACATATTATTTCCAAAGATGGTTTGAATATTGATCTTGAAAGGATAGACGCTATTTTAGGCCTATCATTACCCTTGCATAAGAAAAGTATTCAAAGTTTCTTAGCTAAAATAAATTTTATAAAGAGATTCATACCTAGTTTTGCATCTTTGGTGAAAACTATCACAACCATGCTCAATAAAAATCAAGTCTTTTCTTGGACTAAGGAAGGTAAGAGTAGTTATAAAGCCACTAAGAAAAAAATTTCACAATTTAATACTCTTTTAAACCCTAATTTTTCTAAAGACTTCATGTTGTATTCATTTTATAACCTTGATACTATCTCATCCATGCTAATGAAAAGAATGGTGAATGTGTGGATAAGCTAATTGCATTATTTAATCAAGGTTTGGAAGATTATGACGTCAAGTACACCTTTGTGGAGAAATAGGTCCTTTTTGTTGTAAGAGGAATAAATAATTTTAGGCATATGGTTTCAAGCAATATGATTCATGTTATGGTTTCTCATCCTAGAACCAAAGAGTTTCTCTTGAGTAAATACCTTAGTGAAAATAGGGCAGTGTGGATTACTAAGCTAATAGAATATGATGTTGATATCAAAGTGAAAAAGTTGATAAGTTGTAAAGGCCTTTGTGAACATATATCTTCATATCTCTGTGGGTCAAAGGAAGAGGATCTAGTCAATCATGATTGTTCCCATCTAGTTGGTTCTTTGCTTCTAAAAAGTTGGACATAAGATGTTATCAGATTTCTTCAAAGTGCTGAGTATCCTAATAGTATGAATTGATCATAAAGGAGATATTTAATATTTCAAGATATTCCCTTTTGTCTTGTAGATGGTGTTATTTTTATAAAATACACTAATGGTGTGCTATTGAGATAAATTAATAATTATTAGTTTGGAGTGTTGATTGAGAATTTCCATGATGGGATAGAAGGAGGTCATTTCTCTCCAAGAACCATAGTTGCCAAGATCATGACGGAATGATGTTATTATCCTAACCTCTTAAAGTAATATTATGATTGGGTGAGGTGTATACAATGTGATTTATTTATAGTAAAATATAAGCTTTAAACCCTTCCTTTGAAGCCTATCCAAGTAGATCAAACTTTCATGTAATGGGGTCTTGATTTCATTAGCATGATAAACCCCCCATCAAGTGCTGGTCACAAATGGATAATTATAGAAATTTACTAATTTACAAGGTGGGTTGAAGTAATGGCATTGAAAGAAGATAATTATAATTATATCTTTGAGTTTTATGAGAGTATCATAATAAGGTTTGGTACCATTTTTATCATTATTTTACACAATGAACTTGATTTTATGGGTGTTAAGATAACTATTTGGGTAATAGTAATGGAATATACTTGATCACCTCATCCAATTATTACCCTCAAGGTAATGGGTTGGCTAATTCTAGTAACAAGAATTTGATCAAAGCCATTAAGAAGATTTTAGAAGATAATCAAAGGGCTTGGCACACCAGATTGAAGATAGCCCTATGGGTTGATAGGATAAATCCCAAGAGGTTAATATGGAATTGTCCTTTTATTCTTGTCTATGGAATAGAGGATAGGATATGTATATCACAAGAGCTACCTACCTTAGAGTTGACACATCAATTAGAGTTTATTGAGAACACTCCAATGGAGGTAAGGTTGGCATAATCAATGGAGTTACAAGAGACTAGAGATAAAGCTCATCAAGCTATGGAACATCACCAAATACTAATGAATAAGTATTTCAACAAGAAGGAAATCCCAAGAACATTTGAAGAAGGTGACATAGTGTTGAAATGGAATGAAGATAGAGAAAAACTATGGAGACATAAAAAGTTTGACACTTTATGGAGTGAAACATATATCATCATCAAGTGAAAACAAATCAACTCTTTCCAATTATCAATGATTAATGGAGAGAAAATACATATCCCTATGAATGGGATACATTTGAAACCTTGTTATTGAGTAAAGGAAGGTTAGTCTTGTAAATATTAAGTTAGGTGTGACTTTTCTTTTAGTTGTGTTGTGTTCCCAAAGTGTTCTGGTTAAACACATGCATGTCTTATTTTTTTTGTCTTTCCCTTGTGTTTTAGGTGTTTTTAAAGGAAATTTTTGTGTTAAAACTAGTGTATAGGTGACTCCATGGCCCAATGGATAGGATTAGGCTACTGGTCATGGCATAGAAAGCATACCACCTTTGGGAAATCACAAAGAATGTTGATCATTTTTACCACAAGTCAAAATGGGTCAACCCCCTCTAGTCAAAAAATTATATAAGGGTATAATATAATGTTATGGGGTGTGTCATAGTAAATTATATGTGAATTGATGTCATTTTAGCCTTAGTCATAGTCTAATTAGTCCTTATGTCATTTTAAGTCACTTAAGGGTCATAAATAAGCATTAAATGTAAGTGGTACCATTTTGAATTGTGTCATGTGTTATAAAATCCTCTTAAATGTCAAATATGTTAGTGCCTATTATAAATGTTAGTTTCTAACTCAAAACTTGTAGGTGATAACTAAAAACCAAGAAAATGGGTCTAAAAGGATTTTCAAAGGTGTACAACATATAGGGGAGTGTGAAATGTGTGTCAAAATTTTAGGATGAATATTCAACTTCCATATATTCATATTAATTTTTTTATCAGCTTTGGATGTGCTGAAAATGGTCCAAAACCATTCTTCTCTTTCATCACCCTTCTAGATATGTAGAACCAATCAACAAGTTTTTGGTTAGTATGATCAATAGGAAGAATTCCAAATAAAATGAGTTTATGGGTTAATATTACACTCATTAATATTAAAATACATCCTTGGAGTTTAGGTATTGGTCACTTGTGCTTTATGAATCATCCTTTACAATTTGACTATGTTTTTCTGCTTGTTAAACCCCATGCCCTACAAGTTTATTTATTGTGTGGGAAAGTTTGTATAATCCAGCTAATAAAATTGACTCTATATGACATGGAAATATTTAACTCATGATACCCATGCATGGTTTCATGTTTCAAAGTGTTTTAATAGGCAAAACATCTCATATTACAAGTAAAGACATTTTTCTATATTATAGGCAGGTTTCCACCACTTCCAGTGTTTTCATGTCTTGGTAGTGGTCTTAGAGGACATTATTGACTAATGATATCAATGATCATAAATTATATATAACCATTCAAGTGAATTCATATACTTATAAACCTGGTATACCCCTATATAAAATGGACTATGTAACTACATTTGATTATTGAATTCATAATTGCATCGAGTTATAGACTTTCATAAGGCTTAGGTATGAATTAAATGTAGGCATGCCAAGTGTCATTATATCAAAATCATAGATCAAATATAAATGGAATGTAGGTGATCACCTGAATTCAATAATTTAATGTCCCTTGGATCAATATTGATGATGTGTATTCTTACGTACAAATCCTGATTGATGATCTGTATTGAAGACTAGGGTTAATAAGTTAAGAAATATCAATGAAATGTGTTTAATCATGTAGATGGAGATATAATTATGAGCATGAATTCAATAGGTCAAAGGATCTTAAGAATAAATGTGATGGTTCCATGTGTCACAATCACGGTGAATTGGTGGCAAATCAATGCCTCACATTTTATTATATGTTTAACAAATCAACAATGTGCATTTGATCATGCAGATCAAAGATCGATGGACAATGTTGAAATTCAAAGATAGGAGACTCCCAAGGAGATCGATGGAGAAAATTTAATCAAGTTTCAAGGGACATGAGATGAAGACATGTGTTTGAAGTGACAATGTTAATATTTTAAAATTAAATAAATAATGTGTCAAGAAGATGTCACATAGATAGATAGGTTAGATCAAAAGATTTTATGGACACAAGAATGTGAATGTATAAATACAAGATCAAAATATGATTTGGGTTACCAAAAAAAATACTTCATATTTATATGCCACTATTAAAGCTCAACCAAGACCACCTCATAAACCCTACAACCCCAAGAAATCACATGCAATAAGTTTAACACAATCATAAAGGGTTCATGATGAACATCAATCCTAGAATGATAGGTATCTCTTTATACTAGTCTATACAAATGACATAATCAAGCATAAAATTGATGCCTCCCTCTTAGTGCAATCATGAGATATGTCTCCATTTAGTGGTGGGTCTTTTCAAAAGGGCCAAATGATGAAGATAGTTTTTTGAGCAAGTAAAAGGAGTTCTATGCTACATTTCATGAGTTTCATGGCTTGGAAGGACATTTTTACTATTAGACCTTACATGGTCTATCTCGCACTTCATTTTCCTACATGCATAACTCCTTTTCTTAGCGTGACACATGTTATTATGACTCACAGACTTCTCACTTCTCTCTCAAATTCTATAAGTAACAACCATTTTGGCTATTGTAAAATAGTACCACACCATGTATGATGAAGCACTACTATAATTACATTATATTTTGCCTTTGAATAATCAATATAAGTCTAGTTTTGAGTTCATGAATAATTTTCTAAGTTTGCAAAGTGATGTATGGTGTAGTTATTGATAATTATCTATCCTTTCTTCCCTTATCCTCTCATTTTTATGTAAGAATTCCTATTATAACAATTAATATAGAGTGTATTCAAGTATTTTAGTCTCTTTTTAAGTGTGTAATTGTTCTTAGAGTGTGTAATCTACCATCTGGTTCATTTACCTTGTGTTGCTTCATGCATCTCACCTCTATATTGAAACATTATGTTAGAATCATTTAGGACTTTTAAGGTAGTTTTTATGCCTTGTTTCATTATGATAGGAGTATTATGGTAATGTGTAAATCATCTTAGTGTATCACCCCCTTATATTAGGTTCATTTCATGTAAATGTCTAACTCTTTTCCTACAAACAAGCACTAGTTTAGGTGATAAGCATTGCAATATACATTCAGGGAGCTAGCCCTTAAATATATAGGCTTGATTCCACCATAGATACACCCACATTCCTATAAGTATTCCCATGTTTCCCAAATAGATAAGAGTCTTGAATACCTTTTAGGGTGTAATAATTGGTGTCAACAAGGCCAAAGATTAGAGATCATCAAGTATGAACATCAAGGGATTTTGTAATATTTCATGTAAGGTATTTTAAAACATAAAATTTCATATTAATATGGGAAATCATACATTACCTAATCTATCTATGTCAAGTTATGCCAAATGATTTAAATTACAACATAGTTTTGGGGTGACCATAGATATATAAGATGTACATGATTCCATATAATATTCATTCATGCCTAAAATTCAACCATAAAAGGGTTAATTTACACATTATCAATGGATAAATATTATGTGATGACTCAATAAATGAATATTTACACACCATACTTAATTATTCTAATTTTGGCCCTAGATATGTATTCAAACATGGATACAAAATACAATGATTAGGAAAAAATGAGTAAGGCATAATCTGACCTATTTTTAGATTAAATAATAATAATAAAAAGGATTGGGTTTTTAAATAAAAATCCATGGATAAAAAATTAGTCACACATAGTCACCCAAGATTCATAATATCCAACTCATAATACATGCACACACTTAATACTACTTATGATCTACAACTCGTAAACCCCAATTTGATTGTTAAAACTAATTATCTAGAAATTTGGACATTGGATAATCTATCCAATTATGAATCACTTATAGAGTACTTGGGGACATATTAGTATCTCCCTTCCTTATATCCTAAGAATCAGTTTTGTCATTCCACCTCTACTTATTCCAACTTTGGTGAGACTGATGATATCAATATCCAACATTATGCACATAAAACAATTTATAGGAGACCATACATTGTAGATAGATATACTTTGCTTAATGAAGAAAAATACAATATAATTATGGAATAGATTGAGATCCTTAACCACTATTGCTAGCCATAATGATTCAAAAGGATGAAATAAAATATTATTGGTAAGTTCTACATGATTATCCATACTTATTTTATTGGTCTTATTCTAACATGCTCGATGTTGATCCATTTTTGGTAACGCACAATATACTACTATATGCATATGTAAAACTAATCAATAAAAATATTCACAAGATGCATCCCAAGGTAACCCTTATAAAATATGATATTAAAATACCAATAGACATCAGCTTCATTAGAATAATTTCACATTCTGATTTGGTTTCTAATATAGTACTTGTTACCAATCCTAATGGTGGCATTCCATGTTGCATAAATTATCATTATCAAAATCAAATTTATCATAAATATGATTTTAAATTACCTAACATCAACATGATTTTTGATGCTACAGATAGTTATGAAAAAATTTCATTCATGGTATGATTCATCATCTATAATCAAACTTAAATTAATCAAACAAATCAAGAAAAAAATAGTATCTACCATACCGTAGGGTATCTTCTATTATCAAGCCATGCCTTTCAGATTAAAAAATTTAGGAGCTACATATCAAAGGATAATGACAAACATTTTTGAGGACTTCATTCATAGAATTATTGAATACTATGTCAATGATTTATTAGAAAAATATAAGCATTGACAAGATCAAACATTCGATCTAAGATAAATATTTGAACATTTGTGAAAGATTAATGTGTGATTAAATTTGAAAACTATGTTTTTGAGATGACTTCTATAAATTTTTTGGGTTATACTATTTCTTATCTTGGTATTAAGGTTGATCCATAAAAGGTAAAATATATCACTGAGATGTCACCATTAACTAAATTAAATTAGTTACGATGTTTACAAGGAATAATGTAGGAATTTGACATTGTATTACTCAATTGGATGATAAAATAATACCTTTCACATGTATACTAAAAAATTATATCAATATCATTTAAGATGAAGTTTTTTATAAGTTTTTAAATATAATTAAAGAATATTTATCAAATCCATAGGTGTTTATGCCTCCAATACCAAATATATAATCAATTATTTATATTTCAACAACCTATTAAGATTTAGGGGCCTTATTAGCGTAATATGATGAATATCACTGAGAGAGAGTAATTTAATAGTTTAATTATTTAGTTTGTTATTAGTATATAAATATTTTAATGGAAAAACTATGTCTAGGATTAGTATTTACTACATATAAATAATCACACTCTATGCTTGATAATGAGATACATGTTATAGTCAAGGAAAAACCCTTAAATTTTATCATGAACAAAACCCATCTAGTTGGTTCAATAGATAAATGGTAATACAACTCACAAAAATTGATTTTTAATTCATATCTCAAAAATTACTAAAATTCTAAGTTGTAGCTGATCAATAAGCCATAACTCCACTACAAGACCATTTTCTAATAACTAAGGATATCTATGATGAGCTAGATGTATACCATTTATTCAATAACACATGGTCTATGTCCTTCGATGGATATATATTTATGAAAAGTGTGGGTGAATTAATCATTTTTCATACCTATGAAGGAGAATACATACCATTTTATTATAGACTACATTTTTCATGCACCAACAATATATCAAAATATGAAACATTGATGATTGAGTTATACATAACACCAAAAATTCATGTCCAAAATATTCAAGATAATGGTGAATCTCACTTGGTTTATAATAATTTTAGAAATCATTAAAATACCAAATAAGAGCATTTACTTCCATAAAAATAAATGGTATAAAAATGAAAGGCAACATTCAACATATTTTATATCGAAAGCATCCCATGTAAAGATAATTGTCATGATGATGTAATGGCTAGTGAGACATCATTAATGCCTCTTGATATTAATGATGACTACATAAATTTTTAAATACGGTAGTTAAATAAGCCTTTAATTACACTAGACATAATGGATGCTTTAGTAGTTCTTGAGGATACACACAATACAACAAATATAGATTGATACACTATTATTTATAATTTCCTATACAAGGATTTTATAATAGATAATTTTACACAGAATGAAAAACATAAAATAAATATAGAGGTGTTATGTTATTTTATTATTAGGGATTACTTGTTCAAAATAGGTATTGATGAATAGTTAGATGTCTTAGCAAAGATGAGGAAAGAACCATACTTCTTAAATGCATGATAGTGAGTGTCAGGGTGTGTAACCTATAAACATAGATTGTAGAGAATCTAGGGTTAAAATGGGTAGATATATCCTAGGGTACAAGGATGGTATACTATCACTAAAGCATGTCAATTATTTGAGAAATTTAGATAGAACATATACTAAATTTATTATGCTAATATGCTAAAGATAGAAATTACAACTATGTTAGATATTTTAATGATAATAAAAATAAGATACTTAATTATAATATAACATAGATCTAGATCTAAAATAGGTAGGAAGTATCTTGGATATATATTTTGGATCAATCACATGATATTTGAAATTGTACCTTTATAACCATGGATATTTGCATTAACTTAGGATAGTTGTGTTTATGTTACTATCTAAATTGGATATAGGTGTCCAATATAGAATACTTGTTAAAACTAGATGTGACCACATATATTTTTCTATGTTTTGTGTCACCTTTGTTCTAGTGTATTCAAATATGGGTCATGGGCTATCACTATTTTTTAAATATCAAAACCTTAAACTTTGGAGTAAATATGAGTTGCCACATGATATTTGAGATTAGCTCAATATTTTAACCCAATAATACTTATAACCTAGTAAGTGTGAGTGATCCAAGTCAACTCATACTATAAATCTAGTGAGTCTAGAAGATGTAATCAAGTCAAACATAGAAACTTGGCAATATTGAGTGATTTAATCACATTAACCATACCGAAAAGTGAACCAACTATTCTAGTAGATTGGCTCAATATAGTTTGTAAAATTCCAACCTATTAGGTAATGAAAATACCTTATAGTGTTTTAAATATGAAATTTATTTGATTTTGAAATATTGGGCACATATTTCATAGCATATGTACCATATATATGTCTCATGATGAAACTATGTATAATAATGGCACTAACATATAAGATTATACCAAAAAATGTGTATCTCAATCATATAATTGTGAATTTGGCCAATTTGAAATTATACAAGTGTAGATAACATCTTTACAAAACATGCCCTTACTATAATCTAAAATTGAGAACTAGTGTAAGTGTGGAGAACGATTTTCCAAAACATGTCCCCAATACAATTTGAATATGAGAATTGGTGTAAGTGTCAATGTGGAGAAATTTGAAAATTGATATAAGTACCAATGTGGAGAACATATTTCCAAAACATGCTCCTAATACAATATAAATCTAAGAATTGGTGTAAGTGTCAATGTGGAGAAATTTGAAAATTGATATAAGTATCAATGTGTAGAACATGTTTCCAAAACATGCCCCCACTATAATCTAGGTATGATAAAAACTAAATAAATTTGGAGGACATGTTTCCAAAACATATCCCTAATATAATATAAATATTTGGATAAATGTGAAACTCATGCCTGTATGACATGGCCCCACTAATATGCCACACATTTTAAGGTGAGGGGAAGTAGAAACTGGTAGTTATCTGACCTTAAATAGATAAGATAACCATGTAAATTATCAATTTACCATGTAGAATATAGAGGTATCATGTCTATGTTGGCATATCATTGAATCATGAATAATGTGATCACACCAAATGCATGATGTAAATCATGACAATGTCTAGATAGTAACACTACAAGATCAACAAGAAATCCAGTACAGACATAAGAGAGCTCAAAATCAAATCAAAATACAATGGTATGAGGAGACCAAAAAAAGGGTCATTTTTAAATGTTTCACAATAATAGTGACATGACTTAATCAAATGCCTACAAAGTAAGAAATGACATATTCAAATGTCAACATACAACAAGAAATGACATGTTAAAATTTTAAAGAGGTAAATAAAGACATGGGGACCAAAAAACATGGAACATATTCAAAATATCAAACAATAAGGACAATAGTAATGTGATGAATTTAATGAAGTTCCTAAATGAAACCATAAGAAACCAACATTAACATATCATACTAGTCCCTAGATATAAGTGTTAACAAAAATTGTTAAGTACATAGCATATCAAGTACACTACAAAATACATAAGCATAGATAAAGACATGTGTAAGTATATATATGAGCTAAAACATAATAATGTAAATTTACCATAGAATTATAGAATTATAGATATATCATGATCATAGAGGTGGATTCCCCAAACATCCTAGTGAGGTGAGTAAAGGGAAACCCCAACATCTAAAAGTGCATCGATTATGTATCTATATATGCCTGAATCACACTCAAAATATGTGTGAAACACATGTATATATAAAATACTAATATTCCATCTAGAAACACTATGTATGACAAGGAGATAATAGGAGATGTAAATATTAAAAATATTTTTTGAATTTTGAAGTTTTAAAATATTTTTTAAACATGTGAGACCTTACAACCTTAAGTTGGATCTTTACATTATTTGGATCATGGTTAGATAGGTGCAAATGGTACATGGAATGTTCCTACTCATGTTTTACATGTAGTATAATAAGCAATACTATCATTTTGGATACAGATCCATTTCTCTTCATGAGAAAAAGAAATAACTTGTTGATTTTGGTCAATTTTTTATTCCATTTTATATAACCAAAGAGTGCCCAATGTAAAATGATATGGATAGTTTTGTGGCATAACTAAAACTCATATTTGAATCACTTTAGGACCAAAAGAAATTGGTATTATTATGTTACCCAAGGATTCTTTCCAACCTCCCTTGATTTTTAATTATTTTAGGTCAAAACCAAGATGTTGTGTCTTATATTGAAGTTAGTTTTTTCTTGTGTAGGTTCAATATGGTTATGCAAAAAATAAGAATCACCCATGAATAATGTGATTGTTAAATATTGTTGACATGTACTATTTTTGGATTATTCACCTTGGGGTGTTATCATAGGATGTGGACCTTGGATTTGTCCCATATTGAGTAAACATTTTTAGAGCTCTCATATAAAGATTAGGAACTCTACATTTTTGTCCATAATGTTCATTTGGTAATTCATCTCCTCCCTTTCTATGAATAATAAATATTTGGTACTTAGAAGGGGATATGTCAAGCCCATTTAGATTAGTAAGTATGAATGAAGCATACTTATACATATCCACATATAAATGGGAAAATGACTCATATTATTTATGCAATGCTCTTTTTTTACAATGAAGGAATATTACATCTACTAAAAATGAATTTTAACTCCAAATTTGAATACCTAAATGTTAGCTCATATGATGCAATTTTGAATCAAATTGTATAATCTTGAATGGATTAATCTTAATGTTGTTTAAAATTGTGTAAATATTATAATGTAAGTTTTGACACCTTATGTATATTTAAATCCATGAATAATACATCTTATAACTATGAAAATTTGGTTAAGGAACATTTGGGTGGGGTATAAAACCAATTATGTGCCTCATAAAAAATGCTCATATGGAATACTTTTATAAATAATTTTTCACATTTTTCCCATTGAAAAAAATAATTTACACAGTTAATCATGTGGTTAAATGGGTCCTTATGACTCAAAAAAAGGTAAATTTTGTAGTTCAAAATATTTTGGATAATTATATTCAATTATACATTGTGTAAGAGGTTAACTGTTGAATTAGGAAACATTTGCATTAGTATTATAGAAATTCATTTGAATTTTAAGTATAGAAACATGTTTTTAAAGATCCCTAATAGTGTTCATCATATAAATAAGATACTATATGGGAATGGTGGTGCTTGGAATAGGTGTTATCATTGATCTTAATCCTCCACCTCTCTTGAATATATGCATATGAGTGTCATCTTGATTATGGATAACAAGTGCAAGTTTTGGTTCATTAAATTTAGCATACTTTAGTAATGATATTAGATCTCTAAATTATGGTACATTTGGTATGTAATTTTAAAATCTTGGTTCATTCAACTTATTTAGAGATATATCAATTGGAATTGGAGGGAGTTTTTATAAAGACACCTTTTTTAGTATGGTTAATTTATTTGGTAAAGATGCCATGGTGTCTTATTTAACCTTTCATGAATTTATAATGTCAAATGAGTAGAAACAATAACCATAACCCTTGATAAGAGAGATATTATTTATAAATGTGGGAATTATGGTGGTTTGAATTAATTTATTGGAAGGGATATATCTGTTATAACTAATTTGTAAATTAAGCATAATATCCTTACATATTTGTTAGAAATTTGTATGATCATATGAAGGAACATATTAGTTATATGTAACCAATTTTTTTGTAGAATGTGAATGAAGGGCATGATTAGATGACTTGTCTTATTGGTGACTCATGGATTTTTCCAAAAATCCCAAGCCTTGATAATTTGTATTATATTTAAGAGAAATAGGGTGGGTTATACCTTGCTCATATTTTCCCAACACTTGTCCTTTATATCCATATTCTAGTAAATACTGAAGGCCAAAAACATATTATGGTGGTGTAGGGATTAATGGTAAAGTATTTTTATCTTCCTTAAGATGGATCAACTCGTCTCTTGAAATGGTGGGAACATGGCCCTGATTAGAGGGATCATACATACCATCATTCAAATATTTGAGATTATATGTTTTTAACATTTGAAAAAAATAAGAGTAATCAATTTTTACCCCTTATTTGATATAAATTTGATGAATTTTATAATCATAGTCATCAAATCAATCAATATCATACATGTTAATGTAGATAAATAACACTAGATTAAGATAAAGCAGGTAAGAAACATCTTATATGGTATGCTTAGGAATGAATGATGTTAAAATATCAAGTTCACCAAATGTTTAACCCTAAAATATAGATTTTTGTAAATATAAGGTTAAAATGGATAAATATAGCCTAAGGCATGAGGATGGTAGACTATCTCTAAAATAGGCTAATTATATGTGAAACCTAGATATAACATATACTAAATTTATTATGTTGAGATGTTATATATAAAAAGTATAGCTATGATAGATATTTAAATGATGAGGAAAATAATATACTTATATGGTTTTGATTCTAACATGGATTTGTATTTGGAATAGGCATGAAGTAGGCTAGATCTAGATTCTAGTTCAGTCACCTAATTATGGAAATTATACATTTGTAACTACTGACATTTATCTCAACCTAGGATTATTAAATCGATGTTACTATATAAATTATATGTAGGTGTAAAATGCATAATAAATACTAAAACAAGATTCAAATACCTATATGTTTCTCTATACTATGTTGTCTTTGCTTTCGTACATTCAAATTAAGGTCATGGACTTTCACTCCTTGTAAAATAGTAAAACCCTATTTCTTCATCTTTATAGTGGTTGTGGGAAAATTGGGTTTACGATCACATGTTTTTGAGTTTCCTAAAGTACCCCTATATTAATGAGAACTAACTACACATCCAATACTTTGAAGAGGGCCTCAGACTTATGTAGTTTTCCCTTATGTGTTGGCTTATGTGTGAATCATGCAATGTATGATAAGCAAGTACAATAGTAACCTATATTTTAACTTTGAAAATATAGCTATAAGATAACTCCTTTATTAATTCAAACCTATAGATGTGTTTTACCTATGACTAATATGGAAATAGGATAAAATAAGGAATATTTTCTCACTTGAATTTTTGATATAATGCTTTTGGTAAGTTTCCTTGTGAATTGATAGGTTTTTTAGGTTAAGAATGAAAGAGGTTTGATCTTATATTTATATCAATACCTTTAGAGAACATCTCACATTAAATCACTTAGGTTAACCTTTAGAATACATTTAATTTTCAAATTATATGAATTTAGGTCACTAGACACTTTCAATTGTATAAGACACTTACATCAACATATGTATCTGACTAAGATGTAAGTGTCTAGGTAGTTAGAAAACATGTGCAGGTCCATAACTTGTAGAGATGCAATATAATAATGTTTAAATAATTATGGGCAAGATAGAACGTTTGAGTCATCAAAATAACATTGTTCATACTCAGAGATAAGTTATCTAGCATAGAGAGATAGTGCATGTGATCCTTTTGGTAGTGGGAAGGTCTATAAGTTGAAGTTCCATCCATGATATATATTTTCCAAGTGTACAAGATTGAGCTGATATATAGTTAATAAATATTATCTTTAGGGAGATACTTTGGTGAAAAATTAATGTCCCACAAATTATTATGACAAGGTTATAATCAGAGTACAATGGAAAAATAGTGTGTCAAGCATGATAAGTTATGTTTCCAATGTCATAATAATAGTAATTTAAATCACACATCATATCATGAGTAAAATCTAATTATTTCAACATGGCCCTTTCCCCTTTCATAATTTTATTTGATTAAGAAAGTAAATCTAGTATTAGTAGGCGGCCATAAATTCATAATCATATCTAAATAATATTTCATCAGATTGGTAGAATCAATTTCACTTGAATTTACCATTGAAGATGACACATGTAGGTTTATGATGACCAATATTATCTCCTAGTTTAGTTTACCTTAAACTATTATTATATATAATGGGTCATCATTTATGAACAAATTGGTGAAATGTTTTTGAAATAAATACAAAGTAAAAAAAATTACCTATACCCTACTACCCTCAATGTAATGGTCAATAAAAAATAACAAAAAAAACTATTATCAAAATACTTAGAAAAAAAGTTGAAATATATGGTACAAATTGGCACCAACATATGGTTTATGCCTTATGAGCGTACCACATGAATGTTTTCTCACCTAATAGAGCTATACATTATTATTTTTTTATGGTAAATAGGTATTTCTATTGATTGAGCTTGAAATCCAATATTTTCATGTTTCTCTCAAGGATATTATTTAAGATAATGAGTATCAAGAGAAGCAGTTACATTAGTTGGAATAGTTGGATGCAAAACGCACACATATTATTAAGCATCTATGGATTTATTATGATTGATTCAAGTGAGAATACAAAAAAATGTTTGGTGACATAGATTTTATTTGTGTGATATAATATTCAAATAAAATAAAATAAAAATGAATGTAGATAAATATAATAAAGGGAAATTCAAACCAAATTGGTTAGGCCCATTCACAGTTACAAAAAATTTGGAAATAGGTGTGTACCTATTAGATATACAAAGATTAAATCCCCTTAGTGGAATAATTAACATCATGGATTTACATAAATATTAAACCTAAAAAATAAGAAGAAAATAAAATAATAATAAAAGATATAAAAATATTGAAATAATTCAAAAATAAAAAAAATAAATAGAATTTATGTGCTTAATATCTTTAGATATATGTTTTCTACTATATGTTAGTATATACCATATAATTTATTTTATATACACACATATTTTTCATGGGTACTTGAATTTAATATAGGCATACACTAGACATATGATACATGAGCATATATTTGTTGGACCTTTTCCTAAATCCACATGACATACTTCATTCAGTGTATCTTCTACATTGATCATGATTGATACATGTTACATTATTATATGATCACTTTAAATTATCATGTTTTACTTATATACTAATAATTACACTTGTTTATAGCCATGTTTACATCTTACATAGTGTGTTAGATATGCTATGCTATAATAAATTTTGATAACATATGCATGTAGGAACTAGTACAATATGCTTATGCTAGTTTATTATATATTTAACATATTAATTTTACCACATGTATTACTTGAGTGTAATTCTCATTTTTTAACTTGTTTTGATCATGGAACATATTAACATGTTCTATGTTTTTTGGCCATGGTGCTACTAAGTGTTATCTCTTTGGTGTACATATATTTGAACATGTCCTCCCCTTGAGTGTGTGACATTAAGACATGCCCATTATTTTAGGTATATTTATACCCATTTTTAATGATATTGAGTGCTCTTGTGTGTGTGCTTGATTAGTTACTAAGCTTGTACTTTTTATTCCTAGATGTTTCCATGATCCATATCATGCATCTTAGGTATTGTTTTGATAGTGTGAGATTCATTGATACATGTACTTAGACATGATACCACTATATGATTTATTAATACATGATTGCTACATATATCACATGGTTATATTATCATTTTGATATATGGTGACTATAGGATTACATTCCCCTCATCTCAATAGGGGGATATCACTAGGGGAATATCATATAGACATAAGTCCAAAAAAAAGGTTGGTAGATTTATAGAACTTACTTGATTTAGATATGCACTTGTAACATAATATTACACATTTGGAATAAATGTTCATATATTTGGGACATAGTTTTTTAGATTTGAGACATATATTTTATACAATTTTATAGATCAGAGGTTACATTTTAATAGATAATTCATCTTGAGACACATTATAAGTTCATATTTCATGAAAATACACAAAATAAAATATATGTATTTAGATTATACATCACTTATAATATATTTATGAAGGTTCATGAACATGGTTCATTAATTCCTCACCACACATTGATGCACCAAATTTTATAATATACATAATTTGAGCCTTTATATGTCTATAATATTTTGGTCCCTTGAGTAGTGAAGTTGAGACTTAGTGCCCTTAACAACCTTGACACTAATCCCATTTTTAGGTTGATATGGTTACACCATCTAACCTTGGATAGATTGTCTAGATTGTGTTTGCACTTGAGTTTTTTGATTGAGATTCAGTGTTCTTCATGTCTTTGGATTATTTCTATCTCATACTATATTGGGGACATGATCACCCTCAAATTACCCTCTTCACATCTCTAAGGTTAAGTTTTGAACCTTTATCTCCAATACTTCATCAAGAAAGTATCATCACAAAATAAAAGTACCAAGGGGTAACATGATTTAATCAATACAAGTATATTCCTTAATTCCTCTCATTACTTTAAAGAATTTCAATTATTTAGTTTTAAATTATATGTAATAATTACAATATAACATTATATTAATTATATATAATAATGCATAAATAGTACATTTAAATAGGGATCAAGTAAAGGTAAGGTGTGTTGTGCACACCAAGGTATGCATTTATTTCCTTTAACCTAATAATTTCATATCTATTAATTACTAGATTAAATGAGTAATGGAAAATATGTATACTAAAATCTTATTTTATATAACATACTAGTCTCCTACACTTGACAAATACCAAGCATGTCTTAACCCTTCAATTTGTTACCTTCCCACTATTGAAAGGCTTGTGTTCACCATCACACTATGCCTAATTATTTGTCCTATAGAGCAACCCTAACATTATGATGACACATACCACCTTCATCCTATACTTTGAATAAAACCTAATTTATATATTACATATATAGTTACAAATCCTCAATAGCTTTTTACCCTGTAGGACACTAGCATCGAAATTAAGACATTACTGTTGATGTTAGTATCTCAAATTCTATGTTAGTGTCCTTGCCTTCCAAATGGTCAAATTTAAAATATACTGATATATGGGTCAACCTATATTTATTATTTAACCCTCCTATGAGATCATTTTAAAAGGTGTGGTATAAATACTAACCAAAGGTCATCCATTATTTGTTTAACAAGCATCTCTCAAGCTCACAATGCACTAATAAAATTCATTTTATCAACTGAGTTATATTTTATTGATCTTCCCTATTCTAAAATAATTCATATGGGTAGGCTTATTATAGGTATAAAACATTCAAAGATCTGTCCATGATTAGTTTTTTTCAAGTTACAAGTTAAATCACCAGATGTTCTCACTATAGTATATTGCATAATTTTTCACATGTAATCCCACATAAGGGGGATAAAAACATTGATTTTAGGCCCTTTTAAAAATATATGGCTATGTAGGTTACACTCCTTTATATATGGGTATTTGAGTTCACCTTAACTAAACTTGAGCTTACTAACCCCTTTTTTCAAGGTGACATACACTAAATTCGAGGACAGATACTTTTGAGAAACATAACAATTTTGAGAACCTACAAGCATGATATAAATTGATAATATGAAAGGTTAAAATGAACCATAATAGGTGAAAATTATTATTCTAAAAAAATATCTATATGTTGATCTAGACAAAAATGTTGAAATCAATACATAAGCATTGATGCAAACGTTTATAGTCTAATGCTACTGTCCTAGTTGATAGAAAGCTAATTTTTAGAATCTAATAAATTTAGGTGAATCATCAAAATATATTATTATAAATTATTTCTTATCAAATATAACTCTACATCATTTCATAATTTTTTTTATTTATCCTTCAAATTTTTACTTTCAAAATATTGTCTAGCATTGTAATTTTCTATATTTAGCATATTATCAAATTTAGTATACTTATTAGAATATTGTAAATATAAATTATCTAATTGGACCACTTTAGAATATCTTATTCAATAATTTATTAATATATTACCCATATCCTTAACAAAAAAATTATTAAATAACACCAAGCTTAAATCATGGGGATATCTTTACCTATGGGGTACCTAATCATGTTGCATCAAACATACCCCCATCCTTTCAATATACTAACCAAGTTATCATTGGAGGTTATTTATATTATCCTCATCAAAATAATGTGGTGACCAACACAAAACCACCCACCACTCCTCTTAACCACATGCGAGTTAATACACCACCCACATATACTTTACTCTTGTAAGTTACACCCAACACACCCCCTTTCAACTCCCTAACACACTAGTATCACATGTTCTCTAAATATAATTAGTTGGATACATATTTTTTAACATATTATTATTCACCTTATCATCCCACATCTATTCCTCATAGTGTATTTTTTCTTGATTCTTATCCAAATCCCCTCCCCCAAGCCTATCCTAACACACCTTTGGTGGATTTCAGCACTATGGGGACTTATGCAAAATACCTAAAGGAAAATTTTGATAAAAACATATGAAATGTGCTCCTACCATGTCCATTTCTTTAACTCCCTAAATATATGGAGGAGGGAGACCTAAATGCACTTGTTAAGGCATATGCTACTATCAGAGTTTATACATTGGGATGAGTAACTAGGTAAGATTTTTCTGAAGAATTTGTAGGGAATCTATTTAAACTAGTATTACTACGTCCTTAAAGACTCCATCCATTCCTTCTACAAAATCATGTATAAATTTGTGAAATAATTTAACATAAAAAAATTACTCTGAACTAATATATGGGAGAAATTACACATCAAAATAAAACCCAATGAGGCTAATATCTATAGACACTCCTTTTTCGCCACTTTCAAGTCTAAATGGAAACTAAAGAAACTTATTGCAAACAATGCAAGTTAAACATAAAAATAATTTAAATTCTTTGATTCATTATCACACATCATGAACATATTATAATATATGTCAATGTATCCCTAACTAAGAAATACATTATATGCAATCATTGTCTTCCTCTAATTCATCTTCGGTCGATTTATGACCTAGTAAATTAACCTTTTCAACCATGTATGAAGGATAACATGTCAAAATAAAAAAATGGAAATTAATTTGATCAAGATTGATTAATTGGTTAAACGCAAGTAAATTCATAGGTAAAAATCCCATGGCTAATTATTTGTTGAAATTTTATTTAAAAAAAAATCATAACTCTAGATTGATGGCATCATCTTTTGTGAGTTGTCAAGAACTCACAAAATATCAAACAAATATCTAGATTTGTGATTCATGGCTATTAATTAAAAATATTAATGACTTGTCCCCTCCCAAATTCAACCACAATTAACTATTACCTACCTACACTTGGGTTAGATTTAGTTTAGAAGGCTATAAATATAAGGCCTCACCCATTGATAAATAATATTTTTATATACAATGTTATTATGCCAAAATATCTCTAAAAATATTATTTTTTTTAGTGATATGATGATAAAATGCCTTAAATAATCCCATTGTTATAGTGTTACCATGCCCATTTTCTAAGCAAATCTAAGCGAAAACCAACATTACGAAAGTGACAAGGAGAGGTGGAATAAGGAGCTTCATTGATAGAGATTTCTTGATCACACAATTAAGCACATCAACTCATTTTCCAACACATAAAATTTTCTCTCATAGAAGGTAAAATCTCTTATTTTAATCTCATTTGTTAGTTACTTGTGTAGTTCATTAGCTCTTTGAATGTCTAGGTTAGAGATGTAATATTTTTAGTGTGTTTTGTTTGATTTACTTTCATACTAACATAATATTAATCTCCCATCTAAATATTTTTATTGATGGAATAATGGCATGTGGATTGGGACTCTCACCCCATAAATCTCTTCATATGGCATTTTAGAACCTCTTGCTTACATTTTTCATGTCAAACTTTTGATTTGATTACCAAAAAGGTAAAAAATTGAAGCTCACAGATGTTACATAAATACATGCATTTTTGCACTTGAGAGATGTGACATTGCTCTATGGAGATGCATTATTTAACATGTGGTTTTGGATGAGACATAAATTTTTACATTGTAAAAGTGAGGTTTTGCATTGAAGATTTTGTTTTCCTTGATAAATGTGGTTTTGAACTTGATATATGCATTATTTCACTCATAATATGTGTTATTTCACTTTCCGTGTGTGTTTTTTCACTAACCAAATTTAATTTGTAGGGTAAAATGTATTTTTGACTAAGACATGTGATATTAAACTCATGATATGTGCTATTGCACTATGTAGATGTGGTTTTACATTAACAGTCTATTTTGCCTAGTAAAGTGTAGTTTTGTAAGGTAAATGCATTATTACACTTTCAATATGCAATTTTGAACTATGTAAATGCAGTTTTACATTAACGATTTTTTTGTTCTAAATTTAAATTTTAAACTAATAAGTGCAGTTTTTTAGACATGTGGTATTGCACTACAGATCATTGGTATTACACTATGTGCAAAAGACAAGAAACTTGAGAGCTCAAATTTAGTTTCTATTTGTTCACTTGCTTTTGAGATTCTAAGCAAGAAAATCTAGTAACAATTTTTTAGGACCCAAAGGACAAGAAAGGAAGTTTTTCACACTTTAAATACTCAAATCACATTTAAATTAGGTGCTTAAAAATAATCTTAGTCACTTTGTTTTTGTTTTTCAAAGTTCATAAATGCAAACAAAGCTAAGGGGCTAAATTTCACTTCACACTTCACTTAGTGCTTTAAAATGAACACAAAATTTGACTAAGTGTTCTTAAGAGATTTCTTATCATTTTTTGTTGTGTGTTTTTACAAACCAATCTTAGCACATATATTTTCCCCCCATCAGCTTTAGGGATCTCAAGTGACTAAAATCACTTCACCCATTTCCTTTATCACTTAGTCTGAGCATATAAGAAATTTTTCAAAGGCACTCCCCAATATTTGAGTGACATGGGTGATCTTAAAACAACCTTTAAAGTCTTATATTTATTTTTTGCATCTTAACTTGTGGGCAGGATTTCATCACCTCCCCAAAAGTTCTTTAGAGAAGCTTTGACTTAGGAATTCATCTCTCAGCATCGTTTCAACCCCACTCCATGGTGGGGTATGTAAATTGATCTGGTGGATCACTAGGATATTAGTTTAAGTGGTTAAACTAACTACATTAGCAACTACTACCCTCCAAACAATGGCCTAATAAGGACATCACACTACACTAAGCAATTAGATAGATATAGTGGTTGTAAAAAGGATAAGACCTTTTTAAAATCTGATTATCTTGGATCCAAATGATGTATTATGTCCTAGTGTTAACCACACATATGAGACCACTTAAAAATGTGTGAAGCTTATAGTTTTTAGACAAACCCTGCTTGTCATAAAAATATTGTCAATCTAGGGTGAGTAGCATGAAGTTTCATGTCATCATATGAATTTTTAAGGGAAGAGGGGGCCTAAAATCACCTACTTTTCATGCACAACTAATTTTATTGAATTAATAAATTATTTCCTCTCAAGAAAGAGTATATAGATATAATTTGACAATATGAAGCAACCTTGTCAATTTTTAGGATAGGACGATACACTTAGGTCTTTTTGTGTCTATTTATTTTACTTGAATTATTGTGATTTTAAAATTTCTTTCTTTGTCAAACCATGTCAAAATTAGGTCATGTATATACACCCTTTTTTTACTAAAGAGGTGTTATGTCATCCATTTGATACCACACTTTGCCTTATAAATTTTGAACATGTTTGTGTGTGTGTTACTTATTTCAAAGGGGAATCATTATGCTACCCATTTCATCTCATGTTTTTACCTGATAAATTTTAAACAAAAGCATTGTCATACCTTTTGACTAATATTGCATTGTTAGGTTACTCATATTGTTTCAAGACATTTTTCCTTGTGTCAAATTGAGTTCAAAACCATATATGGATTTTGGTATATGATTGGTATCATTATGCCATTAATTTTGGTCTACAATGTTATCCATTTGAGAAACTAAGTCTTCTAAATTAAGTTTTAAATTGGTCTTGTGAAGTTTATATTCAAACATTGATTAGTTTATGCACATGCCTCACTTATTTTTGACTTAGATGTTTACCTATCACTTTTTAATTCTAAAAATTAGACTAATTCCTTGCTTGCTTTGAAGATATTTTGTGTTTATATTTTAGAGGTAGTCACTTTTTCATGTACCTCACATCTATTTTGTTGTTTAAAACTAAGGTCAAAACTCTCTTTCCAAGTAAAACCTTAAGCATGGCTAGTTTACATTTGAGTCTTGCTCATCACTTGGTCTCTAATGTTTTACTCTTCATTCTTATTATTTTTCATACTTGGGATTGGATTTCCCAATTAGTTTTATGCATATGCCTAAGGCCCAATGTATTTTACCAATGGTCAAGTTTATGTTTGAACTTGTATGCCTACTTTGAGTCCAAGTGTTTCAAGTTGTTAGATTAATTTCATTTTCATTTTTACTTCATCCACGTTTGTTTCAAAATGTAACTTTGTGCTTTGTTCCCAAAGACCTATAATTGTACCTTTTATTTTAGACCTAGTTTGTTTCAAGTCTAGCTTTGTGCATTATTCTAAAAGATCTATAATTTTTATTTCATTTTAGACCTGATTATTTTCAAGTCTATCTTTGTGTTGTGTTCCCAAAGACCTAACATTTACCTTAGTTTTTAGATTTTGTCCATGTCATTTTGAGCCTAGCTTTGTGCCTTGTTTCAAAATATCTAGTAACTTTTTCTATTTTTTTAAGACCTAGATTAGAGTTGTTTAAAACATTTTGCCAAGATTATCATCTAGATTTGTATTACAAAATTTACCATATGTGAATTAGACATTACAACTCAAGGAAATTTTATACCAATTTTATCATTGATAAAATTTAGAGAGCAGATACATTCTTAGGCCAATTTTATACAAAACTTCAAGAAGTACCAAACATAAACCAATCTGTTAGACATGTTTCAAGTGTTATATTAACTTTAGACCTTTATTTTTCATGAGACCTAGTCATCAATCTAAACATGCCTCAATAACAGATTATTTTCAAATGCCTAACTCCTATTTATTTTTGAGACAAATTTCAATTTGCCTAGACCAATGCCAAGTTCCATGAACCATGTTTAAGACCATTTCCATAGACCTAGACTACCCTCTTTGGTATAATTACCAAACCCAACCATGTTTATTATCATATGTCAAGATTACCCTTTTTTAGGCCAATTAAAGTATCAAGTTCATCCTTTTAATGATAATTGTACCTGATCCGCTAACTATGCCAATAACCCTCTTTTGGTCTAAATTAGTAATTGAGCTCCACAAAACCCATTCATTACCATTCTAGGCCTTTCTCCTTTGATCAACATTAGTAACTAAGCTTCATAACACCCATTCATTAGCATTATAGGCCCTTATCCTTTAGATTACATTAGAAACCAAGCTCTATAGTACTTAAGGATTACCATTTCAGGTCCTCATCATTCAACCTACATTAGAAACCAAGTTCTATAATTCCCATTCAAGGCTCTTTTCCTTTGGCTTGCATTAGTAACCATGCTCCATAGTGCCCATTCATCAAAATTTTAGGCTCTTCTCCTTTATCCTATGTTAGTAAACAAGATCTATAGTTCCCATTCATTAACATTCAAGGCCTTCTTCCTTTGACTTGTGTTAGAAACCAAGCTTCACAATGCCCATTCATTACCATTTTAGGCCCTCATTCTTCAGCCTGAGTCAAAAACCAAGCTTCAAAATTCCTGTTCATTAACATTCTAGGTCCTTTAAAATATGGTAGCTCATTATTCCAATAAGGTTGTGTAATTACAACTAGATGGATCATAGTTACCATCTTAGACCCATAGCTATCCTTTGTTGATCCCATCTTTGATGAGCTTATTTACAAAGAGATCATTATTGAACCATTTATCTTTCTTCATCAATTTCTAACATTTCCCCACTTTAGAAAATATAATATAGTTTTTGAGCCATAATATATCCATTCATTACCTCTCCATGAGCCATCATTTAAAGACCAAGATGTGTTAAAAACTTATATTTTAAAAATAATTATAAACTAATGCTAAGAGAACCAACTGATCCATGATGTTTTTATTAAAACACATATTTTTGATGGTTAACTTATGTTTAATAAATATTGGAGATTTGTAAATGATTTCATGGTGATGTCACAAAGGTGTTCAAGTGATTAGATGAAGTTATTTGATATCCTAAGTGATAATGACAAAGTGTGAAATATGCTTGTCCTAGTGTGTTTGAAGTTGGATTGGTTGATATTTAGTTTTTTACATGGCTAGAGATGTTCAAGGATGAGTTTGGAGTATTGATCATGTGTAAGGAGTCATATAATATGTTTTATATTCTTTGAGATCTTGTTTTCATAAGTGGAATTCATTTGTTATTCCATAGTTTTCATCTAGATAGTTTGGGTTTAGTGGAAAAAAAATTGAGTAAGTAATTTGATGACATCACCATTGCCACATGTAGATGAGTCAGGGGGATTTGGTCATATAGTTGTGATCACACTAGTCCCTAGTTTCTATGCACTAAATATTAAGTCATGCACCTAAGTGTAGTCAAATATATATGGGTTCAAAGTTGGGCTCCTAGGTTTTTTTATAGTGTTTTCCCATACTTAGCCAAATTTGCAATGAGGCAAGACGAGACAAGTAAGCATATTAATGAAGTTATATATTGAACATGTGGACTTTTCAAGAGAATTTTATCATATATTTTTGTTTAGTTTTGTGCCTAGTTTAATTTCACTAACTTTCAGGTCAAGCATTAAAGTGTGATAAAAGATATGAAAGTGCAAAGTTGGCTTCCCATGTAGTTTGTAATGTTTTCCAAATGATCACAAACTATCATGAAAATATGGATAAAATAGTAAGTTTGTGCATTTATTTTAGGTACATATAAGGTAAATATTGGTCAAAATATATCATGGACATGTTTTCTATAATGTCAAGAATTTACCCTAAAAATTTGGGGTCTTAAAGTGTTGTCTAACTTAAGATATAAATATTCAAAGTTGTACTTACAGATAGTGATGGGTTGGAGATAATTAATTTTATTCAAATTGAAGCCTGAGGTCAAAGGTGAAATTAATAGTTACAAATTTCAAAATATATCTAGTCTAATAGAAGATCAATGATGAATAATGGTTCATACTGACAAATATCAACAATGTGAGACAAATCAAGAGTCAACATTACATAAGAGGCTACCGAGGGGCACAAGTGCATGAAATGGTAATAAAATTATGAAAAGGCATGTGAAGGTGCCAAGTGTCATGATCTAAAGATTTTTTGGATAGATCTAATGGTGAGTATTTCTAGTAAAATACTTAGTTGATCTATAGAGATCGATGATGTGTATTTAGTCAATATTGAAAGGGTGAATGAGATGAAGTCAAAGTGACTTAAGTTTAACATTTGGATAGTAAATTAATATGGGTTTAAAATTTATTTATTTCTAAGGAGATCAATAGAGTTAGTTTATTCAAAACTTTTAGGAATCAATAAGATGAGGACAAGTGTCCCAGGTTTAATTGTGACCATTTACATTTGAATATTTGAATTTTGCAAAGGGAAAAACTAGTCTATGGTTTTGGACCATATATTTTTATCAAGGATGAATTTTTTCATGGTTTAGAAAGAAAAATTATATATAAATATAAGGCACATCTATAAATATGTATTTGAAGATCTGAAAGTGTGTACAGACAAATATATTAAGCTCTAAAGTTTATTATGTTCATACATGTTTAGTAAGTAACCCAAAAAGGGTATTTGAGATCATTTTGATGTTGTTTCAATATCTCTTGATGAATTATTTATTGGAGAATGTTTTATATTCCATAAGGATGCTTTGTGTGAATTATTAAGGTTTGATCAATTGCATGTAGTATGAATAATGGTTTAGAAGGTGCTTGTGTGTTCGCTCATAGTGACTATGTGTACATAATGTTTTTTAAGTGAATTATGATTAATAATAAGGGTACTATGATGGTTTTTTCAACCTAAGGACTACCTATAGATAATGTTTAATGGTTCCATGCATTATAAAAGTGTTCCTATGTTTTTATTTTGCTCGAATAAGTGTCAAGGAGCTGAATGGTTCTCCATAGGACTTAATAGTGACTTAGGCCTATTTGAAAGTGGATTATGCCTAAGTGTGACCTATGGGAGATTAATTAAGGGTTAAGACATGTATTATGGATGATAATAAATATTTTGAACTTGATAATTCATGAATTATCTATATATAGTGGAACCAAATATGATGGTTTCCAAAGTTAGATGTGTGACTTGTGAGTGAGACAAGTACAAGGTGTATGTGAGAGTTGTGGAGTGAAGGAGAGGTAGAGTTCCCAATTGATGAGTTGATTGAGGAATATGTATATGACCTTTAGGTCATATTTTTTATGTATAAATAGTTCTCTTTTATTTTGAGGATATACAAAGAGGTCTGAGTGTGCATATGTGGACAATTTGAGTAAAGGAGAGAGATTGTGGAATGCCTGTGTGAGTTTCTTGTATGAGATAGAGAGAGGTTGTGTAGGGGTTATAAAATATATATCCATCAATAAAGTGTTGAAGACATCATTTCTAAGGTTGAGGTGTTGAAAGGAGGGTCTAAATAACTTGATCTTCCTTAGGATCAATTGATTTTTGTGGAATAGGAGTTTCACTAAATAGCTTTGGTTAGGAGGATATGATAAAGGTTTATTGGTATAAAAGAGTTGATAGTCTTTTTTTTTAAATTTTTTATAGGATATTAGTCCATGGGTTGTATAATTGAGAGTGGGCTTTATTTCCCATAAGGGTTTCTTATAAGAACTATGTGTTATGTGTTTAATCTTGTGTATGCATTGAATGAATGAGCTCTCTTATTAATTTTTCTTGATTAAGTTGATATATGATAATTGGTTAACATTTTAAAGGACTAAAATTGAAATTAAAATATATTGTCTCATTAATTGACCCTCCCCTTCAATGATTATAACTCTAAAAATTGGTATCAGAATGGGTCCTTTGGTAAAGGCTTAATATCTTGAAGGTGATCCAAGGTACAATATGGGTAGTCATCAAAGATGTTTCTATACTAATCAAGCACTGATGTTTAATGGATCCAATTATACATTTTGGATTACTAGGATGAGGACATACATTATGTCCCTAAGGTTTGATGTATGGCAATCTATTATGGATGGTTATGTTCATCCTACTATTCCTCCATCCAGAGCTACAAATAAAAAGATGTTTGAGAAAAATTATAAGGAAATGAATGATATTACTTGTGGTATTTCATAGATTAAATACAGAAATGTAATCCATTTTTATTATATTAAAGATATATGAGAAAATATGTATATCATTTATGAAGGAGATTCAGAGGTCAAGCTTGCTAAGGTACAAACTCATAGAAGATAATTTGAAAGTATCAATATGAATGAAGAAGATTTTGTGGAATTATTTATATTTTAACTTTGATTATCACCCTTTTAATATATTTAAAATATCTCCTCATCCAAGTGGCACAATGGAAACACCTCTAGGCTTGTGGGCAGCCTAAGGATGAGGTGAATCTCTAGATAGGGATAGATCCCTTGATTTACCACTTTGGATTGAAACTAAACCTAACTTTTGGGGCAAAAAAGAAGAGAGAGAAATAAAATAAAACTATTATAAGGGATGATATACACCAAATAACATGATTAATTCCAACCAATAGCATGTTACACATGAGAACAAGAGATAAATCAAACAAACACTTATTCAATCTATGTCTTCTCACATCAATGTTACATTGTGAGGTTATGGATGAATACCTTAGGCTAGGAGAACTATAAAATGGGCCTTGAATGGTAATAGTGAATATACTAACTCACTAAAACTTTAAAATCTCTTAGAACACTTCACATGCCCTACAAGAAGAGGCTATAAATAGGTGAAAGAATGAAATAACATGCTAAGGAGTCCATAGTTTTCACTAATCAAGATTAATTATCCAATTGAACACACTATGAATAGTCATGAAAGAGGTAAAAATAATTAGTATTATTGAGAAAATGGTATGCATTTTAGTAGGTATTTTACATACTCAAGTGTATCATGAGATATAATGGCCAAAATAGCTAGTTATTATAGAAATTGAGAGAGAGAGATGAGAAGAGAGAAGTCCAAGGGTAACAAGGAAACATGTAAAGATGAGAGAATAATTCAATTTTTCATGATAATATGATATGGGATGAACCATGAAATTTTAGGAAGCACAAGTGTCAATTCAAGGCATCAAACTCTTGCAAAGTGGCATAAAACTCCTCATTCTAGCTTAGAAAAATTGCCTTCATGATTGGCACTATTTTAACTCATTATATCTGATTATAAAAATTTATAATTATTTTTATGAAGTTTATTTACATAATTAATTATTCTCCATTCATTTTTTTATGCTTGATCATTTGGAATCACCTAGAAATGAGCCATCATCATCTATAGTCCAGAAAACTCTTCCTTCATACACCTTGCACACTTGGCCTAAAATTGGAATAAATTTATCATGAAAATACATGTAATTATTTAATGAAACATTTGAATACCCTTAATTACATTAGAGTAATCAGGCATGCTTTAAAATCACTTTTCTTTAAGATCTCCACCGTTCTCACTAGCTTGTCTACTAGGCTAGTTTTGACTGGCTGAGATGAAGCACCTAATTTGGAAAATTAGGAGTTTTTTATTGGAATTAAATTAACATAGGGAGTTATAAAAAGTATATATAATACTAAAAAATTTGTTCTCATTCTTAGATTCCTTATAAAACCTACAAAACACAAAAAATGGTCAAAGATACTCTGTCTCTACCATGTCCATATAAGTATACATAGCCAAAAATCATGTAGAGTATATTTAGGTAGTAATATACATATTAAATTAGGTTTCATGAGAAAAATATTCCATTATGTCAGCTCTCCAATCTTTTTTTCTCTATCAGGTCACTAGGAAGGGTTTTGGACGGTTTTGGGTTTATTTCCACTCTTAAGGTTTTCTCATTAAAATTTGACATTGGAAATGCATAAAAAATGCAATAAAATTCTATTAAATTACCCTATTAACTTATATAAACTCATATATCTCCCATGTAAAGAATCAAGAGAGAGATATGTGTTTTAAACTCTCCTATTGAGCTTGTTTTCCTCTTTTCTTGCATGCTTGCTAGATTTTTGGGTTCAAAAGTGGACTCTTGATAGGTTTTATAACTTGAAAAATCTTAATAACTTATTTTTCCATCCTAAAAACATGTTTAAATCCATGGGTATACTCATCTTATGATATAAATGTGAATGACCCCCCATTTGGTCTTGGGTTAGACATTGTTTAATAGGCCTGAATTGGATTTTAATTCAAAACATGAATTTTGATGGTTACTCTAAATATAAATAGATTTAAAATATTTATTAGGTTACATAAAATATTTTATAATAGGATAAAAATATCTCTAAAATCTATAGAGTAAGTTGACCCCAAATCTAGCTTCTAGGCCTAAACCTTGTCCATTAGGCCTGATGGCAACCTTGGGGTTTTGGGCACCTTGTCTAAGATTGGTTTCCAAGATTTAATTAGGTGTATACAGTATTTCCATACTTCTTTAAATTTATCCTTGAATTTTGGTTACTCCTTTTACCCATCTTCCAAAGATTTTCATGCATGAGGGGAGTACCTTCTATCTAAGACAAAATAGAGGGCACTCTGCTACCTCCTCATACAAAAATGAAAATTTGAGAGGATTCCTAAAATTTAAATTATTATCTTTAAAATAATTTAGAACTTTATTTTGTGTTTTTACCTCTTAAATACTCAAAAACCCAAAATAGACCATGCAAAGGAAAATTATGTATGTAGGATTTTACAAGGATTGTACTAAGTTTGTGTAGAACCTTTTTCTATTTGTTTTCCATCATGATAGTTCCATTATGTTTCTATATATTTTTTTAAATTTTCTCTCAAATTATTTTTTCACTTCAAATTTCCATGCTCCTTTCCCATACCACTATCTAGTCAGGACTGAGTGTCATTACCCTAACTGTGACTGTTCTTTGGAATCCTATATGTAGGTGTGCATTTGCTTAAGTTTAGCCTAGCTATGATGTTTTAAGATATTATTTTAATACCATTTCAGTCTAATAACATTTATGTACATATAAAATTAGTTTTTGTCCTAAAAAACACTTAAACACTCAAGTCAATTCACTACCTATATACCTTGCTTATCTGACCCTCGTAAGTGACCATTAGCTCATTTAAAACTGGTCATGATATTTGAGGACCTATATTGAACCCAATTTAGGCCAAAAAACACATTTTAATAATATAATTCACCTTATATTCAATTTTAATGAGTTAATCCATCATCAAACCCTTGTTTGAGTCACTAAATACCCTCTAGTTATAGGTGACTATTTTATTCATAGAAGGACCCCTGTAGATGTCCTTAGTCTTGAAATTGGCTTTGAAGATATACCTCATATATTTAAAAACTCTCATATATCATATTATATGTTTATAAATTTATACTTATGTTTGGATAGTACCAATCAATAAGGAATCTCTCTTTCTACCTCATTGTATGTCTACTTAGCCAGCTATATGCTTGACTATGGTGAACATGGGACCTATAGGTATAGATGGGGAGAAAAACATTGAGTATAACTTCCATTGATGATTATTTAGGTTACTTAAGGTCCCTTAAACCATTTATAACATTTATATAAGTGGAAATGTCTAATTTAAATTTTGATGGAGAAAGGTCCCTTTGAACTCAGGACTATAGATAGTACTCATTGTTTTCAATATCTCAATTGGTAAGTTTGAGCCATCTAAAAAACAATCTCTATTAATCATCCTCTCTCCAAACATAGCATAGATATTTTATAAGATGTAATATTAAAATTACACCTATTTAAGTGTTTCAACTCTCCATGTTAGAAATGTTATAGGACATTCAAAAACCCTTGGGACCTCTATTTTACACTTTTTGGGAAAAGGCCCCTGTAGACAATCAATTGACCTTTTAGCATGATTTTCCTTTTCATATATCCATTGGAAACCTCAAAACTATCTATCATGTACTCTTATTAACATTAAGACTTAATTTATGAGTTTTATCACTTGCTCTAACCTTCCATTGAAAACTCTTATCCCCCTCTAGCATCAGCTATAGGTTAATTTCCTCACATACAGGAAGTAGGGGTGAAAAGTGTAGGAAATATGTAGATAAACCTATTTATTCTCAATGATGGACCTTCACCAAGATCTAAAAATGAGTTAATTAAAATTCATTGGCTTCAAAATAGTTATAAACCCTTCTCCCATGTGTGTGTTCTCATGAATGATACTTGTAGATGAGCATCTTGACTGGTATGCATGGTGATAATTAGAATTATGAATGACAGTCATGGTATATGAGCTTCCAAACTACCATTATACCTTCCTAATACATTATAAATATTATATCATTTGAAACCAACTTCAAAACCTTCTTCTCAATGTGAAAACCTCCTTCAAAGCACCTATAGGTGCACATCCATGGTAAACAGTGAGAAGGTGTTATATATTACTATTATAGTGCCCTTTACATTCACTGAAAGGTATAACATAGTAAACAATGATTATAGAAGTAAAAAAAAAATCATTTAAACCTTCATTATATATTTTTAGACATGTTATATAGGTATTATGAATGTACTTCACCATGACTACAGGTAGAATGGGATAAAGAGCTGACTGTGCATGCCAATAGATTACAAAACTCAATATTGTTCACCTTGGATTTTGAAACCTTGAAACAATTTTGTTACCATGAAAATTTATTTGATTTAAACACCATGATAAATCATGTCAAATCCCTTTTAGATAAAGAGGAATTTTGCAAATGGTGGAATTTAAATACAAGTTTAGTATCAACACCCTTTTGTAAGGTCAATTGTTTGAGCTATAAAATCAGCTTAAAATATGAAATGAATCATAAATGACATTTTAGGATTAATATATCATCATTTTTTATCAACATAATTAATTGGATCATATGGATTTGCTCAAAATGAAGCAAAATTTATAGGGTACATAGATTAGCAAGCACATTTGAAAGGTCAACTTATTAGGAATGGTTCATAAAGCTAAAACCACCATTCCTCTATAAAAAAACCTAATATGTAATATGAATGAATTTATAATACACCCTCAATATCATTTTTCTTGGAACCTCTTATGCTAACCATACCAAGTATAAACTTGCATGTCACTTATGTTTGCCAAGAAGGGTTAAAAAGGATAAAAAAGGTTTTATCTCAAAAATTACACTTTAAAATCATTAAAAACATATAAATGAACATTAAGAATGTGAATATTCACATTAAAACCTTTTCCCACATGGCATACTTTCCAAAGAGGCCATACAAGTTCCAAACTCTTCTTTTTATTCAAGAAAACTACCCTTTTCTAAGGGACCTACCAGTTTTCAATTGTAAATGTTTGGTTAATACCTAATATGACACATGGGGCATGAAATCAGACTCTAAAATATTCACACTTATAAATAAATTTATATAACTCATTAAATGCCCCTTTTTTGACCTCAAAATGACCCAAAATGACTAAAATAACTAAAGACCAAGGATAATACAATATTAAATGACATAAAATATCATATAAAACACCTTGTGACATCTATATTAAACCCTTATAACAACCAAAAATGTCAATTTTTTACCTAGGGGTGCCCTGATTTGACCTAAAAGTCAAACTTGGTCAACAAATTAGTTACTCATAAGGGTAGCATGCCTACTATGCTAACTAGACCAGTAACATTATCAATCCATTAGGCTTAGGAGTAATGTAAATTCTAATAAAAAATAGGAAAACTTTGACCATTGACCATCAAGAGAAGACCACTAATTACCTCAACCACTAAAAATAAGGACACACACAAAACAAGATTAAAAGACATGTGATTTATGAGCATTCATGGAACACACACATTAAAATGAACAAACTAAATCAAAAAATAACTAACTTGAGATGAGAAATTCCTCCTATATCAAATGGAAAGTTATAAAATATTCTTTATTTATGACATGAAGGATTTAGTGAGACATATAACATTTTTATCCTTGGTATTGATGCCTCTAACTTTATTATGATATTTTCCAACTCCATTGGCATGCTGTTCATTGAAAACTAGATATATTAAAACATGTGGGATACAGAAATGAAATCATCTTTCATCCAAATAGCCTTAATATTCTCATGTGGATATTCAATTGTAAACTCATTCTTGATTTACATAGGGATCTTAATGAAATTAGGTTTCTTCTTAGTTGTAAGTTCTTCTATATCATAAAAGATCTTTTTATACTCTATCTAATATTGATCATTATCCTCCATGGAAGATTATTTATTCACCTTGTCATGTATTTGGTCCTCAACTTGGAAAATCTCTTCAAGCTCTTGAAAGATCTTCATTTATATATACCAATCATCTTTATCCTATTCATCCTCTAGAACCACTACCTCTTAAATATTATCTTCTTGACGTGTCATATCATCAAGATGATGTTCCTAAATCTCCAATTCATATGATGGTGATTCAAGGTCAGATTGAGGTATTGGGTCATCTTCAAGAACAAACTCTTGCACATTATTCTCAAGATAACTTTTTAGGGATGCCACCTCTTTAGGAAAGACTTGAAATTATTTTCCATCTAGAATAACACATTCATCTTCATGTTTGAGGTGATAATCCACAAACTTTTAATCATATGTAGAGTCCTCTTCAAGGGCTTCAAGATCTTCCATCTCTTTCTCCTTCATGGTGATGCCAATACTAGGCATCTTGAAATCATGTAACCTAGCCCAATGAGGTTGCCAAAGATGTATTCTTTCTTCAAGCAAGAGTTATCTTTACTTATCAACTAGCTATTCCTCTTTAGTTTCCCATACCATATGTACATCAAAGTAAAGGGTGATGGGATGAATACAAGATGAACTAGTTGGTGGAGGTGGAACATATAACTGAAAATTTAATTTAGAGTGGAATGTAGGGGGCTCTTTTGGAAGCTCTTGAGGAAGGGGAGGTAGACCTTAGGCTAAAGAAACTTGATTATAATCCTTCCACTTGAAAATAAATTCATTCAAATTAACTTATATTTATCATTCTCTTAATGGAGGTTAGATGGGGTGTGTTTAGGCATAAGATCTTCTTTTGGGTCTAAACATTTCATCACACCTTGACTTAGTAGCTTCATCCTTGACTCTAACTCTTTAGTTTGCTTGGATAGGTTCTCTTAGAAAAGTATCTCTTGAAGTTGATGTGCATCATCATGAGTAACAAAAGAGGATTCATATAGAGGGAAAGAGTTTTATTGAGGAAGAATGGGAAGAAATTAAAAATATCAACTTCATTCACAACTTCACACTCCTTATTAGCCAAACTTATATCTTTTTTCCTTCACCATGTCTCCACTATCTTATTCCATATTTGAATGTTAGGATTAGAAGTATATTTTTGAGGTGGTGGGGATGAAATGTGAAAGGGAGATGAGAGATTGAATTCTACTTCTTTGGCTACTAAGATGGACTATTTTATTTGCTTATTGGCCAACTCAATTTGTCTATCAAGGTTTGCTTCAAACACAAGGATAATCTTTTCAACTCTCTCTTCTACTTGATTTGGAAAAGGATGAACTTGGAAATTTTGATTAGGCTCATGAGTAAGGGTCAAATATGGCTGATATAAAACTTTGTAAAGATGATATGAAGGTTTTTTTCCCCTGGTAAGGTTGCCTCTCATGTATGCTTAGTTTATCCTCTAAGGATGCAATCAAACCACTCACATCTAGCATCGTATTTGTAAATCTTTGCCAATGGGATCTAAAAATAGGTACCTAATCTATTTTGACCAAATATAATGCATCTCTCACTTTTTTAATTAAATGTATAGGGACCTCTTGACCATATCTTCTGAGAGTATCAATCTCCAACATATACCTCTTATATCTCAAAATTATTTTCTTGAAGGTAGGAATGGATGGAGTTGAGAAGTGGATAGTTTGACTAGGAGAAGCAAGATATTAACGAAGATAGATATAAGATTGATACAACTCATGACAAGGTTAAATATGATCATATTAGGGCTAAAATTAACCATATTTGGGCTGGTACACTTCATGAAAGGGATGGTTAAGGACTTGCTATTATTGATAAGGAATGACACAAGATTGCAATGTCTCACCAGCTTGTAAATAACAAAACTCAACACCAAAATAAGCCATGAAACCTCATGAAAGAAATAACATAAATAAATATATCACCAACAATATTCAAAAGGAAACTTGGGCTACTTGGCCAACTGATGTATCTTTAGAGTCGCCATTGATACTTTGATAGATGTCTCCAAAGGTTGATTATTAAGAGACAATACCAAAAATATCTCAACTTCTTAGACCAAGAGTCCCACTGAGCATGCCAAAAACTATTTTCACTTGGATTTTAATCCTTTTAGGAGATGTCAAAGTTCTCCTCATCCAAGTGGCATAATGGAAACACCACTAGGCTTGTGGGCAACCTAAGGATGAGGTGAATCTTTAGATAGGGCTATCTCCCTTGATGTACCAATTTAGATTGCAATTTCACCTAAATTTATGGGTGAAAATGGAGAGATTTAACTAAAATAAAACTATTATAAGGGAGGTGATACACCAAATAACATGATGAATTCTAATCAATAACATGTTACACATGAGAACAAAAGACAAACTGAACATACACTTCTTCAATCTATGTCTTCTCACATCAATGTTACATTGTGAGATTATAGATGAATGCCTTAGGATAGGAGGACTAGAAAAGGGGCCTTGAATGGAACTAGTGAATATACTAACTCACTCAAACCTAGACATCTCCTATAACACTTTAAATGCCCTGCAATAAGAGGTTATAAATAGGTGAAAGAATGAAACAACATGCTAAGGAATCCATACTTTTCACTAAGAAAGATTCATTATCCAATCAAAAACACTATGAAAAGTAAAAAAAGAGGTAAAAATTGGTAGTATTATTGACCAAATGGTATTAATTTAAGCATGTCTTTACCATACTTAGGTGGAACATTAAATGCAATGACCGAAATGGCTAGTTCTTATAGAACTTGAGAGAGAGATGAGAAGAGAGAATTCCAATGGTCATAAGGACAATTAAAAATTGAAGATAAGTAGTTAATTTTACATGAGAATATTATATGGGATGAGCCATGAAATTTTAGGAATCACAAGTGTCAATTCAAGGCATCAAACTCTTGCAAAGTGGCATAAAACTCCTTACTTTGGCTCAAAAATAATGCCTTCATGATTGGTCCTATTTTAATGCCTTATATCTGATTATGCCCAGGTATAATTATTGGGATAAATTTTAATTACATCATTCATGCTTCTCCATGCATTGGTTATATGTTTGGTCACCTAAAATCACCTAAAAATGAGCCATCATCATCTGTAGTCTAGAAAACTCTTCCTTCATGCATCCTACACACTTGAAATTAAAATTGGCATTAGTTGCTCCTGAAAATACATGGGATAGAATGGATGAAAAATTTAAATACCTTTCATAACCTTAGAGTCATCAAGAATATTTTAAAATCACTTCACTTGAAGGTCTTCACCCTTCTCACTAGCTTGTCTACTAGGCCAGTTTTGACTAACTAAGATGAAACACCTAGTTTGGACACTTAGGAATTATTTATTGAAGTAAAATTACCATATGGAGTTATAAAAAAATTGTATCTTCCTCCCAAATTTTTTTTCATTCTTATAATCCTTATAGAACCTACAAAACACAAAAATGGTAAAAAATACCTTATTTATACCATGTTCATACAGGTCTGTATAACCAAAAAGCATGGGGAGTATATTTAAAGAGTATTATAAAAATTTAAATAGGTTTCATGAGCAAATTATTCAATTATATAAATTCTCAAATATTATTTTCTCCATTAGGTCACTAAGAAGCGTTTTGGGTCTATTTCCACTCTTAAGCTTTGTTCATAAAAACCTAATGTTGGAATTATAGAAAAATGCAATAAAATTATATTCAAGGACCCTATTAACCTCCATAAAATCCTCTATATCCCATGAAAATAATAAATAGAGATATGAATGTTTTAAACTCTCCTATCAAATTGTTTTTCATCTTTTCCTGCATGCCTGCTAGATTTTTGGGTTCTAAAATGGATTCATGGTAGTTTATATGACTTAAAAAAGCCTCATTACTTTTTTCCATCCTAAAAACATGTTTAAATCTATCAAGATACTCATCTTATGAGATAAATGTGAATGAACCCCCATTTGGTCTTGATTTAGACCTTATTTAACAGGCTTGAGTTGGATTTTAGTTTAAAACATGACTTTTGATGGTTCATATAAATACAAATAGATTTAACATATTTATTAGGGTCCCTCAAACATTTTATAATATTCTTAAAATCTCTTTCAAATCTGGAGAGTAAGTTGACCACAACATTGAGGTTTTGGGCACCCTGTCTAAGATTCCTCATTATGTTATTGGTTTCCAAGATTATATTAGTTTTATCTAGTCTTTCCATACTTCTTGAAATGTCTCCTCAGCTTTTAGTTACCTCTTTTACCCATCTTCCAAATATTATAGGTTTCATGCATGAGGGGAGTGCCCTCTATCTAAGATAAAATAAAGGACACTCCCTTACCTCCTCAAAAAAAATTTGAGAGGATTACTCAAATGGAAATTATGATATACACAAAAATTTACCCTTTTATTTGGTGTTGTTACCTCTCAAATTCTCAAAAAATCAAAATAGACCATGCAAAGAAAAATTATGTATGTAAGATTTTACGAGGACTGTACTAAGTTTGGTTAAAACCCTTCTCTATTTGTTTTACATCATGATAGTTCCATTAGTTTGATATATATTTTGGTGAATGTGATCTCAAATTTTTTTCACTCCAAATCTCCATGCTCCTTTACTATACCACTGTCTAGTTAAGACTGAGTGTCACTACCCTAACTGTAACTGTTCATTATAATCCTATCTATAGGTGTAAATTTGGCTTAATTTTATCCTAGTTATGATATTTTAATATATTATTTTAATCCATTTTATGCATAATAAAATTCATGTACATATTAAATTAGTTTGAGTGTCCTAAACAACACTTAACAACTCATGTCAATCCACTTCTTATATACCCTACTTTTTTGACCCCTGTAAGTGACAATTAGCTCATTTGAAACTGGTCATGATATCTAAGGACCTCTATTGAAACCAATTTAGGTAAATAATCACATTTTCTTACTATAATTCACCTTATATTCACTTTTAATGAGATAATACATCATTAAAACCTTGTTTGAGTCACTAAATACCCTCTAGCTATAGGTGCTTGTTTTCTTCATAGAAGGACACTTATAGATGTCCTTAGTCTTGAAATTGGCTTTGGATATATACCTGATACCTTTAATAACTCTACTATATCATGTTATTTGTTTATAACTTTATACTCATGTTTGGAGAGTACTAATCGATAATGAATCTCTCTTTGTAACTCATTGTATGTCTACTCAACCAACTGTAGACTTCACTATAGTGAATAAGGGATGTGTAGGTATAGATGGGGAGTAAGACACTAAGTATCACATCCATTGATGATTATTTAGGTTACTTAAGGTCCATTCAACCATTTTAAACATTTAGACAAGTAGGAAGTTCTAAGTACAATTTGGATGGTGAAAGCTCCCTTTGAACTCAAGATTGTAGATAATACTAGTTATTTTTAGTATCTCAATTGGTAAGTTTAAACCATCTAAAATGCAATATCTATTGATCATCCTATCTCCAAACTTTGCCTAGCTCTTTTTTATGATAGAGGATTCAAATTCCAACTAGCTCTATGTTCCAAATCTCCATGGTAGACATTTTATAGAACATTTGAAGTTCTTTGGGACCTATGTTCTACTCCTTTTGGGAAAAGGTCAGTGTAGACAATCAATTAAACTTTTAGCATGATTTTCCTTCTCATTTGTCTATTTAAAACCTAAATTATGTCTATCATGGACTCTTACTAACATTATTCCATCATTTTTTAGTTTCCTCTCTTGCTCTAACCTTCCATTGAAAGCTCTCAACCCCCTGTAGCATCACTTGTAGGTTAATTTTCTCACATACGAGTAGTAAGGGTGAAAAGTGTAGGTAGTATGAAGATACACCTACTTATGCTTAATTATATACCTTCACCAAGCTCTCAAAAGGAGGTCTTTTAACTTCATTAGCTTTAAAATAATTCTAAACCCCTCTCCCATGTGTGTGTACTCATGAATGATACTTGTAGATGAGAATCCTAATTGGTATGCATGGTAGAAAATAGAATTGTGAACCACACTCATGGAAAATGAGCTTCCAATCTACCATTATACATTCATAATATATTTTCCATATCAAATCATTTGAAACTAACTTTAAAACCTTCTCAATGTGAAAACCTTCTTCAAAGTACTTGTAGGTGCACATCCATGGGAGACAGTGATAAGGTATTATATATTATTTTTATAGTTCCATTTTACATTCATTAAAAGGTATAAACTACTACATAATGTTTATAAAAGGTACACCAAGCCTTTAAACCTTCATTACATCTGTATAGACATGTTATACAAGTCTCATGCATGTATTTCACCACGATTGTAGGTAGAATTGGATAAAGAGCTGACTATGCATGCCAATAGACTAAGAAAATCAATATTGTTCACCTTTTATATTGAAAAATTTAATTAATTGTGTTACAATGACCATTTAGTTGAGTGAAACACCATTCTACATCATGTTAAATCCCTTTTAGAGAAATAGGACTTTTGCAAATGGTGGAATTTGAATACAAGATCAGTATCAAAACCCTCCTACAAAGTGAGTTTTTTGAGATATAAAATTAACTTAAAATATTAAATAGATCATAAATGACATTTGAGTATGAATATAACATCATTTGGTATCAACATAACCAACTAGACCATATGGATTTGCCTAAAATGAAGTAAAACCTATAGGGTACATATATTAGCAGGTAGATTTGAAAGGTCAAATTATTATGAATGGTTCATAATTATATGACCACCATTAATCTAAAAAAAACATAAAATTTAAGATGAATTAATATAGAATACACCCTCAATATCATTTTTCCCAAAACGTCTTATGCTGAGAGTACCAAGGACAAACCTGTAGGTCACTTCTATTTGGTAAGAAGGGTGAAAAAGGAGTAGAATGGTTTTAGATCATAAATGACACTTAAAAATAATTCAAAATGTATAAATTAACATGAGGAAGGTTAAGAGTCACATTAAAACCTTTTCCCATGTGGCATTATTCCCAAGGAGGTTGTATAGTGCCAAACTCTTCTTTTTCTTTTAAAACTACCCTTTTCTAAGGGGCCTGCCACTTTTTATTTAAAAATGGCTAGTTAAGACATAAGATCACACATGTGGAATGAAATCACCCTTTTGAATCTTCACACTTCCCAATAAATTCATACAACTAATTAAATACCCCCCTTTTGACCTCAAAATAACCCAAAATGACTAGAGAGACTAAAATATCTAAAGACTAAGGCTATTACAACATTAAATGACATTAATTAACATATAAAACACCTTTTTACATATATATTAGACCCATATAACAACTAAAAGTCAATTTCTTATCTAGGTAATTTGACCTAAATGTCAAACATGGTCAACACTTTCTACAGAGAGTTGATGAGATTGTGAACATCATCATAGGTCTTAGAGAGAACATTAAAGAAGATACTATTGTTCAAAAGGTATTAAGGTCCCTATCCATAAATTTTTATCCTAGATTATTTACTATAGAATAAAGTGATGATCTTACTTAACTGAAGTTGGATGAACTACATGGCATCCTTGCTACCTATGAGATGAGGAAGAATGATGATATATACTAAAGAAGGAAGCAACTTTCAAGAATAAAATGAAGATAAAGAAGAAGTTAAAAGGTAAAAAACTCAAGGAGGATGAAATTTTAGATAAAGATGAGGATGAACTGATTTATTTGATTTCAAATAAATTGAGAACATGTTCGAGCAAGTATAAAGGTAAACTACCCCTCAAATGATTCAAATGTGGTTAGATAGGACATTTTGATAATAAGTTCCCTCATAAGTATAATAAGGATGATGATGAAGAGGATGATCAAGGTCATGATGATGGTAAGAGATCATTCAAGTTTGATAAAATTAAAATGGGATTCAGAAGGTTTGACAACAACAAGAAGTACTTTAAGGACAAGAAGAGTCTCTACACAAAAGAAGATTATAGCTCATCAGATGAGAGTGAAATTAGTGACTCAGAGAATGATCATGAAAATGATGGTCCTATAGAAGATAAATATATATTCATGTCTGAATAAGGTATTTACTCAAATTAAAAGGAGTCTACTTGGTGTGATTAAGATGATGATTCAGATGAGTAGGAATATGAGACTACATTGACAAATACTAATTAATAACTAAATATTGATAAGAAGATCAATAATAAGATGAAATATAAACTAAGGGAATTTAAGGATTAGTTCAATGTGTTTAACACAAGAATGTATGAAGATTCCAAGGATTATGAAGATATAGTCAAGCATCTTAGTTGTCAATTGGAAATCCTATCTACAAGCCTAAAAGCTAAAGAAGATGAATGTGCAAGGTATGCAATTGAAAATGAGTCATTGAAATCTAAGTTATAAAAAGTATCTAGTAAGGTAATGTAATTTATGAGATTTGAAAAGAGATTAAATGATATAGATAACATTTTAAATGATCAAAATCATGCAAGTGATAAGATTGGTCTTGGATATAATGAAAAATTAGAGACTACAACTCAAGTCAAGATGAAGACTAATGTGAACAAGGTCAATCAACCTTTGAAGAAAAATCATGAAATAAAGAATGATGGTGTAAATAGATTAAATAAAAATTAGATCAGATAGCTAGATGACATTAGGTATGTAAATGTAGTTTGGGTTTCTTTCAAGAGATATTGAGTGCTATAGTTGTTATGAAGTAGGACACATTGCAAGATTTTTTTTCCAAATTTGATAAGATAGAATGAGATTATTAAAAAATGTACGATGTGCTTCAACTGTAAAAAGAGAGGTCATGTTAATAGATTCTACAAGTAGAGGCTTAAAATTTAAAATAGGTTCTATCAAGATCCTAGAGTGAAAGGAAGAAGGAAAGTCAACTCATGGAATCCAAAGGTGTTAACTATGAGTCATGATGAGACTACAAGTCCAAGTAATTTTTTTGCTATGGTAGAGAGTAACATAGAAGGTGAAGAGTGCCAAGGACTCTCATTGTCTACTCATGTTGAGAATGAAGACATAAAACTCAAAGAGAAGAACAAGGTTTTGGTTGAGGCTAGTTCCTAAAGTGAGTATGGATCCAAGTGAACATCGTGCTATTATTGAGCAAGCCTCATATAGAGAACATCAATTTTCAGTACTTAGTGATGAGATTTAAAGATATAAGGATGACTTTTCAAATGAAAAGGTATTTAAATATTACATAGTTACTCCATGTGTTGTAAATTCTATCTTAAGAGACAAGGAGAGTGATATAGAAAAGGAACTAGTTATCATAGTTCAGACTAAGAAGAATAAGAATAATAGAATGAAGTCTTATAAATATAAGAGGATTCTAGTGGTTACTGAGGAGATGTGGGCCATTCCTTGCTTCCCTTTATTTTATAACATTATGGTGCAAAGGATGTCTCTATATATTATTCTTAAGACACTCCTTTTAGTGGAGAAGCAAGTCTTGTTGTGGTGTTCTTCAGAAGGTCATAAAAATATAGAGATGAGTGTTTTTAATTCAAGTAGGTATGTCCATGTGGAATATATATTGAGGTGATGTCATGATGTTGATAACTATATATGGAGTAGTTTGTAGGGTTAGATTGAAGGTTCCTAGATGGAAAATGAGGATTTGTGAGTTTTCAAGATGATATTTTTGCATAGAAAGGCCTGTTAACCTTATTATAGCATGTTCTAGGTGGTTTTTTGATTTTAAGGTATGTTAATTTTAAATTGGTTATTTTTGTGTGCTCTTAGGTTTCCTAGTTTATGCTTAAGAGTATGTAGTTCCTAAAATTTGATATAGTAATTTAAGGTTCATAATGGTGTGGAAGCTCAAATCTTGGTCCATAAGTGTGTAATGGTTGTCTCTAAGTGTGCAAGATGTTTCAAGGGTGTGGATTGATTAGAAGGTGTTGTGTTAACCTCATTTTTTTTGACATTCTAAGGATTTAGGCTCTGGTAGAAAAGTGGTTTAACTTGTGAATTGAGGTTTAATGATTATTAATATATTGAATGGGATGAATGGGTTATCAAATCAATCTTCACAAACATTTGACAATTTGTGGTGCTCAAGTTATTCAATTTTTTGTCAAATTGGAGGCCTAATTGAGTAGTAAGCTTGTGAAGTATGTTTCAAAGGATGAGATAGGTGTTTCAAATTTTTGTGATTAAAGGGGAATATGATAGTGATATAGATATGAAGTTTTAGGTCTTGAAGATGTATCTACTAAAATTTGTGTGCTCTGTAAGTTCTAGGTATGGCTATAAGGAGTCTAGATAGGCCTAGTCTTAAAGATGTGCTTTTTGTTCAGTTTATCTAAAATATTAAGGTATGGGAGATTTAAGAAGATATATCAGGTTATTTTTTAGCATATTTTCTATTTAATAGGTGGCATGAGGTTATTTTGATGGTCTTTGAGGTGGTTTAAGATAGAAGGCTAGTAAGCCTATGTTGTGGTTCCTCATGGTGTGTAGAGATCTGAAGATGATCAAGTGATGAAATTTCTCAAAAATCATAGGGGGAGGCCCTATTAGATGTTTCTTGGTGAAATACATCATATGAAATTATTTTGTGTGTTCTTTCTTCATTTTTTTCAATGCTTCGTTGAAGAGACTGTTGGTTTGGAATAAGAGGAAGTTGTCAAGGCAAGAAGAGGTAGGCTCAAGCTAACAGGGAGATGGTATCATATTTTTAGGATGGTCCTTTCATATTGATGGTATTTTTAGGTCCTCAAGATCAGTTTTTTCCCACTTTATCATTATGTCAAAGGGGGAGAAATTTTTTATTGGGAGAGTGCTTGAAGAGAGAAAAGGTGAGCTAAATGATTTTTGTTGACATCAATGACAAGAGGGGAAATTGTTAGAGAGTTATCAATAATTTCATGGTGATATCATGAAGGTGTCTTAGTGAGTATACAAAGTGTTTTTATAGCCTAAGTGGTAATGACAATGTGAAATATTCTTGTCTTAGTGTGCTTAAAGTTGGCTTGGTTGATCTTCAATTTTTGACATGGCTAGAGATGTTCAGGAATGAGTATGGAGTATTGATCATGTGAAAGGGTTCCTATAAGAGATTTTATATTATTTGATAGATTGTGTACATTATTTTAATTCATATGATATTCCATAGTTTTCATCTAGATAGTTTGGGTCTAGTGGTAGAAAATTTGAGTAGGTAGTTTGATGACATCACCATTGTAACATGTGAATGAGTCAGGGGGAGTTGGTCATATGGTTATGATCACACTAGTCCCTAGTTACTATGAACTAAATATCAGGTCATTCACCTAAGTAAATTCAAGGATATGTGGGTGAAAAGTTAGGCTCCTAGGCTTGTTGATAGTGTTTCCCCATACTTAACCAAATTTGCAATGAGGCAAGAAGAACTGAGTAAGCATATTGATGAAGTTATATCTCACACATGTGGATTTTTTAGGAAAAGGTGATAATATGGTTTTGTTAAATTTTGTGCCTAGTTTATTTATTATAAATTTTAGGTCTAACACTGAAGAATGACAAAATATATGCAAGTGCAAAGTTGGCTTCCCAAGTAATTTCCAATGTTTTCTAGACTGTCAAAAAATGTCATGCAGACATGGATGAACTAGTAAGTTTTGGAATTTATTTTAGGTATGTGGAAGGTAAATATTGGTCAAAATATTTAATGGATATATTTTCTATAATTTCAAGAATCTATTCTAAAAATTTGGGGTCTTGAAGTGTTGTATAACTCAAGATATAAATCTTCAAAGTTGCACTTAGAGATAGTGATGGGTCAAAAATTGTCAAGTTTATTCACACTAAAGCATGAGGTAAAAGGTTTAAAAAATAGGTGACAAGTGTCATAATCTCACTAGTTTACTAGAATATAAATATTGAGAAGTGGTTTATACTGACAAAGATCAACAGTGTGAGACAAGTTAAGAGTCAACATTGCATGAGAGATTGCCAAGTGGCACAAGCACAAGAAATGATAGTAAAATGTTCAAAAGGCATATGAGGGTGAAAAGTGTCAATATCTAAGGATTTTTGAGCTATATATAATGGTGATTATTTTTATTTGAATACCTATTTTATCTATAGAGATTGATGGTGTATATTTATTCAATTTTGCAAGGGTACACGAGATGAAGTCAAAGTGACTAAAGTTTAACATTTAGGTAGTAAAGTACTACAGGTTAAAGATAAATTTATTTCAAAGGATATCAATGGAGAGATTTTTTTACAAATTTTTAGGAAGAAACAAGATGAGGACAAGTTTTTGAGTTTTAACTATGGTCATTTCCATTTTAATATTTGAATTTTGAAAATGGAAAAACCAGTCTATGGTTTTTGGACCATATATTTTGATCAAAGACAAATTTTCTCATGGTGTAAAATTAAAAATGGTATAGGAATAAAATACATATATTTAAATATGTATTTTAATATTTTAAAGTGTTTACAAACAAATATATTGAGATCCAAAGTTGAATGTGTGTTCGTGCATGTTCTACAAGTAACCTAAGAAGGGTAATTGAGCTCATTTTGATGATGTTTAGATAACTCTTGATGAATTATCTATTGGATCATGTTGTATATTCCATAATTATTCTATATTTGCATTATTAAGGTTTATAAATCATATGTAGTAGAATAATATTTTAGAAGGTGACTATGTGTTTGTTAATAGTGGTTGTGTGCATAAAATGTTATTTAAATGATTTGTGCTTAAACAAAATGGTATTGTGATGGTTGTTGGAAATTAAAGAAGACATATAGATAATTAGGAATGGTTTCATGAATTTTAAAAGTGTTCATATTTCTTTATTTTTCTTGAATAAGTGTCAAAGTGTTGAATGGGTCTCCATAGGACCTAAAAGTGACTTAGGCCTCTTTAAAAGTGGATTGTGCTTAAGTGTGACCCATGTGAGATGCCTTAAAAGTGAATTCATGTATTATGGCTAATATTTAATATTGTGAAATTTATAATTCATGAACTCTCTAAATATAGTGAAACCAAATGTGATGGTTTCTAGACTTGGATGTGTGAATTGTGAGTGATACAAGTGCAAGGTGTATGTGAGAATTATGGAGCAAATGAGAGGTAGAGTGCCTAATTGATGAGTTTATTAAGGACTATGTGTATGAATTGTAGGTCATATTTTTTATGTCCAAATAGTGATCTTATAAATTGAATATATGAGAAGAGGTTTGAGTGTAAATATGAGGATAGTTTGAGTAAAGGAGAGAGATTGTGGCATGCCTATGTGAGAGGCATGTATGAGATAGAGAGAGAGTTTGTACATGGGTTAGAAAATAGAGATCAATCAATCAGGTGTTGAAGACATCAGTTGTAGGGTTGAGGTGTTCAAAGTAAGGTCTAAATGAATTGGTCTTCCTTAGGGGATATTACTCCTTGTGAAATAGGGGTTTCACTAAATACCTTTGGTCAAGAGGATATGATCAAGGTTTGTTAGTATAAAATAGTTGATTAGTATATTGTTTTTAATTTATTATAGGATAGTATTCCATGTGTTGCAGACTTGAGATTGGGTTTTATTCCCCATGGGAACTATGTGTTATGTGTTTGATCTTGTGTATACATTGAATTAATGAGCTCTCTTGTAAATATTGCTTGATCAAGTTGATATATGCTGATTGGTTAATATTTTAAAGGACTAGAATTGAAATTAAAATATCTAGGATCACTAATTCACCCCCTCTCAGTAATTATATCTCTAACAATCAACATTTGACCATTTCCATATTGTTAAGGATCTTGTCTTTGATAAGTTAGTCTTTGTGGAGTTTCTTGTTGATGCTTTCCCTTTGGTTGAGGAGTCTCAATTTGATAAGAAAATATTTATTGAGTCACCTCTTAATTATTATAACCACCTTTGGGAAAATCATTATTTTGACCATTGCGCTATTTTTAAAGAGCCTCACTTTGACAAGCCAATCTTTGTAGAGTTTATTATTGATGATTACCTTATTTTTATGGAGCTTCACTTTGAAAAGCCAATCTTTATGGTTATTAGTTGAGACTCTTTTTTAAGATCAAATTGTTTAACCCCAAGCCATTAATCATCTAATACCAAACATTCAACATAACATATTTAATACAACACTAGATGAAGACTCAATGTTAAATTCAGGTTATAGTTTTGAAATGATATCAGATTTAGCATCAAAATTAGGATCAATGTTAGTCTCAACATCAAATTTAGAGTCCCTTGAGTCAAACTTAGATTCAGAATTAGAATACATTCATGTTTTTTACAAAATTGGTTACACATGCCTTCTAGATCAATTTGAATACATTTTTTATCCTTTTATAATTTTTAAGGATCATTACCTTAACATTCAACATTGACACAAGTTCTCCTAGTATTTTCTACATGGATTGTGTTTCCTTTTCCCATTCCATTACCATTACACATGCCATTAAAACTAACCAATATATCCATTATATTGGCATTCTACCTCCCATAAGTGTTTATTGGGACCGACATAATTTCACCTTATTTAAATGCATCCATGGTGACATTTGAGTTAAATAATATTAAGGGGAACATGACCAAATTCATGTAAAATAAGAACAATCTCCTAGTGAAACCTTTTCATAGGTGCTAGTAGGCCATTAAAGTCCAAACTTAGCATCTTCTAGTGAAACCTTATTTGAGGCACTACAAGATAATCAATGTCAAAAGTATACTTTCATTAGTGAAACCTTCTTAGAGAAACTATGGGATAATCAACACAACTTTATTTGTGAAAACCTCTTTGAGGTGCCGATAGCTAAGTATAAAAATTATTCACTACTTGATGAAGAAATTATTAGAGATAACATCAGTACAACTTCCAATATACAGTATAATTATATGGCAACATCTCTTAGACCTGAACAACATAAAAATTTGATGGTCCTATGGAGATCATATTAAAAATTATTTGGCCCTACCATAATCAAAATTATGTTGAATATAGAATCAAAAACATTATGTGTTCCTAAAAAATTAGATCTTAATTTATTGTCTAACCATTATACATTCCATTATGATCAATCTCCACATTTCCAAATTTGACCTTTTATGCACTATTTATTTTGATTTACTTTCCTTTAAAAATGTTATGAAAGACATCTTGTCTCAAATTTTGGAGGAAATAGATTCAAAGACTATCAAAGATCACAATAGTGATATTGTAGTCCAAATTAATAGCAAGTTCTTGATAGAATAATTATTTAGAAGAGTTAAGGGATATAAATTTACAAAATTAACTATTCTAGTTGTATCATATATTGATCAAGATGAGCATCTCCACATCAAAAGGAATAATAGAACCATTTACCTTACATTTTCCATTTGTCATTCACCTTGTTGCTCTTTCATACCTTTCCATATGACTTGTCTTGTTCTTTACCTCACCTTGCATTTTTTTTTCATATCTTTCCATGTATCTTGACTTGATCTTTACCTCACCTTACCATGATTATTTTCATACCTTGCCATACAATTGAACTACATTGACTTGAGTTCCTTTGGGACTATGTAGGAATCACTCAAATTACATTGAGGTTATTTTAATAGCCCTTTTCCAATGCTCTCATCATTTTGTGAGCAACCTAAGCCAACACTATCACTATTTTTTAAGTAGTATCTTGTCAATATCTAATTATTTAAGATACCCTAAAAATTTCCAAAAACATTCAAAATATTTCAAAATCCTAAAAATTAGAAAATTGGATTATAATCTCCTAAAGAGATAGGAAACCCCAAAATCTCAAAAAAAATTTATCTTATTTTAAACCTAGTCACCAATCCTCAATCTACCCTCTTGGGGTAGAAAACATTGTTGGTTCTAATATAATCCAAATCCATTGGGGGTATAACCTTACCTTTGTATTCATCTTTTCTTTAGGGAACCATCTAATTTATACTTTTAGGCCAAGATCATATTTTTTCCCTATTAGGGAAAAACTAAAGCATGCAACTTATATCAAAATATCATATCCCCAAATGTCATTCGCTTGCATATAGCCTTTATTGGTGAAACCATCCATTAATCATTCCATTTAGCCTTCACACGTAGATATTGACTTGGTTAATGACATGATGTTTTATATTGCTTTTACTTTCGAGCTTTCTATGTGTTTGTTTGCTTAGTTTTTTTTGTTTATTTGCCTATTTTTTTACTATCCTTGTTGTTCCTTGACTTAGTTTATATGCATTCATTGTGTGATTCCTCATGCATTGTTCTTGAGTCTATTCATAATGTGTCTAGATTATTATCATGGTTTTTATCATTGGTGCATTATTTTCATTTATTTATGGGATTAGGAGTTAGTCCTTATGCATATTTCAACTAAGTTATTATGGTGTTTTATATCATGGTGCATACCATCATGTGATACAAAAAAAATAGTTTAATAGATATTATAATAAATGGTGACACAATACTTCTCCTTATTCACCTTTGAAATCATCCCACCCTCCTTGATCAAATCAACTCATTAACCACTATAGTTGTATATATGATAATAAGGATGAGCATAATTATATTAAAAGGTACAATTGGATTATTCACATTAATCAATTACTATTATTCTATTCTATTCCTCATTTTTTATTCTCCCACTCTTTGGTGAACTACATTGTCATAAGGTCTATTTAGACTATGTCGGTAGTGCTTAGATACTTAACATATCTCAAGTCATCTCAACCACCTTTTTTATTTCAATCATCTATTTCATCACTTTATGCATTCTCATATGTATAGTTATTTGTGGCTTCTTCAGTTATTAGATCATCACATCTATGTTTATGTTCATTTATCTTTAATCTGTGTAACAATTTATATCCTTGAGTTATGCTTTCCAATCTACCCTACTAGGGCGTAATCAATTTATCACAATCAAATCTATCTTACTATGGAAAAATCATTTATTAAATCTAGGTCATATAAATGATTATAACTACCTTTGGGATAACCATTATTTTAACCCATCTTCCCTACTGGGGCATATACCTATGCCACTAATTATAAGTTCCTTTGGGAAAATTAGTATCTCAACCTCTGTTACTAATTATAATTACCTTTGGGTAACTTATTACTTTTAAATCAATGTGTGCATGCATTATCTTGATTGGATTAATCTCACCCATGGGTTAATTCCATTCTTCTTCTTGATTATTTTTAAGGGACCATCCATCAATCGTATGTCTCAACCACTCCCTCAAGGATGAATAATAGGCTTTTCAAAAAAAATTTGGAGCATCATTACTCAATCATTATCTCTTTTTTATTCTTATTGACTTTTTAATTCTTTGAGAATATGTTATTGTGCCTGTGTCTCACAATGCCTTCTAAAATTGGTAAAAACTGTAGGCACTCCTTTTTGGCCACTTCCATGTCTGAATGGTCACTAGAGAAACTTACTAAAAATAATACAAGTTAATCCTAGAAATATTTATAATTTTATAATTCATCAACATAAATCATAGGCATCTTCTATTCTATGTCAATGTATCCTTAACTAGGGAAATGCATTGTATGCAATCATCATCTTCCTCTAATTCATCTCTGGTCAAGTTACAACTTAGCAAATTGACATTTTTGATCATGTGTGAGGGACAACTTGTCAAATTTTAGAATTGACAATTAACTTGATCAGTATTGCTTAATTGGTTAAACCCAATTAAATGCATAGGCAAAAATTCCATGGCTAATTAATTGTCAAATTTCTATTTAAAAAAATATATAAATCTAGATTAATGACATCATCATGACATCATATTTTATGAGTTGTCAATAACTCACAAAATATTATAAAAATATATATATTTGTGAGCCATGCCTATTAATTAAAAATATTAATGGATTTTCCCCTCCCAAACTCAACCATAGTTAACTCTAACCTAGCTAAAATTGGGATAGAGTTAGTTTTGGAGGCTATAAATGCAAGGCCTCACCCATTGATAAATAAGATTTTTATGTGAAATTTTATTATGCCAAAATACCTCCAAAAATATTATTTTATGTAGTGTTATGATGTTAAAATGCCTTCAAGAAGTTAATTTTTATAGTTTTACCATGCCCATTTGCTAAGCCAAGCCAAGCGAAAACCAACATTACCAAAGTGACAAGGAGAAGTGGATCAAGGATCTTCATTGATAAATATTTATTGATCACTCAATTGATAACATAAAATCATTTTCCAACACATAACACTTCCTCTCATGGAAGGTAAAATCTCTTATTTTTCTCTAATTTGTTAGTTACTTGTGTAGTTCACTAGCTCCTTAAATGTCTATGATAGAGGTGTAAGTTTTTTAGTGTGTTTTGTTTGATTTAATTTCATACTAACAAAATAATAATTTCCCATCTATGTATTCCTATTGATCACACTATCCACTTTATTTCAAGGTGGTAGTAAGTGATCTACTCCTCTATCAGTTCTCCTATCATGAACCAAAGAGATTCATGTGATATCTTCTTATATTCTCTCAAAAAAGAGACAAGGGAAGATATTTAAAGTGGACTCATGATATATCAATAACCCATAGACAATGGCCATAGTACCTATGGATCCAATGTGATAAATTTTCCCCGAACCAATATAATGGTTGCTATCAAAACAAGCCCAAAAACTAAGGTCCTCAGATTCTGAACTAAAACTACAATTCCACCACATATGGTGTGATAGATCAAATTTAAAAGATAAATGTTGTAAATAAAAAATAAAATTAATACATGAATAGAAAAAACATCAAAAATAATAGATGAGGTATCGTAAACCAAAACCATCCACCTATTGTTCATGTAATATATTCCAACCATACCTCACCTCTTGATAATCAGTATCGAAATCAATTTCAAAACCGATACAAAAATGTTGATCAAAATTAAAATCCCCAATTCCAAAACTAGTGATTCTATCATAACAACATTAAACAAATGTTTGGTAAATAAAATCACAACCAAAAACCTATAGATTATGATCTCAATGTACATTATATTTTCTATAGGAGTGTTGGTCATGATACTAAATCATGTAAGGAGTAAAAAAAGTTTATTAAAAAACCCTCTAAATAAAAATGATAGACTTATTGTGGACATGTGGAATCTAAAACTTCCAACTTATGAATTTATCAAAACTCATATCTAAACAATTTTTGGTCATATAAAATATGAAAATTGCTAACTTGAGTGTGGCTAATGCCATCTAACCCATAGGTCCCTCTTGCTTACTCTCACAATGCTCTTAGGCTTGTTTTCATTGATTCCCAATCATATATAGCCTTCTAGACTTAATCCCATCTAGGCCAAGACCCTATTTTCATGACCAATCCATCCCTCAAGTCTTGTCTACCTAGGATAATAGCACTATAATAAGACAATAGAACCAATTCCACTCCTATCTATTGTTAGTGCAATTGTCTAGGCTCATTTTTGGCCCCAATGGTCAATTTATTCTAGTTCCCCATCCTTTTCCTTGTTGGCCTAATGTGAGAAAATTCAATACATGACCAATAGATCCATATAAAATCCCATTCAAAGATCATTTGGAGAGGGTTGGAAAATATTATTAAGCAAGCAAGAATACAAGTGAAAATATTGAGGTAGTCTTCCCTATTCTCTGCATACAACCATCCAGTACAGTCTTAAGCACATCTAAATCTCTACACCAGTCCCTAGCCACCTCAAGCACATACATTTTAACATTTATTACATTCTCATATCACAATTTCACCAAGCACTTTCAAAGGGAGAACTACATATGGCTTGATCCCTCTTGAGAGTATTGGTATATAGGTAGCGTGCCCATACGCAAGGTGTGAAGCCCATTTAATGCATCTTACACACACCAACCCTTTTTCCCCCTATTTTAAAAAGTTTTATTCAAGTAAATTTAAGACATAAATACAAATAAAATAAGCTCTACATGCAACACTAATGATAGCAAGGATTCACAAATTTAGTGATAGTGTCACACAAACCTGCCAAATAAAACCTAGGAAGCTTAGATCCTCAAGACAAAAATGTTCAAAAAGGACTACAACACTGGTGCCACTCTTATCCACTTTCATTTATCCTATCTAATTTGAAAAAAAAATCTATAATCTTATTTTTGATAGTGTTGTAGGCCTTCACAGTGAATATCAGACCCTGTCTTAGTCAGATCAACATAATTTAAGCTAATTCTTATTTTATCCCTCTTATTAATATTTTTAGAAAATCCCTAATTAAAAATAAATTTCACAAATTATTAGCTTATTTATTTCATATTATTTACTAATTTAGCAATCTAGACCCTTTGACTAAATTAAGAATAAAACCCCAATATTCCCAAAATTGTTAAATCATTTGGTGAACCTAACTTATGTTTTTTATGCATAAAACCCCTAAAAACCCTAGGGTAAACTCATAGATAAATTTTTAGATAATTTTTTGAGTTTTTACTTGAATATTTAAATCATAAATCAGCATCAATTTTTAAAATTACATAGTAATTTAAAAATAAATTCCTTTCAAACCCTAGTTGCAAATACTAGGTCCCAACAATTTTTTGATAATTTTCCAATCATTTTATGAATTTTTTCTATCATATTAAAATAATAAAATAAATTAAAAATTTAAAATTCAATAGTAATTTCAAAAGTAATATTTTTCTCAAAACCCTAGTTACACATACTAGGTCCTATTCAATCAAGCATTTTCCAATAGTTTTTTTAATTTTTAGTTACATATTTAAATCAAAAATCCAATTTCATTTTCAAAATTCCATAGTATTTTTCAAATTTTTTTTTTTTCAAACCCTAGTTACATGTACTAGTTCATATTTTCCTCTTGAGGTATAACCTTACATTTTAAAATCAGATTTCAAAAATGGATCTCACTTATGTACAAATTTTTCTTACATTTCTTGCAAATAATAAGGATACCATCATTGGTCCTATCATGTAAATGAATGATGAAGTTTAACATATGTTATTACAAAGCTTCATTATTTTCATTTCATGATTAATATTTATAATAAAGGATGATATTACAACATCTATTGCTAAAAATGCACCATATTTCAGTATTCCTTTTGCATACTCTCTCTCACTCATATGAAAAAGATTTCATGTTTATCATGCTAAACATGTTAGAAAAGTTATGATTCATGTAAAAATTTTCTATGCATTCATGCAAAAATTCATAGTTTCTATCCATTTCTTTATATCTCTCATATGGAATTTTTTTCAAGTTTATCATGATACACACATTAGAAATGTCATAGCACATGTCAAAGTTCTTTATGTATTAATGAATGAATACATGCTCTCTCTCTCTCTCCCTTTCTTGCTATCTCTCATATGGAATTATCTTTATAAAAATATTTTTATACAAATTATAACTATAATTACATTAATTTTATCTCGCATACATGGTTTCTACGTAGAGGATCCATTTCATAAGCTAACAACCACCTGTCAAGTTCAATGTCATATCTTATGCATAGGAAATAGTTCCTTCTCCTCCTCTCCCCCACGAGGGTGATAGATAATTTCCCTCTAAACAATTCCATGTTATCACCCATCAAAAAGGAGAGAGATCCCACACTATTACTCATACTACATACATTCATCCTATAACTTCTTCAAAACCTCTTCAACATATATGCTTACATGTTCAATTGAAAGCAACTAGGGTTTGCACTTGTGAGACTCTAAGGGATAAAATAAATAGTATGAGCAAGTTAATTTCAGATTTAAAAATGAAAAATAAGATATTAAATGAAAATATCACAACAATGGAAAATTAGATTATAATACAAAAGACTCAAAGGCACCCTAATGTCAATCATCTATATGCACCTTCACCTAGTCAATTGGTTACAAGAAATGTTACATATCAAAAGAAGAAATCACAACAAAGTAACTCTATAACTAGTTATTAAAAAATAATTCAAAGGTCAAATAAGGGTTCAAGTGAGGTACTAAGGTAAATGATTAAATCTAAGTTGATCAAAATACCTCCTATACATCCAGTGAGAGATCTATATATTATTATGCATATCATAAAATGTATGGGCATCACATAGATTCATGTTTGGTATTGAAAAAACATATAGAATAAATAATTTATAATGAGGACCCTATACAAGGTAAGTTAGTCAAACAATCCATAGTGATGTAGGAACACATTTACAAAGGGTGAAATTCAAAAACAATACAAAAATGGTTATCAAATCCTAACTCCAAATAACAAAAGGCTCAAAAATAAAAATTAAAGCAAGGAAAAGTACCACATGCATAGGTAAAGCATGAAAAAGATGCAATTCTACCTCTCCAAAATGATTATAAAATTTCAAACAAATATGGGTTTGGTCAAAAATATCTAAAATATTTTGATTATTAGGGTCAAGGGTTGGGTAAGCATGCTCAAGGCATCACTACTCTTATTCTAGCAGTTGATAATATTTGTCACCAAGGTTTGGGATTTATTGAAAATCCTAAGGTAATTCATTCATAGACAAAATTTATCAAAGGAAAATATCCAAATACAACAAAGTTCAACACTAGAATTCTATTGGTTCAAAATCAAGAATATAATGATGAGTGGAACAATACAAGTTATTATGATTTCCAAGATACCAATAATGAATTTGAATATTTAGAATCATATTTACAACCATTAACTCATTCTTCAGAATCATGAATGATTCCTATGGTTAATACAAGACACCATGATAGGGAGTCTCCCATGAGACTTATTAGTTAGTATCATCTCTCCTCAGCCTCACCTCTACATAGTTTCTTCTTGCTTACTTGTACATAGTTTCTCAGTTTTTACTATACATAGGTTCTTATGATTGATTGTACATAACTCAAATATATCAAAAATTAAAAAATATTCAAATATTTCAAAATACAAAAACATGCACATAACATTCAAAAACACAAAATATTTTGATTATGTGTCTCATCCATGATTTATATTTGTACTACAATGATAGACTTACATTTATTATTCTATGCTTATTGTTTGTTGATTTATCTATATTGCCATGATTTACTTAATCTTATTTTGAGTTTGTGTAGTGACATCCATCTCTTTGATTGCTTCACTCTATCGATTAAGGTGGAATCCTTTTTCTACATCAAGACACATATCAATATACATACCCACTAGGGGTATCTTCCACATGACTACACCATCTATATTATGTCATTCCTACAACACACATTCTAGTTATCATGTTGATGCACATTACTTAGTTTCTTACATAGATTACTCTATCGACATTCACCATAATTTAGAACTTGTGTATTTCTTTGAATTTACCTAGTATTGTACTCACATGTCTTGCATACTTTCATACTCTTGCTTCAATTAGTTATATGTGCATGTGTTTCCCAATCTTTACATGCCTTATCTTCTTACTTAATGTAACTTGGTGTGTTTGTATTCCCAGTTCCTATTTGTTTCCTATGTGTACCTTAGGATATTTTCCAATGTCCTTTGCTTTTGTCTTATGTGCACCTTAGGAAATTTGTCAATGTCATTTTATTCTATTCATGTGTGTGCCTTGGATATTTGCAAATGTCCTTTACCTGTATTCCTCTATATGATTGTGGATTCTATGCCAACTTGCTTATTTCAATTGTATGTGTGTGTGGAATTTGAACATGCCTTATATGTTTTCTTTCTAATTTGAGTGACATATGCCCATGTCCCTTATTTGATAGGTCCTTTGGCCACTCTTATATGCTTCTTAATTATTTCCTTGTGTGCTTGTTTCTTGATTGATTTTGATTGTTTGTAATGTCATGATCCAAATCATGCATTATCTTGCTTCTTGGATGCCATGATGGACATCATGATCCATCCCTCCATGACAACTAACAACTAACAACTAACACTTCTAGTTCCATTTTAGTACATTGCTCATTCTATTAGATTGTTAGACATATCTAGGTGTACCCCTATTGATATAACAATCTCTCAATAAAATTCATGCTATATCTTGATATATCTTGTCAATTACCATTGCTATATTATGTATCTTTATAGCATAACACACTTATAGGGATCTTTCCTCTAATGGAAGTCATTAAAAGGTCTTAATTATTACCCTCAAAAGAGGGGGGAAAATAGGGGTTTTGTCTTAGATATCAGAGTTCCTAATAGTCAAAATAACAATTTTTAGAACACTTAAAACAACAACCAGACAATAAACCAATCAAAATAGACCAGGTAGATAGTCAAAAATCTAGAACAATCATCAGATTTTGCCTAGGACAATAACACTAAGATTGGACTATATCACTAGTCATGTTACTATCCATTTGTACTGCTCCTATCCAAATAACAAAAAAATTAGATTTTATAGAAATGGATGGAAAGGTAAGTTTAGTTATAGTTTTTTAATCTATAGTTCATCCAAAATTAGTAGTTTTAGTATAATTTTTAAGAGAATCTAGATATAGGGGGCATCATGTATAGTATGATGGCTCTTGCTTCTAGTTTTAGATAGGGTAGTTGGTACAACTTCAAGATTAGAATCCATGTTTTAGACATTAGTGATTGGGGGAAATATGTGTGACACATTTGTTTTTTACTTTATGAGTTCAACATTACCTAGGCATTCTTAGTAGTTGCATACCCTTACTCTATCTTCAAGTGGTCGGCATCATTTTGGTTTGGCTTTCATACAAGCCTAACTTCTAATTTTATAAGTTCTTGAGTGGCTTCCATATAAGCTAGATTCTTAGTTTCAAAGTGTCTTTCATATAATCCTAATCTCCATCTTTTAGAATGGTCAAAAGTAGCCTAGTTTCCAGCATACATTTGGCTATCCATGTCAAAATTGTTAGATAATAGTACATTCATGAGATTTAGGAACCATCTCATGTGACACACATTCCATACCAATATTAGTTAATAGCTTCACTTCATAGGGCAATGATGGATCCAAAGGACTAGCTAACTTTTGTATTATTGAGCCGCCTACTCAGAGGGATTGGACACATAGTCCAGACATTGATTAGTATACACATGATCATATAGCTTTACTTAGTGGGAAACGATGGATCCAAATGACTATCTAGCCTTTATATTCTTGAGCCACCTATTCAAATGGATTGGACACATAGTCCAAACATCAATCAACACACATATGACCACCTATCTTCATTTAGTGGGTGATGATGGAGATAAAGGGATGGCCTTTACATTCTTGAGCCACTTATGGGGAAATGAACACTCAGCTCCATTCATGATATTAATCTTGGTACAACACACATCCAACATCACTTATCATTACTCATCATCATAATAAGTTTTGTATTGGTTCACGTACCTAGTGAGGTGTATTCATTCCTTTCTCTTCCTCTCTTTCTCTTACCCAGCTTTATACATTCTTAATTTAGATATAGTGTATCTAGTAAGAATTGATATACTCTTTATTTTCACTTGCATATTTACACTTCACATTTTGATCTCTCTATTCACACCCAACATCACATAACTTTATGGGCTTCACCCTTGTAGGTAAGTTTAGGTACATTTTCTATTTTTATTTTATCCTAGTATTTTGCTTTGTTGCATCACAAGAATAAATGGGGGGGGGGAATATATTCATATAAAATACAAAAATGGTAACTTGAGTGTGACTAATGACACCCAACCCATAGGTCCCTCTTTTTACTCTCATAACCCTCTTAGGCTTATTTTCACTGATTCTCAGTCATCCATAGCCTTCCAAACTTAATGTTAGTTAGACCAGAACTCTCTTTTCATGACCAATCCATCCCTTAGGTCTTGTATACCCAATAAAATAGAACTAATTTCACTCATATCTATTTTTGGTGTTATTGTCCAAGCTTATTTCTATCCCCAATGGTTAATTTATTCCAATTCCCCATTCTTCTTCTTGTCAGCCTAATGCAAAAAAATTCAATCCATGACCAATCGATCCCTATAAAATCCCATTCAAAGATAATTTAGAGAGGGTTATAAAATATTATCAAACAAGCCAAGAATACAAGTGAAACCACTCAAGCAATCTTCCTTATTCTCTGCATACATCCATCTAGTACAATCTTAAGCACATCTAAATCTCTACACTAATCCCTAGCCAATTCAAGAAAATATAGTTTATCATTTATTTCATTCTCATATCACAATTTCACCAAGCACTTTCAAAGGGAGATCTACATATTACTTGATCCCTCTTTAGAGTATTGGTATGTAGGCAATGTGCCCACACATAGGGTATGAAGCATGTCCAGTGCATCTTATACACACTAACCCCTTTTTCAATATTTGTCAAAGTTTTATTAAAGTACATTAAAATCATAAAAATTAAGATAATAATATATATAATGAGAACTATAGACATCAATGATTTTCAAATCTAAAGACAATGTCACATAGACCTGCCAAATAAAACCTAGAAAGCTTAGATCCTTAGGACAATAGCACAAGACAAGGAGTAAAATACTAGTGCCACTCCTATCCACTTTAAATTATCTTTTCCAATCAAAAAATGAAATCCAAAATCCTATTTTTGATAATGTCTTAGGCCTGAATAGTGAATATCAGACCCTATCTCAGTCAGATCAGCACAATTTAAGCTAAGTCTTATTTTCTCCCTCTTATTACTATTTTTAGAAAATTCATAATTAAAAATAAATTTCACAAATTAGTATATTATTTATTTCATATTATTTACTTATTTATCAATATATACCCTTTAACTAAATTAGGAATAGAACCCCAATATTCCAAAAATTGTTAAGTCACAATCAACAACAAAATATTAAAAATCATCCACATAATAACTTGTTCAACCAACCCAAGGAAGATGTAGAAAGGCCTAAAAAAACAAGGGCCATAATTTAAAAGATAAAATAGGGTGAAAAAGAGAACATGATCAAGGATGTGAAGGAACCAATGAAGGGATCCCCCCTCCTGGGATAGTTTTCTATTTATCTATCTACCATTTTGCTTTATATAGGGATAGTTAGCTAGTTTATGTTAATTTTTATTGTTTCAACCCATGGGGATTATTAATTTACTTTATAATTTTTAATTATGGTTCCTAGTCCCCTATAAAACTAGGTCATTTACCTTATCAAATAAAAAAACTTGTTTAACTAACCCTTGTTGATTGTAGCTCACAATGACAAAGCTTCCAATTCCACACCAAGTAATGCTGATGTGGCTTCCCAAATAAAAGCATAGGTATATACTATAATGATATGCATTATTTAATTATAAATATATGAGGATGAAAACATCATCACTCATACAAGGGAGTGCCAATTGATGACTCTCCATCCTAAAATTTATTTAAAGTCTGACATTCAAAAAAACATTAAATTCATGGGGACCTATGACATTATTTCCTACCTTATGAAGAATTTTTACCACCTCCTTCAAGAACCTTTTCAATAAATCTTTGAACCATCATTTGTAATTACTTTATACCTTAAGATTGGAGAATATAGCTATAATTACACCTCCACTACAAGCCCAAATAAACCATATAAACTTAGACATGTTTCCATCTAGATATTGGTTAATTATATGATCATAGGTGCCTACCCTTAAATACCAAGATGGTTAGGAGAAGATAAATACTTGTAATTAAAATTTTGTATTTACAATAAAAATTTCAAGATATCAATGGTTTATAATGAGTCTGCTATCAATATAGTCCCATTGTCATCTCTATAAAATCTCATATATGCAAAAACCAAATACTCTATGACAAGAAAAACCTTGGAAAGCTTTGATAGCCTTAATTTTTCTTTGATTATGGCCATTTTACTACCTGTTACTATGCTTACTAAAATATATGTCATATATAAGGACACTGACTACAACATGGTCCTAGTGAGATATTGGATCCATAGGATGAAGACAATCCCTTCTAGCCTATTTCAATAAATTATATTTTTAAACTTAGGAAAGGTATTTTTTCCCAAGGTGATATAAAAACATTTTATATAAATGAATCAACCATTAATAAAATATCAAGACTTCACATTGATTATCATTTGCCTAGTAATGGTGTAGTGAATTCTCCTCTACCAACTAAAAAAAAAGAGCCCATCATGACCATGACATATTTTTAAATATATATTTTATATTCCTAGAGCCTCATCAAGTGAATTTTTTTTGGAAAAGGTAAAAATAACAACAAATAAAATGGGAGAGGAAAAACTTGTAACAATACCATCTATCTCAACAAAGTCTAGGACTAAGATCATTAATACCCTGGAAAAGGATTAATCCATTACACTCCATTTTATCCCATGAGGATTAGAGAATTAAAACCTTTTAAAATATTTATACCTAAATACATAATAAGTTATAGCTACACTAACCAAAATTTATATGTTTTATATTCATGAAATCTATGATGCACTTCCTAATAAGAATAATGATTCTTCCTTGACAAATAATTTCTAGATGCTCCAATATGATGGAGGGAAAATTTATTTTCACATAAAGGAATGAGTTATCATGATTTAACTTGGAGGAAGGATCGATCCATTTGGGTTTAAAATTCATTTTGAAATAATGGGGGAGAGTATAAGGAATTATTGTTAGCAATGATCATTTCCAAAAGGCTAGGTCTCCAAAAATCTTTTAATTTGAGAAAACTCAGAATTGGTAACTAATAAAGTTTTTGATGTTTTTATGACCAAAGTTTAACATATTTATCTTTAAAAAAATGTTTTATGTGGAGTTTCTAAATAATTTTATTGCATTTCCAAACAGGTTGTGCCTAGAGAGATTAATCAACTTACATATTCCATGGCCATTTCCTCTTATCATTTTTCCCTTATTAGTTGATACCATAATTTGACTTCATAGTATCAATAAGAATTTAGACCCTTGTATGAAATATGACAAATGATCAAGTCCTTTCCTATGTTAAAGAGGAAACTGGTTCTTTTTCCTATACGTTATGGAAAATGATGAGATAAACTTAGAATTTATGCAAGCATACAATCACCTCTCATCATCAAACCATAAGAGGTTTTTTTTATCTCACCTTATCTACCATAATATTTTTGTGACAAACACACCCAATTTAAAAAAATTCAAATGAGGACTTAGTTTGAGCTCAAATTCTATGTTCATTACTTATTACTAAATGAATCAATCAAAGTCTAAGCTAGAAGTTGTTATCTTAAGTTTGAGTTTTTATTCATAATAAAATCTTGATATAATTCTAGATTGATAAAGTTGATTGGGTCTTTCTTAATTCTATTCACAAATTTTATTGATATATGTGTCTAAAGGCCTAAATGGACACATTTATTGAAGTTGTTTTTTATGCATCTATTTGGATTTTAGTTTTATGCCATTCATCAAATTCAGATTTTGGATTTATGGACTAAGACAAATTTATATTTGTCCAAGGTTTTTTGTTCTTTTCAAGATTATTATATTTTAATAAGGTAACCTTGAAAAAAATTACTTGATCCATCTCAGAAAGATCCTCAGTACTATGAATGACTTTTCATATGTAGTCATTTTGATAAAAGTTTCCTTGAACAGATCTTCACCATATGTCTCTCTTGTAATTAGAGTAACCATGAAATTTAAGAGAAATAATGTGGTTTAAATCCCAATGGCTAGGTTACTAAATTTTTTACTAAAATGGCTATGTGCTAAGCTCAAATATTGTTCCATGTGTCAACATTTAGCTTTCTTGTAAAGGGTTTATGAACTAACTAAGTCTTTTTATTTTGGCAAGTATATGGGTTCATAAGATTTGGATGCATTGTCATCTCACTCTTACATGGATTATTTATGAGTTTATAAGTCATTTTCACATAATAAACTAGGTTTTTGCCACATGTATTAATCTCATTCACTCACTATTATCAACTCCAACAACTAAGTCATAAACACTCTAGACAAGCTAGGCCATCCACTTGTCACAATATTGCTTATCCATGGCCTAAACAAAAAATACATTTCATGAAGTCATATGGGTAAACAAAAAAGTGAGGATTATCTATGTATTATCATCCCACTCATCCATGGTTAGCAGGAGTAGGAAATTCCCTAAACATCCTTAACCACACAAGCCAGTGAGGGATATTTTTGTGGCATCATCTCACTCATCTAGAGATTATAGATAGAGATACACATTTTAAGAATAGGTGACCCTCTAGAAAAGTGAGATCATACCATTTGGCATCATCTCACTCATCAATTTATTTTTAAATAATAATACGTAGTCAAATAGAAAATACCCTCTATATAAGTGAGGATTATCCACATGGTAACATCTCACTCATCTAGAGCCTGTAGGGAGAGACACATACTCTAAAGATAGGTGAGCATCCAAACAAGTGAGGGTCATCCACATGGTAAAATCTCACTCATTTGTATTTAAAAGATATAGATACACATTTTGAGGCTAGGTGAGTCTCTAGCTAAGTGATATTATGCCATTTAGCACAATCCCATTCATCATCAACTTGTTAGACAAGTGTACTATTAAATATCAAAGACCCTATGGATAAATGAGAGCCATCTATGTGATAATATCATGTTAAATTATTTATTGTAGATATATAAAAATATAATATAGAGATTTTAAGCCCCTAAATTAATAATATTATGCCACATGTCAACATCTTACTGAACCATATCTAAATTATTAAGGTACATGCTCTAAATCTCAATGAATAAGTGAAAGAGCAAGATCATGCCACATGTTGGCATCTAACTCACTCACTACTAAAATGGGGCCCAAGGTTCAAATTTCATAATTAAATCTTAGTGAAATAATGATGGTAGACCATTTTTCATGTTAAAAGTAAAGCAATATGGAGAAAGAAAAAAAAGGCTCAGTTACACAATAAATAGAAACGTGGCAAATTAAGTGACTCATTGAAGTGACTAATAGGCCTAAATTAGTCACATTGTGTTGCATGGTTACCTCATGAAAAATTATATTTGATATATGAAATTGGGACCCAAAATAATTATATAAAGAAATTTGTCATTATTAAAAGGGCTAAGTAGTCAAGAACAATAACAAAGTGCCACGAAGGCCAATTAGGCATGTGCTTCCCACACTCCTTGAACTTAATGACTCTAGTAAGGCATGTTATTCCAAGAATAATCCATAGAATTACATAGGTTAAATTTAAATAAAATCCTCATTGATTAATCATTGGTAACTCAACAAATCCTACTAAAACCATTAGGAAGTGGTTCACATGAGATCCCTTCTTCTTAATGCTTTCTCAACGATTCACAAGGGTGTATCTTATTAATTTTTGGATGAGGAATATTTTGACATAATTTTGTTTTACCATTTAATTCCATTATGATGAAGAGTGGGATTTTTTTTCTCATATAGGTTATACCTCTCTCTCTCTTCTATATATACTACCATGTAATATTGTATAAGGGTCGACTATGTAAAAAATGTTGTTAGATTAATGCTAAATTGATTTTATATGTGAATGTGTTTGGTTTTATTTAATATCCTCCAATTTATATCTTATTTAATATACTAACACCTATGTTAGAGGACTATAATTTGTGATTTTTTGCATAGTTTAGACATTAAGTAGGATGTGCTCCTTAATATTTTAGTTAAGTTGTTTGATCTTTTTCATTTTATGTGAAGTCTATAATGATCTATATCTAACTAAATACATAAAATGTTTATAATTTATTCATTAAAGGAATCTTAGACATAATCATTTACCCTTTCTCCTTAAGCCATCTCCTTATGTGACTAGATCCTGAGCTATCATGAAAATTAACATACAATGGTGAAACTATAATTGGTCATATTTTGGTCCTAGAATCATTTATGTTTTCCCTTTACTCAAAATTATTTATTTATAACTCTCTCTCTCTCTCTCTCTCTCTCTCTCTCTCTCTCTCTCTCTCTCTCTCTCTCTCTCTCTCTCTCTCTCTCGATCGATGTTTATTTATGAACAAGTGATCTTTCCATTTATTTAGAAACTATGAAGTGAATCCATGTAGGGTTCTAAATTTATATATTATAATTGTTGTAGCTATGAGTGTAAACATTTTTTGAGTTAGTGAGAAAACTAGTATTAGACCTTTTGTTGTAGTACTAAATATCTTAGAGATATATTATAAGTATGTTATTTAATGGATCCCAATACCTGTATCTTATTCCCTATATTATCTTAGTATAAATCCTAAAACAAGAGGATTCAAGTTCCCCATTTTCTCCTCAGAATCACTCATTGCATTTAACCCTTAGGTTCATCTGAGATTAAGATATTAGGCCCAAAAATAGTTGGTGCAAGAATGAGGGAAAATAAGTATATTATTGATGCATTTCCTTTATTTTATCCTCACCTATTTCATGCTTAAATGAATAATAATAAATAACTATATAAAGACATCACCCATTCTTATTATCTAATAATTCTTTAAGCTATTAGCATAGCAAAGAGAAAATTGGATCTTACTATGCAAATCACTAGATCCTAAAATATTTTTGGACAACTACTAATATCCCCATTACAATTTTGTAAGATAAAATAGAATTGTTAAAGGGAGACCAAGACCTATAGTTACACATACTAGTTCATCCTCCCTATTATTCCTTAATAGACATGCACCTATGGCTACATATATGGCATGGTTGGTTGTTTTTTCCATTGACATTGCTAGAATTTCCCATGATTTAACCAAGGACCCATAAATGTACCTCCCAATATTCATACCAGGTGTGGGGCATGATACTGAGGAAAATTCATACAAGGCTACTCTCATGCTTATAAATATTGAACATGAGGGTATTACTTAAAATATTTTAGCATCCACTATAATTGAAACAACATATAATTAGTTCTTAAACTTTCTCAAACTTTCTCAAAGGCTACTCTCATTTATATCAAGTTTTAGAATCTAGTACATTTCAATTATAACTAATAATATGTTCCTTGCTTATTTTGGGTAAGTCATTAATACAAGTGTGTTATACCAATAGTTTGCATATATCAAAATAGAACCCAATGAGACCATGAATAATTTAAATGCTAGGTTTTAGAATATGTATAATTAAATCACCATGTTATATATAATATATGCCTAATCATCCCTTTAAATGTACAAGAATGCACTAGATTCTTAGACTACAATGTTTCTTCATAGATATCCTTTAGTGTTAGACTTTCCCCTAGATTATGTTAAGCCCATCCAAGTATAAATAAAAATAAAAATTCAAGGTATATTATCACCAACCATCCAAAATATGCTTGATTTTAACACCCTCTTTACCACTAGCCATAACATACCCATGTCATAGCCTGCATGACAAACAAGCTTCTCTTGAGACACATTACTCTTAATCATCCCCTAAGATTCCTTATCTCAATCAATAATGAAGTATAAGTTTAATATAATAGTAAAAAATTAGTTACTAATATGAAAAATCTCCAAATCCTACCCAAAGACTCTACTAATATTTAGTCAGACCTTATATAATGTATGGTATAGAAGCTCAGTAATGACTTCTTGGGCTTCTAGAGATAAGTTAGAAATAATGGTGATGATAGCTCAAATAGGAACTTCATTTAGTAATGATACAATCATCCCCATAACTATTCTCACAAAAAACCATATCCCTCACCTAATAAATTTCCTAAGATCAACATTTATGAGTAAGTCTTATGAAAGTGGTGTTGTGTGCACAACACAACATGGTTAGTTTGACTACATCAAATTCTAAAGTGAATTCAACATCTTCCAAAAAGAGATGAAAAATTATGATATAGTCCCAAACCACCCAAATTCTACCAATCATATTAATACATATAATACTTCAAGATACTCAAGCATTTCCATGGTGTTAGAGGCATTATATTTCCCTAGACATGAGGATAATGATCTAAAAGATGCCACCAATGAGGTGTAATATTTCCATCAATTCCAAAGTATTAACCACACTATAAGGGGAAAAAAATATTAATATCCTTTTATCATGTTAAATACTCCTAAAAATGGTGCCACTCCTCTTGATCCAAGAACAAAGAATGATACCCCACCTCCAAAATCAAATAATCCTAAGCCACCTGAAGATATATAGCTTGGCACTAACAAGGCTAGGTACACCATAATAGAGGACATCAATTTTCATGAGCTTTCCCAAATCACTAAGAAAAGAGATATCCTCCTAAAGTGCCTCACAGATAAACCAATTCATCCCAAACCCAAGCTTACACACACTAACATGTAAATACATAAGAACAAGGTTGAGGTCCCACCTTTCATCCTTACTATTAGGTTATTTGGAAAGAATATTCATAAATATTTAGTTTAATCAAGATCCTTTATGAATTTCATGCCTACATGAGTTTCTAAAAAACTAGGATTAACATCTATTAAGTTAGACAAAATAGTGGTCTAGTTAGATAAGTATAAATTTAAGGTAGTGGGTGATCTCCTTAATTTCTATCTGTAGCTAGAATCTAAGCCCAATGCCTAACAGTTTATGGATATTCAAGAAGTATAAATCATATATTCTTGTGGTACATTACTTATTAGAGACTATTCTAAAACCTTGAATGGTTATATGTCTATGGACTTCTCCCATATGTGGTTGCCCTAGATAGGAATAGCTAATCAAATCCATTTTGATAAAGAACCTTAGATGAAACACATGATCATAAAATACAATATAGTTAATGAAAGAGTGAAATTAGTATCCTATAACATAGGTTTTTATACTTTGTCTACAAAATTTATTAAAAACCAAGTTGATAAAGAACATAGATTACCAATTCTATGTTCCTTATACTTTGATGGGGCCCATTCTAAACAAGGTTCTAGAGAAAAAATATCCTAATTGATACATTAGGGAAATCACACCTAGTTGCCTGTATATTGTAGTTCCCTTACACTAATAACTAGGAAGAATATGAAGCCTTGATCTCAAGACTATAGTTTGTGCTGAAACATAGGTTCAAATAATTAAGAGAGTTTAGGGATTCTAGACTACTAGTGAACCAAGTCATGAGCAAGTTCCAATGCAAGTTATCATATTTGAGGAAATGCAAGCATAGGGTGTGGGAATTGATATAAATGTTTAGTGATTTCAATTTCAAACTCATTCCTAGAGAATAAAACAAGGTGGTTGATTCATTAAAAATTATTTATATAAACTTAACACCCCTAGATGACTCAGGTTTGCTATAAAAAAATTTAGTAGAGTTTGTTCCATGTCCTTTAGTCTTTGACAATGTGAAGAAATTACAAGTATTTAAGGATGAATACCACATTTTATAATTCCTTAGTAACTCATAGTATTTAATACCCAAACTATAGATGAGGCAAAAATATATGACCCTAAGGGTGAGGAATGTGACTAGGATAGTATAGTGAACTTGAAGTAAAATTAAGTTCCAAAAGTTATGATCTCCTTGAGAAAAGTTTGACCTTGATGAGCCCACACATAGAATTGAAATAATAATACACATGTATTAGAGGTATATAATGATTAATTTGGGATCATTAAACCAACCAAAAAATGTCCATATTGGCCCAGATTACACCTCTACTAAGATTGAACAAATCATAAAACTATTGTTGTAGTACTGAGATGTTATTGTTTTATCTTATGGAGACCTTAAGGTATTTGACCCAAAGGAAATAACCTAGACTATTCCATTCAAAAAAATATATAAATTTTTTATACAGAGGCAAAAACCTATGAATCTAATCCTAAAACTACTTTTAAGGAATTCCTTAAGGTCTTCTCAATCTGGATCATCTTCCCAATTTTTCACTTGATGTAAGTTGACAATTTAGTGTGAGTTCACAATAAAAATGGATAAATTTAATTGTGTGTTGATTTTAAAGACCTAAATTCATCCTATGATAAAGATAAATACCAATTTCCCTACCTTGATGAAGTGATTTAAATGGTAATTGGATCCAAGATGATGTCCTTCTTAGATAGATTCTTAGGATACAATCAAATGTTGGTCATCCTAGAAGATCAAGCCAACACCCCATTCATGACCAAATGGGTCACTTTTACCTACAAGTGAATGCCATTCAGCTTGATCAAATTAGGATCCACCCTTTTATAAATCTATGGATTTTGGTTTCAAAGGTATGATAGTTAAATGCATTATTATTTACTTGGATGACTTCTCTATTTTTTTAAAATATAGGTCTGATCATGTTTACCATATCCAAAAAGTGTTTGAAAGGTGTAGAAGGTATGGTATCTTTCTCAACCCAAATAAGAGTGTATTTGGTTTTACCAAAGGTCAGATTCTTAATCACATAATCACAAATGAAGGTATATCTTTCTAACCTAAGCATGTTATTTTAATCTCCAAGATATCTTTGCATAATGGTAAAAAAGAATTAAAGTTATTTTTTGGTAACATAAACTTTGTATGCAAATTCATAACTAGTTTTGCCAAAATTGTTAAACCTTTGAATGAAATGTTTAAGTAGGAAATAAAGGTAGAGTAGAATCCTTCATCTAAGAGAGCCTTCTAATAAATCAATGGATCAAATGCAAGCACTAGTCTTGATCATCCTATACTACATGAAGGACTTCTACCTATATTCCTTTACTTCAAAGCACACCATAGATATAGTGCTCACCAAAAATATAGATAAAGATTACCACCTAATATCTTTCATGATTGCAAACTTGAAGGATATAGAGATAAATTATTCTACCTTAGACAAGTATGCTTATGCCTTAGTCAAGGTTTTCAATAAGTTTAGGCACTAGATTATTATAAATAAGGTACACACCATCATCCCAAACCCAACTATAAATCTAATGTTAGGGTAAAATGAGCTAGGAGAATGCAAAGGTTGATCGATGACCAAGATACAGTAGTATAACCTTGATAAAAAACTTGTCAAGTTAATATGAGGCCAAGGTATTACTCAATTTATCACTAAAATCAAACCAAATATCATAGTGGTTCAATTAGAATAGTTATAAATGGTCCATCAAGAATGGTATGATCAAATTGTCCATTACCTCCTTTACTTGAATCTTCCTCTAAGACTCAATCAAATGTAGAAAATATATCTCAAGATAAAATCAAACCACTAAATTTTGAATAAGGGAGTGATCTATAAAAATAATTATGAAGGCATCTATCTTAGATGTATATTATAATAATATAATGAACTCATAGTTATCTTCCATGAAAAACATGACAATATCCATCCTTTAGGCACTAAAACTACACACAAAATCCTTCAAACTAGGTATTATTGGCCCACCATATTCAAGAATGCCCATGATCATGTACATGGATGCCGTTAGTTTCATACCTTCACCAATAAGTAATTTGATGCAATAATTCACCTTAAACATGTGATAGAATAGTTTCCCTTAAATCAATGTGGACTTGACTTTATTGGGGTCATCAACCCAAACTCATCAACTAGCCATAGATTCATACTTAAAAACATTGATTATTTCACAAGGTGGATAGAGGTAGTGGCAACCAAGAATAACACATATAAATAATTCATCAAGTTACTCAAGGATAATATAACCACATGGTTTGGCACCCTAGCTTCACTATTATGTTATAATGGACCTACATTCTAGTCAGTTGAGCTCACAAAATGGGCTTATGAAAATGGGATCACCTTGGCTTTATCATAAAATGAATATTCTCAAAGGAATGGTTATTATGAGTTAACTAATAAGAACCTAATTTATGTCATCAATAAATATGTTAGAAATAAGCTTATGGACTAACATTCACTATTGAAATATTCTCTTTGGGTTAACCACAATAGATATAAACAAGCTATTAAAAATTCACCTTTTCTACAAGTCTATAGTTTGGATCCCATATTCCCAATGACCCTAAATTTTACAAATTAAAATTTCATGCAAGAATACATATAAATTACATGAGAAGAAAGGGTAACACTTAAAACTTGACCCACTCTAGATTGGCCCATACCAAATCTCTAAGTTATTGTGGAAAAATTCATTTAATTTCAAATATCTTGAAGGGAATTATATCATATTGCATATTAATGGGAAAGTATTGAAACACTAATTCTTAGGTGTCCCTTCCCATGTAATTTTAGAATATCCCCCACCCACCTCCCCCCACCCACAAACAAAGTCTGGTGATGTAAATATTAGTTTAGATTTAGTTTATTGTAGTTGTGAGCTTGCTTATATTCTGTTATGAATTTATTTTCTTGTTTCTATTTTATGTTGTTTTGTTTGTGCTTTTTTACATTAGGGATTTCTCTTACTTCCCCTTATTATAATTTGATAACCTTACATTGGTGATACCTTGTTCCCATGATTCAGATTGATAATCAATGAATAAATTTATATAAATATAAAGTATAATCCAAGAATTGGTCCCATGATTGATCAAATCAAAGTTGACAAGGCACTAAAAACACATTCCCATAATTTAAGGGCATAATTAAAGTTACCATTATTAAATAATGTGATAATAAAATTAATCCTTATTGAGACATTAAAAGGATTAAGATCCACTAATTCCAAATTGAGCAAGTGAATTGAGAAAAACCCTATTTTAGAAAAGGTCATCACAACACTTAAAAATAACATATCAATCACAATAGAATAACTGATAAATAAAAAGACATTTTTGGCACAAAAATATCATTGAATAATTCCTACACTTTTGATATATTGGCCCCAAACCTCCCTGGATTAATAAAAATAAACATCAAAATGAAATGATTTATGAATCTCATGAAAATGCAAGTATCTTCCTAAGAAAGGATGATTTGGTCAACCTCCATCATAGGCTTTCTAGCCTTACTATAAATGGATCAAATCCATGAGTGTGACCAAAGGCATATTTTTCAAGGTTATATATGTTTTTCTAGAAGTAAAACAATTCCTAAGATTTATTTTCCCTAGTAAAATTATGCAAACAAAATACCCTCTCAAAGAGATCAGAGTACTTGAGATGTGCCTAAACTTGCCTAGTTAATTTAAAATAGTTGAATCACTTTTTTAAATAAATATCTTTTAAATAAATTAAGGCCCAATATTTTATTTATTAAATCAGATTTGATCATTTTCCTTTCCTCTAAGTTCATTTAAAGTGATATTCAGTTGTTTACCTCACAATTCAATAATAGAGGCCCATAATATAGATTCTAAATGTTGAGGCAACATCTTCCTTATAATAGTCACCATTTTTTGTAACCAACATGTCCCATTTTTAAATTTTAAAATGAGGACCCACTCTAAGCTCAAATTTCATGTTCATGACTAGTTTTGAAATGAATTAGTCCAAGTCTAAGCTATAAATCATTATCTTAAGTCTATGTTTTTATTTAGAATGAAATCTTGATCTGATTCTAGGTTGACCAAGTTGACTACATGTTTCTTAAGTTTTTTTACCAATTTGATTGATATCTAAGTCTAAAGGTCTAAATGGACACATTTATTGAAGTTATTATTTTAATCTATTTGGATTTTAGTCTTGTGATGTTCATAAAATTCATCTTTTAGATTTATGGACTAATAAAGATAACTTGGTATTTTCCCAAGGTTGTTTGTTCTTTTTAGGATTATTTTAGCTTTGAAAGGAAACCTTGATAAATCTTACATGATCTAGATCAGATATATCCTCTACAACATGAATGAATTTTCATACTTAGTTATTTTTCTAAAATTTTCCTCACATAGACCTTTGTCACACATATCTCTTATACTTTGAGTAACCATCACTTTTGAGTAGAAATGTAGTTTGAATCCCAATATTTAGGTCCCTTCAAATTTTATTCCAATAGCTAGGTCTTGATCTCCAATAGCATTCCATGTGTTGACATACATCTTACTCACAAAGGATATGTGAATTGACAAAATATTTTTATTTTGGTAAGTTTCTAAGATCAAGGTATTTGGATGCATGTATTCATCTCATTCTTCCATAGCTTATCTATAAAGTTATAAGTAATTTTCATCTAAGAAACTATAATTATGCCACATGTCTTCATCTCAATCATTTATTATTATCAACTCTTGCAACTAAGTCACAAAGTATCTTAACAAGTACAGGTTATACATGTGTCATAATCCCACATATACATGGCCTAATAAGCAATCATAGTTCATGAAGTCATCCGATCAAGTGAAAAAGTTAAGGCTATCCATGTGTCACCATCCTGATCATCTATGGATTTCAAGAATAAGAACATGTTTATAACATCCCCAAGCACCTAAAAAATCAAAGGTCATCCATGTGGTAACATCTCACTTATTGGGATCTTGTAGATATAAATACACATTTTGAATCTACGTAACCCTTTGAATAAGTGAGATCATGACACTTGGCATGATCTAAACCATAAACATATTATTAGATAAGTGTACTTAGTCAAATAATAAAGAACCTATGGACAAGTGAACGATTATCCATATAGTAGCATCCCACTCATCTTACTCATATAGGAGAGAAACATACTCCAATCATAGTTGATCATCTAGACAAGTGAGGGCCATCAATATGGCATCATCCCAATCCTCTAGAGATTGTAAATAGATATACACATTCTGAGGCTAGGTGACCCTCTAGATAAGTGATACCATGATAATTAACATAATATAAATGATCAGTGACTTGTGATACATGAATACACAATAAAATATTAAATACCCTTTGAACAAGTGAGAGTCATCCACATAATATCATTCTATTAACTCATTTTTTATAGACATAGAAAAATATAATATAGAACCTATGAGCCCTTGGATTAATAGGATTGTGCATGTGTCAGTTTCTCATTGATCCATGGTTAAAGTACCAAGAAACATGCTCCAAATCTTAGTGAATAAACACAATATTTAAATCATACCATGTGCTATCATCTTGTTCACTTGTTACTAAAATAGGGCCCAAGGTACAAAGTGTAGATGTTAATCTTAATAGAATAATAATGGTAGGCCAAGTGTCACACTACAAATAAAGTAACATGGATAAATAAAATCAAGGCTCGATTACATGATAAATATGAATGTGGAAAAGTAAGTGAATTAGTGAAGTGACTAAGAGGCACAAATCAACAACATTGTACAACATATTTCCCTCAGGACAAAGTAGATTTGAGATACAAAAATGGGCCCTAAAAGAATTATAACAAGACATTTTCCATTATTAAAATGGCTAGGTAGTCAATAATATGAACTAAGTGCCATGAAGACTAAATAAGCATGTGATTCACACACTCATTAATCCTTATAACTCTGATAAGGCATGTTCTTCAAAGAGTCATTTATAAACTTGCAAATGTTTGATGAATAGGACAACCTCACTGATTGATGATTAGTACCTTATCAAAACCTTACATAACTATTAGGAAGTGGTATAAATTAGTCCTCTTCTTGATGATTTCTAATTAGTCCCCAAGGGTCTATCTTATTTATTTTAGGATGAGAAATCTTTTGACATAATTTTATTTTACCATTTCAGACCATAATGGACATGATTAGAATCTCATACCTCATGTAGGCTCAACCTCTCTCTCTTCTATAAGTAATTATCTAAAATATTATATAAGGGTCAAATCTATTTGTAAAAAAATGTTGTTGGATTAATGCTAAATTTATTTTTCTATTTAAATATGCCTAGTTGTCTTGAAATTATTCCTCTTTATTTCTAGTTTAATATATTAACACTAATGTTAGAGGATTATAATTCATGTTTTTTCACAGAGTTTATGCATTAGCTAAGATGTGATTCTTGCTATTTTAGTTAAGTTATTTGATCCTTTTTGTTTTATGTGAATTCTATAAGGATATTTTTAAAATTAACTACAAACATATTTTTATTTTATTTATTTAAGGAGTATTAAAATTAAGCATTTACCATTTTTTTTTAGATATCTCCTTATGTGACTAGATCATAATCCATCATGAAACTTAGCATACAATGGTACAATTGTAGTTGGGCATGTTTTGGTTCTTGAATAATTTTTGTTATCCATTTATTAAAAAATATTTATATTTACCTTACCCTCTCTCTTTTGAAGTTTATTTATGAAAAAATTATCTTTCCCTTTCTTTAAAAACTATGAAGTGAAGTAAAGTAAAGTTCTAAATTTTAATATGTTACAATTATTCTAGCTAGGAGTGTACATGTTATGTGAGATAGTGATAAAATTGGTATTTTACCTTTGGTGGTAGTGTATCATCTCTTCAAAATATATTCCAATAAGGTTATTTAATGGATCCTAATACTTGTATCTTGTCTTCTAGATTATCTTAGAAATAATCCTAAAATGGGAGGATGAGGGTCCCCTCAATTATTGCCTAGACTCTCTCAGTGCATCTAAACCATAGGTGTATTTTAGATTAAGATATTAGACCCAACAACACATATCAGATTGCTATGAATCATATTGTAAGATCAAGGACTATTATTCTTCTGAGAAGGAATATAATTATTTCAATGAAGGTGTTGAAGATCCTAATCTTCCTCCTACCCCTAAATAATTTAGAAAATGAAAATCGTAAAAATCAAATTTTGAATCAAAGAGAATCCTACAATACTTAATCTTAGATATTCACTCTTGCCTCAAGAGGTGGAAGACTAGAAAAAAATACTTTATGAATTATCTAAGGCTTTTTCCTTATCATAGGTAGATGTGATACGAATCCAACCTAAAGTTGTTATCCAAAATTTTATCCCTATGCCTCATACAAAGTATGTCAAATAAAATCTCAATCTAGTTCAACAAAAAGTTGTGTTGATGGTTAAAGAAGAGGTCATCAAAATTTTAAAATTAGAATTGATCATACCAATATATTACACCAAATGGATGTCTAAGATCATCTCAATTATAAAAAACAATAATAATACTAGGATATGCATATAATTTTGAGATATCAATACAGTATGTCGAAAGGAATATCTCCCTCTACCTTCGATTAACATGATTTTATATGAAATCATAGGTTAAAAATTTATATACCTCATGGATGGATTCTCAAAATATACCAAATTCATATTTCAAAAGAATACCAAAGCACAAGCTCCTTTAACACATAATGAGGAACATTTTGATATGTCATTGTGCACTACAACCTTAAAAAATGTTTAGGAAACCTATCATAGGATTATGACCCATATTTTTGAAGATATAATTATAATATAGTGGAGTTATATGTTCCTTATATTTTTAAAAGTATAAAATGAGATTTGACCAATTTGAGGTTTTACGTACTATCCTTACATGCCTAGTAAAATATGGTGTTATGCCTAATTCTGAAAATGTGTGTTTGGAGTTACAAGTGGAATATTCCTAGGTTTCATTATTATTTAACCCTAAATTAGATATGTGTGGATATATTGGGTTAAGGAGTATTATATTAGCTTTTACACAAGGATGGTGTGCTGACCTAATCATAAGGCCAATTATAAAAAAGTTATATAAATGATATTCTAAATTTATATAACTAAGATTTCTAAAAATAGAAAATTACAAATATTGATAGATATTGTAATGAACATGGAATAATTATACTTACTGGTTTATTGATATCATGCATGTTTGATCTAGAACACAATGTAAGTAGACTGGATGATGATCCTAGAATAGTCATGAGATTATGGGAATATTATTTATGTGAACTTAGATGCTTGCATCAAATTTTGATAGTTGTATCAGAGTAGGTGTCTAAATTTGATGTAGGTGTCTTATATATAATAATAACTAGATTTAGATGTGATAACTATATATTTATAGGTTTTATATATATTTTATTCATATGTATACATATCACATGCACATGTTGTATCTCTTTATCAAATGATCAAAACCCTAGCTTATACACCATTGGAATGATTTTGTGAAAATGAGTTAGTGAGCTCATGGTGTTGACCTACCCTAAAGACCTATGTATTAATGGGAACTACCCACATAGCCAATACTCTAAAGAGGACCTTAGACTTATGTATTTTCCCCATATGTATTGACATGTGTGTGAAAAAGGATGTAATATGCCATAATCAATGACATATAATGACATAAATTATAACTTATAAAAATATGGCTCATGAGCTAATCTTTGAATTATTCAAACATATGGAAATATTTATCCTATTAATAATATAGAAATAGAGATAAATAGGGTAGGTTTGGTCACTTGAATTCTTGATTGACTGCTTCTTGGTGAGTTGCCTTATGAGTTCTTAGTATTTTATAGGTGAGTAATAAATGAGGGTTGATATTATATATACACCAATCCATTTTGGAAATATATCACATTAAATTAATTAGTCTGACCATTATGATATGCTTCATTTTCAAATTGAATGACTTTTGGGCATTGGACACTTTATAGGAAAGGTGGACACTTGCATCAACACAAGATTATGTAAGGGATGAAAGTTTCAAAGAAGATATAAAATAATTACAAGTATAGAACTATAAGTGAAGGATAATGGTTATGTTTTAATATTTTTTCATAATATATAAGGATTGATTATTAGGATAATAGTGTTCAAACTAAGAGATCATCAATTTAGGAACTATTAGTATTAACCTTTATTTGGGATAATTTAGGTATCCTAAGTTTCCTTTTTATGTGTGTAATTTTTATTTATGTGAATTATAAATTCATATTTCATAAGGTGTCACTCAGACTTTTTGTTTCCCTTTAGGTTTTGGGAGTTAATTTCACAAGTAACTCCTTCCCCCACTTGGCACACACATATAAGGCTTTTAAGGTAATAATGGGATTCCATGTAACTCCCTTTTCCTTCTTGATTTATTAAAAAATCCTTATTCTTTTCATTTACTCATTATAAAATTGAAGCTCTATCTCTTCTCAAATTGATATTGATTCTAAATTGTAATTATGAAGTTTTTTTTGGTGACAAGCCTTATTATAAATCACATAAGTTTTTCTCTGATATATTCATTTTATCACTTTAAAAATCTTGTCTCAACTTGTGGTTTGTACCTTGAGAGGTAATTTTTATTATTTCTTATATTAATTTTTTCACTTTCAATATTATTGATGAATGCTTTTGGATATAAATACTTCATGTTTTCAAAGATAGGTTCATCTTATTAACATTGGTTTTGGACTTTTGCATATTTTTGGAGTGTTTATTTTTGCAAGGGTTCCACCCTTGCACTCCTTTCAAATCCATCTCTTTTTTGTTAACCTTTTTTGTTTGAGTTTTTCATTGCTAAATAGTTGTTGCAGGTTACTCCTAAGCAGCATTTATACATTCTTCACCTAGATTTTTTCAATCATTTCCAAGTAATATTTTATCATTTTTCTCCTTTTGATATTACTTTTAAATCAAAGGAACATCAGTCTAATTTTCTAGGGTATTAAATTCATTTGGTTCTATTTTTTGTATCCTTTGAAAATTTCCACTGAGTGCTTTCCTTGCTCTAATTGTATTTTTTAATTTTTGAGAAATATTTTATTGTTTTATTTGACATTCTATGCTCTCTTGTAATAGTATATGTTGAGATGAATAGTTGTTTTTTCTTCTCATTAAGTTTTATGTTTATTTTTTTAGTGGTGAGTTCTCACTTAAGTGATACCTCACACCATTTATGATTACTTATGTACTTTGCTCACCTCTTTTAGTGTTCTTATCATTGTCTTTTTAATTATTTTTTATTCTCCTTTTTCTATTCACTTCAGCATGGCATTATTAGAAATTTCAATCTTGTAACACCTCTTCCTACTACATAGTTTTGTCACATTTTATTCTTTATTTTCACCTTGTTAAAAGGTGGTGTCTTTTTATAGCTTTATATATATCTTTATTTTATTCATTTGTATTTTTAGCACTTATCTCTATCAAGATACTTATCTTTCAAAACTTAGTGTTCATGTTTAATGTACCTTTCTTTTACTCTAAAGGTTAGTATAGATTGCATCTTTTCATTATGTCTTTGTTGTCTATTGTTATTTATTTCCTTAGGTTACTTTACTTTAATCATTACATGATTCCCATACTAGCAAGTTTTCATATTAATTTAAAATAACTCATAATACTTTGGAGTTCAATTTTTTTTCCTTTAAAAGGATCTCCAAAACAAAAAACTAAAATAAATTTGTATTCAATTTCACATCCCTCAAAATAAAACAAAACAATTATATTAATTCAAACATTAATTCCTACTATTTATTCCTTTTCTACCAAGTTTTAAATTCATCTAGAGATGATTTAACTCAATCTATGTGATGATTTTTTTAATCAATTTTCAAAAAAAAAAAGTGAGAGCATCATTTTTTTATGGTCATAGTATATCTTTTAATTAAGATTTCATAAAGTCACTTTTAAAAATATTCAAGTTTGTTTATTTTTTTAATTTGATATGATAAAATCCAAGTTTTATAGGGACCCAAAACCACAAGAGTACATTACAGAAGTTTCATTAGGCCAACCAAGGTTGAGAATTCAAAAAACAAAAAGTAATAGTACTTAGAATGGAAGCAAAAAATAGGAAACCATAACAGAACTAGGAGGAAGGTCCCTTCTGAGGTTCATCAACATCGGTAGTGTCCTTCACTAGGATGGGTGATTTATCCTTTAAAACTTTAGCCTAAGTGCAGTTCCCAAGGCCTTCAACCACTTCATCAAGGAAGATCATTCCAAGGTGTTTTTTTCCTTTTTCTTAGATGGGAGACTATTTAAGAGGGACCCCCTTGGAGGAGACTTGAAGAGGGGATCTTAAAACTTTTGGTGATTTCATATTAGGGGACTATGGGGGTTGAGATTTATAGACAAAGTCTTGAAATACTGCTTTGGACTATTTGTGTAATGCATTCCAATCTTGGATGAGTTTGGCCAAGCCAAACCCTACTTGTTGCACCTTTAAGTTAAATTTTTCTATTAGTTATTTGTTTCTTTCTAGTTCCTCCATAACCATGGCTTTCCCTTTCTAAGCTGATTTTGTAGGGGTCCCTATTTCAATAGGTTTTAGTTTGGGGATAAATGATAATTTGAGAGAGAGGTCATCTAGGGGGACTATGATAAGTTATTCTAGGGGGTACAATCAAAAGGCTGGTGGGATCCCTTAGTAGGATCCTCCACTAGGGAGTCCTCCTCGAAAGAGGAACCCCTAGGGGGAACCTCTCAGCCTAAAAGGGCTTGGTCAGGCTTAACTAGAAGGAGAATCGAACCTTGGTAAAGTATGGGATTGGTATGATTCACTTGGTGGATCAAGATGGTACTCTAAAGGGAATTTAGCAAGAAATAGGGAAGACTGATTTTGAACCTAATGAAATGATTAAAAAGTATAAAATGGTGGGAAAATATTAGTGTATATTTACCTTCAAGTTTTATGTATCACATGATCTAAAGGAAAATGTTGGGCTAGTAGAATAGGGGATCAGTTCATCAGAATCATTTTTTTTCCATTTATATAAAATCATTTATTTTAAAAAAATGTTTTAGGGAATATTTTTTTTTGACTAGTCCTTGAATTCCTTGGCTACTATGTATGGCATTCTAGTGGTGTCACCAATGAACTCCTCTAAAATATTAATGGTGATGTCATGCATGGTAACCTTCTACTTTATCTAAGCCACCATGAAGTCTTGGGAAATCTCAACATTATCCTCAGTGACACATTCTATAAATTTTATGAGTCCTCTTTTTTTGAGCTTCTTCCAAAATTTATTTTGTTTATAGACCTGCTTGTAGGATGCAGGCTCCAATCAATCCATCTCGCCACCCATGGAGGCCAAAAACACAAAGTCAAAATGGGAGAGATGAAGTTTTTGAATGGGGTATAAACTAATGAGGCACAAATGGGTGGGAAGTCCCACTAAAGGCTCATAAAAATAATTAGGAACCCTTATTTTGAAATGATTATTGATCATCTTAATTAACATCTTCCCCATCAAGGTGAGGTCATGCACATGTAAGATTATTTTTTTAATCTAAATCATTACCTTTAGCATGGATGGAATTAAAAACATTAGAGGGGATGTTTCTTACATCATGATAGTTATTTAAAAGGTGGAGATCAAATCTAATGTTAGAAAGGAGGTTAGCTACCCCATTTCCTTCCCTATAAGTGTATTTGAGTTGAAAGTGAGATATACCCTTTAGAAGATGCTTTTCATAATGTTTATGTCCTTAATATTATGAGAGGGCATATTTTTTTCCTTCTAAATCATTAAAAATGTTCAATGAATCTCCTTATACAATGATCCTATTATGGTTGATGCTTGATGCCAACTATATGCCCCAAAGGGCCACTTTAGCCTTGGCTAGGTGGTTTGTTTGATTGCCCATGGGACCCACATATGGCATAAACATCTCTATTTTAGAGTTATTTATAATTAATCTTCCCTTTATAGGACCCATATTTCTTTTAGATGCACCATCAAAATTAAATTTCACACAACCATCCAGAGGAGCCTTCCATTTAGTATGATTGCAGATTAAATATTTTGAGGGAGAACATAAAACCTGTTAGAGATCCTAGTTTTTGAGAATGAGTAAGGTTGAGGGGGGAGGTGATAGGATCTTTGTCTTTAGGTAGGAAATATTTTTAGTTTTCCAAAATGATCTGACAGAGGTGGAGGAAGATTCCTTTTAGTTGGTGAATTTTATTGAGGAAGAGACATTCATTGTGAATTTTCCATATGCACCAGAGCCAATGAGTAAGGGTAATATGTAAAAGGAAGACCAGGGAGGGTATATTCTAGGGGAATTCCATTACATAATGAAATCTAAGATATTGTTTATTACTAAAAAATGAAAACATGGTTTTAATTTTTTTTTCTAAAGTTCCTTCACTTTTTATCCCTCCATATAAACTTTATTTAGAGTTTTGGTGTGGACTTACATTTATTAATTAATTGAACTTTATTCGTAGTTGTAAGACTACAATTATCTTTTATATTTCCACTAGTGGATAATTAATTTTTTTAACCATCTCATTTTTCAAACTCTTGTGCCTTATTTTTCAAATTTTAAACTTTTATGGTCCTCATTTATTACTTGTCATGTTTTTTCACTTCAGTACTAGCTCATCCTTTTCTCCTTCTTGTCCCTCCTCTGTGCATCCTAAGTTATTGGTGATTTTTTTCCTATTTGATTTTTATAAATGGGTGAGATTTTTTGGCATAATGACTTAATTTTTCCATGAATTTAAACTCAAATCCACATATGCAATAGATATTCACTTTTAACACTTAGTATGTGTATTATATGGCAAGGACCCTAAACTAAATGAAAAGAATACTACTATTGACATTTAATAAAAATGGAAAAAAAAAAAATGAAGAGGAATTAGGTTTGATTGGCATGGCCATGACCCCTAAATTTCATGTGCACATTGATATTTGTACTCTTACATCCAAATCTTCGTCTCAACTTCTATCTATTTATGATGTTGTGAATGAATCTAGGAAAATTCAAGTTCAGGATCAAATTTCTAATTTAAAGTATAATGACCTCAAAAATATGGATGATTTATTGACTAAAGTTCACTCTTTCCATTCTTAAATAATTGATTTAGAAATTAAACTTATAGACTAAAATTTAATTCACATTATCATGAAAAAATATTTGACTAGACCTTTTTAGTAATTTTTTGCAAATGTTTGCTTATAACTATATTTTTCCATTTTATTTGCTCTCTTGAAATTTTATTTATTTTATACTATTTTGTGTCAAGAAGAAAAAAAGTTTATTTAATTTGGTATTATTAAAACTAATGAACATGATTTTTTTTATAAACACCAACACAATAATGGAAAAAACATGCTAAGTCAAATAATACACATGATAAAAAAAGATCAAAAATATAAATCCAAACCTAATAAAAATTTAGAGTGTAAATATTAAGAAAAAAAATTCATGATGAAGATAATTATTTTAATAATAAACATAATACTAAAAATTGAAAGCTTAAGGTTAAATACAATGCTAACACTAGTCACATTAATAATCAAAATAAACATAAGTCTAATACTAGACCTACTTTAACTTGTGTTTTGTGTACTTATCCAATAAAATGGATTATTAATTTTGCTACTCAACATATGATATTTGATTATAATTTGTTTACTTATTTATAACTAGATATTTCTAATAATTATTTAAGTATTTCAAATCATACTTCTTACAATGTTGAAGCCATAGGAACTATTAAAATCCATAATGGTGAATTGAATGATGTCTTGCTTATTACCAATTTAAAATTAATTATTCTTTATGTTCCATATTTATTAAAATAAGACTATAAAATAGAACTCTCTAATGATACTTGTTATGTTCAATCTACCAAGCAAGATTTTCAAGTAGTTGATACTACTTTTTTGGACAATGATAACATGTTCAAGTTTACTGGATTCTCTTATTCCTCTTCTACTCATGCTTTGATTTATTCTATTGGTAATATTTTGTGGTATGAAATATTAAATATCAAAGTATTGAACTTATACATAAACTTAAAATGGTACAAGGTTTTCTTGAAGTTATTCCTATTAATTTTATTTGTAGTGGATGTATGGTTGGTAAAATTCATGGAGAATCTTTTCCTAAGAATCAATCTTGGTGTGATAATGGAAATATTATTTTAGTTCATAGTGATTTCTTATGACATATGTTAACTCCTTATATTAATGGTGCAAAGTATTCTTTAATTTTTTTTTATGATTGTATTAGACGTGTTTGTATTTAGTTTTTGAGAACTAAAGATCAAGTTTTAGACACTTTCATTGAGTTTCATGCCTTTGTTAAAAAGCAATCTAGTTTTAAATATGCACATAATACGAACTGATAACATCACTAAATATGTTAATAATAATTTTATTGTATATTTTAAATATAATGACATTAAAAATGAAAAAAATGTACTTATACATATGATCAAAATGGTGTTGCTAAACATAAATATAGGACTATCATTGAAATGACTAGATGTATGTTATATGCTAAAATATATATGTATACACACAATATTTGTAAAAATTATCAATTATTGATGCTTTCTCTCTTGTAAGAACCTATAGAGTCTCAATCTCTCTGAGTACATGCCTTAAAGGGTACACCAAGAAAGGGACAGGTAGACCTTTGGTGTTTTACAAGATTGTTGTTCCCTGTACCACCACCTTAAACCAATACAAACCCCTCTTATACATTTTATTAAGCTTTGAAACATTTCTCACACTCTTATCTAATAAAATCAACACCTCAAATAGCCCCTACCTAGTTAAAACCATTTTTTTCCATTTTCTAAACACAGTCGACTAGGTCAACCTAATTATGGGAATAACGCATGTTATATGACTGAATTGGTTCAGGTTGACTTAGTTGAGGACCTAACAGCTCTATTTATCACCTAACAAGGTTGACTGGGCCAACTGCATTGGGTAAATTTTTAGAAAGGATTAAGGTCAAATTAGGACACACACACACACACACACACACACACACACACACACACACACACACACACACACACACACACACACACACCTCACTTTTACCTCATTTCCAATTGAGAGAATCATTTATTTGTACATATTTGTTTACATTTCTACCATTCTACTTGAGGAGTCATTACTTAGGGTCTCATGTTTCTTGGAGGGGGACCTTTGTCTTTTGAAAGCTTAAGATTCGCTAAGAGGTCCTTGGCTAGACTATAGTCTATTTTCCATCTTTATCTTATTTAAAAATACACAACAACATCTTAAAAATTACCATTGGCTAAGGGAGAGGTTGAGGCTCAATGGGTTCATCTTCAAGGTAGTTGTTCTTAATACTTACTCTTCTATTTTAGTAGATAGATTTGTATGAATAATGGCTAATGGATGTATTATCTTTCCTTGCTTTAGATAAACTCTACATTTACTTAAGTAGAGTTTTAGTCTAGTATATATTATTTATGTTTATCCCTTATTTATGCCACAAGATTTAGTGAGCACTAGATTAAATTACTTTATTACTACATTGTAGACCAATTGATGTGGGTTTTATGCACATCATAGCCTTAACAAAGTTACATCTAACATTTTAGGATCTCAATGGAGGTAAACTCCACTCTAGAGCACAAGTTTTAGGTATTCAATTTATTTCAACCTATTGATGGAATAGTGGGTAGGACATGCAGGTTGTTGACAAGGTTTTTGGATGGAGGTGTGGTTCTTAAAAAGGGTAGTGAATCTCTATGTGAGTTGGATGGGTATTTGGTTACTAATATAAAGTTGTTAGATCTCAAAACAAACTCAAAAAGGGAGGGAAAGGCAAGGAAAATAGAAAGCTTATGTGGGTTTTAGGAATTATTTCCCTATATGGTTTTTAAAAGGACAAGTGCTCTTAGAACCTATGTTTGTTGCTAACAGTAATTACACACACATAGTCAGACATGACTAAAATGTTTAAGGAAATGATTATGTAGGATATTAACAAACCTTAGACAAAGTTTGATCTTTTTAGGGTAGTTATTTCACATCCTTAATCATGAGATTATGGCTCATGCTAGTGAAGTATCTAAGGCAATTATTACACATGCACAATAAACTACATCCAAGAAATCACTCATACATAATTAGAATTATGAATCTATTTGAAATTTATTATCTTAACTAATATATTTACCAATCTTTCAATAGTTGTTTCACATCTACAAATTAGTTTATCAATCAAAATAACCAAGAATCTATTCACAACTATTTCACACAAAAGATTTTTAAAACATATAACAAAATAAAGTAACAACTAATTACAAATAAATTGGAAAGAAAATACACAAATATATTCATTGACAATCAAAATTGATGCTACTCCTATATTCAAAAATTGTCTGACTAAAAATCTAAGTTGGATTACAATTGTTTATATAAACTTGGGGAAGCGTTCACCTCATACTCCAAGTTCATGCAAGTCATAACATGAGTTATAATTATAGTCTAAAACTATATAAGAGTATACTTATAGTTATAAATTTAAATTAGCCTTTACTAAAGCTATGCAACATGTGCATGTGTATAAATACAGAGGCAATTTTTTACAATTATAGTTCAAACTATATGCAAACTTTAGAATATCCACCATTTACCAAAAATTTACATGCCTCTTTTTATAGGTTGTGAGAACAACATATTAAAATTTTAGATTATCCACCGTAAAATGAAACTCAAACATATGTATGAAGGACCAAAATCAATTTATCAATGTTTTAGAACTAGTGGTACTACTATTAGCTATGAATAATCTAAATTTTACATTGCATGGTCACCCATGCCTTTTATAGAATCTAGATCATCACTTTTATATTCACTGTTGAGATTAAGGCATGCATGTTCATACTCTAGCTTAACTATGAGACCCAATGTATATTGATAGATATAGCTCAAGTGTCCAAATATCTAAGTATTCTATCCATAATGCCCTACTAGCTTTCAAAATATGACACATGTCAACACTTGATTGAATCTAGGATATTTGAAAAGTCCACCTAGGACTCACACTATCAATCCTTATGTACTAGTTTAATGTGGTTCATTGGATTTTAGGGTTTTTGGTTCATCTACTCCTATGTGCTTAAACTTTTTATTCCCTATTTTTATCTAATTCATATGTGTGCCACTTGGTAGCTTCTCAGGGCTTTTCATCTCTATGTACTAGGCTCCCTACTTTTTCCCATCAGTCATTGGATCTATGTACTAGGCTCACATGATGGTGACACTTGTTACTCTCATAGAGATTTGAAATTTCAAATCACTCTCACATCATTTTATCAAATGGGCCTAAGCAAATGCATTCCATAGGATCTTGTCTTAAACCTTTTGAATTTTAATTTGATCATGCAAGTATTCCACTTACAAACTCTTTTCTTAATTAGTGACCTTTAAAAAGTCTCCATTAATCTTGCACCATTGTATCATCTATAAGGATCAACATGAACCATTGATCTATTAGGTCCACTTAACATTTGAATCCAAATGAGTAATTTACGAGGTTAAATTTGAGGTTCATGCAACCATTAAATTACATCCTCATGACCATCAATGATGTTCATGTGACTTTCAAATCTAACTCTGTAAATTAATTGTTTCCAAAGTTAAATTTTAAATTCACAAGACCATCAAATGAAATCCTCACGATCATCAAATGACATCCTCACGACCATCAAATGAAGTTTTTGTGACCATGAAATTTAATCTTGTAAACTTAGGACTCCCTAATCCTACAAGTATAAACAAAAATAAGACCTGGCATAATACTTTGGGTAATATGTATAAATGACCATGCATGAATATTCTATCCTAAGGTCTTAGAATTAGTAAAATATGATTTGGACCTAGGCTAAGAATATATAAAATAACTCATGCATTTAATCTCATTGACCTGGCATAGAAAAATATGATTGGGACCCTGGGATAAAATCTTAAATCAATCTCAAGACATAATGAAAATGTTCTCTAAGTGAGGATGCCACTTAGCAGTATGGTATTGATCTTAGGGAAATTATTACAGGAGAATTGTCATGGGATTATATTGTTGGGACCCTAATTTTGTTAGATAAAATGTATGAGACACAAAATATGAAGGAATTTCATTGATGGAATTATTTTTGATAAAATGTCTACAATAATTCTCTCAAAGACCTAATTCTCTTAGACAAAACTTTTGAAGGAATGTTTGAAGGGATGGTCTCAAAAGGTTTGAGGGCATGATGTCTTAGTCAATATGTTTGAAGGAATTCATCAAATGGAAAAAGGGCCTGAGACAAAAGTCTTGAAAAATAGGCTCATAGGGAAAAAAATTGCTTGCGATAATAGTCCTAAAGGGAATGTGCAAAGGGCAAAGTTTCTCAAATAAAATGTCTACAATAAGTGGTCAAAGGGTGAAATATCTTAGACAAAATGTCTGAAATAATTATCTAAAGGATAAATTCCTAGGACAAAAGTACCAAAAGGTTGGTGTGAATGTAAATAGGGTTGAGGATAAAAGTCTCAAATGGAAAGTCTTGGAGGGGAAAGGGCCTAGGACAAAGTATTGAAGGGTAAGTGGCCACTTTAAAAAAGGTTGAAGGGTCATTTTCAAAATGTCTAAAGGGCACTTATGAACGGCCAAAATGGATGCAATAACAAGGCTAGAGAATATATTTTAAAATCAAAGGGTGTTGGAATAAAATCCTAAATGATAAGTCCCAAAAGACAAAGAATCTAGGACAAAAGTCTTGAAGGGTAAGTGGAAGCGCTGAAGGGTCTACTTCATGGAAAAAATGCCTAGAAAAAGAAGTTTATAACAATTTAGCTCAAAGTAACAAACCTGATAGAACACAAGATTTAGTCTATGGAGACATAATACCAATTCCATCTTACCAAAGTATAAAAGGCCAAATCATGATCTTTTCATATAATTTGCATAAACATATAGAAGAGGGGGATCAAAATTAAGACAATACTATGAAAAAAGTGGGTCCCCATTTCCTAACAATAAAAAGAGGTGTGTTAGATACAACAAATGGTGACTTATAGGGGGAATAATCCAAAGTATTCAAGAACCTAAAACTCTAGTTTATAATCCTAAATCAATAATGAAGTGTTCCATAGAAGAAAACTTAAATAAAAAACATGAAAGAGACTCCTAAGTAGATTCACATAACATACTTACCTTCTAATTTTCTTAGATTTATGTGTGTCAAATGTGTATTTTATTTAACCCTTGATATGATGAGTTTTTTAAAGAATTTGATGTGGTTTTAGTTTTCATTCTAGTATCTATTAAAGATAAAAAATAATGGAAGCTCAGGCATTGATCTACTTTCATCTAGGTGTCTATAGCCTCGGTAGAGATTCCTTAGTCTCCTTCTCTTCTCATTTAATTATTCTCTTTTGATCATGATGTGTGGTACATTAACATTATTTCATCATGTGAGCCTTTTTATTTTATTTTTCTCTTTTTAATCCATTGGTCATTTATTCTTTTATTTTTCTTTCATTCTTATTTTGTTCTTGAATGGAAAAGAGAAGTGTTAGAACCCTAGTGAGATGGCATAATTATAAAATATATCATTACTAGAACATCCCTGCTAGCTACACCTATACCCAAAATTATAACTTCCAATAGGTATTTAATGTGATAAGTGTATTTGATCCAATAAAATGATAAAAATTTCTAAATTTTTTATGTACTCTAAGAGAAACTTCCACATGCCAGGTAAAATTATTCAATTGTGACACCATTCAGAATAATCCATGATTGCCTACCTTCATCCTAAGGAGTCAAAAACATAGAAATACACCTAATATATAAACTAATCCCAAAATAAATTAAGATTTTAATTTTCCCATTTTTTACAAGTCATAATATTAGTTGGTTTGGATTTTAACTTGGTTATAGTTAGATCAAACACAATTTCAATCATTAGAGAAAGCAATAAAATCTAATCTAGAAATCATGAAATCTAATCTATGAAAACAAAATACTAAAATTAAGAAATATTAATCTAGAAATAAAAAAACTAGTCTATGAAAGAAATAAATATAATCTAATAAAGAAGGAAATATAATTTAAATCCTACATCTACATTCATCCATCCCTCATTACTCAATCACATCAGTTGATGGTACAACCCTGAAGTAGTGCTTTAGGAAATATTTGTTGACTAAATATGTAAGTCACTACCTTAGAGGTCCTTAAAATGAAATTATTTATTACCCATGATCTCTAAAATTTGGTATGGTCTAATCCATAGTGGGGAAAACTTGTCATGTTGTCCTTTATTCTCATGGGCTTTATCCCAAAGTAGCACTAGATCTAAAATCTTGAATGCTTTGACTTTTGCGCTCTTATCAAACCACCTCTTGACCATGTCCTAATTTTTTTTGAATGTTTGTAAGGACTTTTTCCTTGAATCTTCTATTTCTATTATGTCCAACAACCTTGATTCCTCTTTATCACTTAGTTCCATGTAGTCTTCTCTAAACTAGTAAGTGGGTAACTTTAGCATAATTGGGAACACATACTTGCATCCATATACTAGTATGTAGGGTGAATATTTAAGGGATTGATAATGTCTATTCTAATCTACCCAAAAATAATACTTTAATAAATTATGCTAGTCCATAGGCTTGCCTCCAATTAACTTCTTAATTACATTGATCATATTTTTGTTCATTGATTCTACCAGTTCATTTCCCTGAGGGTAATGGTTAGAAGCTAACTTGATAATGATCTAGTTTTTGTGTGCCTATTTAGTAAATTTTGTCAATATGAAATTAGGTCCATTATCACAAACTAGAGAAATAGGCATACCAAATCTAGTTGTTATGTGTTCCTCTAAAAAGTGAATCACATCTTGTGCTCTGCAATTCTTTATGGTTATGGCTTCAATCCATCTAGTGAAATAATATATAGAAATAAGCAAAAAATTATGGCCTACTAAGGAATTTGGATTCATGACACCAATGAAGTCTAAACCCCACTAGGTAAATGGTCATTCTTCAACAACTGGTTGTCAAGGCATTGCTATGTGTACTTCTCTCTTAGCAAAAGCTTGGCATTCATGGCATGTTTTCACATAAGCATGAGCACATTATTAAAATCTTATGGGTTGTGGTATTTTTGTAAGGATGACCACTACTTATATTATGATGCAATTTCTCTAAAATTTCTTTAACTTCTTCCATAGATACACACCTGAGATATATACCTTCATAATTTTTTCTATAAAGGACTCCCTTTTCTATCATGTAATGAGAAACTTTGAGCCTCAAATATCTCTTCCTCTCTCTATTGATATTAAGGGAGCAAGTTCCTATAAGTAAATACTATATTGTATCAGTATACCATTCTCCTTTAGATACTTAAGCTTCACATACTTCTTCAACTATGATGCACATATCTAGTTTAGTCATTAGCTAAAAATGCCTTTCCCTCAAATGATTTTTGAAGTCTTGATCTCTATGTCAAATTCTTGCATCTTGGCCATCCATTTTCCTCATCATTCTCCTATCTCATTCTATTATAGGGTGAGCTTGACTGTAGGATTAAGTATGATGGAAATAACTTTATTCCTCAAGATGTAATGCTAAAAATTCTTCACCACTTTAACAAGGGCAAACATTTTCTTGTAAATCATAGAGTACCTAAGCTCTACATCTTTTAGATTCATGGTCATTAATGCAATTAGATGTTTAGTCTCATCCTTCTTCTAAATGATGATAATATAAATCATATGATTTAAAGCAAATGAGTATAGGTATAAATATTTATTAAAATCTAGATTGATCAGAACTAGAGCCTTTGATATTACATCTTTAATATATTGGAAGGAATTTCAAGCTTTAGCTGTCCATTCTATTTTGGAATATTTCTTGAGCATGGAATTCAAAGGTTTGATGATCTGTACAAATCTTGAGATGAAATTCCTTATGAAGTTAATCTTTTTAAAGAATGATTTGAGCTCCTTCTTGCTATTTAGCGGTTGAATTTTTGACATCACTTGAATTCTATCTAGATCAATGGCGATCCCATCCTTGGTGATGATTTGTCGCAAAAGCTTGCCTTTAGTCACTCCAAATATAATTTTCTTTGTGTTTAATGAAATAATAAACCTTTTACATCTCTCAAATACATGTTGTAGGTGACTTATGTGGTCCTTTAGATTCTTTGAAAATACCATAAGATTATCCATGTATATGATTATGCATTTTCTTATCAGTCTTTTGAATGTGTGATCCATGGCACATTTAAAATTAGTTCCTACATTTATCAAGCCAAAAGACATACTCTTATATGTATAAGTTTCCCACTTCATGGTAAATTCCATCTTCATTTTGTCCTTAGATTACACTAGTACTTGATTATAGCCTAAAAATCCATCCAAGAAGGACATTATTTTAGAACCACTTACTATTTGTATCACCTCATCTAGAGAATGTAGAGGATAATTATCCTTTTCAAAAGCCTTGTTTTAATTTTTTAAGTCCACACATAATCTAATCTCACCATTATTTTTTTTCTAGGATCAAACTGGCCACCTAGGTAGAATGTCAAATTGGGAAGATGATTTTTTCACTTAAAAAATTCCCCACTTCTCTTTGAATGAGAGGCTCTAGAATAGGATTGTCTGGTCTTTACTTATATCTAAATATTTTATGATCTAGCTTCAAGGGGATCATGTGAGTGATTATCTAAGGATCATAAAATTTTATATCTTCATATGTCTAGGCAATGACATCCCTATATCAAGTGATTAAATCCTTCACTCATTACCTCTCTTCTAGGATGTAGTTGAGGATAATATTAACATAACATGGTTTGTGCTCATCTCCTAGATTTTATCTTTTGAAATATGATTCTTTGACTTTTGGTTGTCTTAGCTATTTTCCTAAAGATCTATGTTAAATGGTCTCTCTAAGGAGACCAAGCTAGCTAGAATTTGATTCTCTTTGAGCTGAAGAATGCCCTCTTTATCTGATTCTTCTTAATAGAGGTGATTAATGTCCTTGTCATTAATGATTTGGGATTTTAAATCCCTATAATTATTTAGAAATTAGATAATCTGATGGTCATCATTAAAGACTTAAAAATTTTCAACTTTATCTGGAATAAAGGGACACAGTACCAATTCAATTAAGAAATATTTTTACCTTAGCTTCATATAGCAGCTCCAGATTAGTAACAACAACAACTAACAAATCAATGTTTTGATTTTTCTCTTTGGGAAGTGATATGATGTTGAAATCTTTAAATATTTCAATTAGGTCCCACACTCTATGCTTATATTTTCTTAAATATGACATCTTGAATTGATATTTAATTTTGATTTGGTTAACCACCACCTCTGAGTCATCTAATATTGATATTTGCTTTGCATTATTCTTGATTGTAAACTATAATCCCAAAATTAGAGCCTCATACTCAGATCTATTATTAGTACATGGAGAATACAACCTGTATATTGTCAAGAATTTTTTACCTTGTGGATCAATCATCTTGATTCCCATGCCTAATCCTTACTTGGATATAGCACCATCAAAGTGTAGAGTCCATATCTAATTGGAAACATTAGGTTTTACCTTTTGTACTTGATTTTGAGTAGTAAAAGTATAAATATGAAGGTTGGGTGACTCATAATTTACCTATTCATTCTTGACATTATACTCCATAATGGGATATTTCATTCTCAACTCTCTATCAATTTTGATTTTATTTGCAACTCCTCTCCATAGTAGCCATATATGATAAAATTTTGTAGAGAGACATCCATTAAGGGTTTTTGATAGATCCTTACTTGGTAGCAAACCATATAATTTAGGTATGTCCACCATTAGAATACCAATGATCATTTGGACTCTTGGCTCAAATGCTACTTGAATGAGTAATTTATTCAATTCTCTAACTATTGGGACCAATATCTTATCCAATTATGAAAATATCCTCTTTGAAGGGCTTGACATCAAACCAATATTTTGAAATATGGATGTAGGCATGATAGTTATAGATGTTCTAAAATCAACTAAACATATATTAGTGTTCTTACTAAATGCCTAGATAGTCAACAAAAAAGGTGGAACTTTTGGCTTGCTCTTTTAGATGACATTGGTGTCATCAACTTTCACTTTTTTTGTAGATGCTTTAATTATTTCTATAGGATCCTTCCCTATAATGTACTTCCATAATAGTTCCTTCTATTTTGTGATATGTGCTAACTCATGAAGAGTTATATTCAACTTGATCTTCTTCATATCCTCAACAATGTTGTATCCTCCTTTACTTAGTTCTTCCTTACTCTGATGTTGATCATTCCCCTTTATAGGGTGTGAATTATTTTATACTTTAGGATTAAGAGGAATCACCATGGTATTTTGAGGATTTAATATTATAAGTGGCTTCTTATTCCATAGATTATATGCACCTCTATGGAATTGCTAAAAAGCATAAAATTCATCCATATTATCCTCTTACTCATTATCATCTTCACCTAGAAAAATAAACCCATGAGTTTCAAAAAACATAATAGTGATAGAAGAGATGGGATCTAGATGATGCCTAGGCAGATTATGCATCTAATCTTGTCTAACTACCTCTCTTTGAAATATTTTAAATATTGCACAAAATTCAATGTAGTTGAGCTCACCATGCTTGGAAGTATTATGAATTATGCACCAATTGGGAAGAGTTATCTCTGCTATGTTGATCTCTATAATCTTGTTAGACTATTCATGCTTATCGAATGGTCTATTGTATTTCTAGAGTCTATTATTCTAATTTCTAGTTGGGCTATTTGCATTACCCATCTTCCTTTACTTATTCATGAAATCATTGCTCAAATTTTGAACCATCTTATGAATAGAATATAGGTCTACCTTTATAGAATTGGTACCTTATAAAATGGTAGTGGGGAGTGTAGCCACTTGATGGTTCTAATGATAAAAATTTCCCATTGCATGGTTGTTTAAGTAAATAAAATTTCTCTATGTTATCTACATCATGGGAGATAACACCTAACTAGTTATGATTGAATGCTAGGACATTTTACTTTGCATGTGGAATTGGATTTAGTGCTGGAAAACCATTATTAACATTAGGCACTCTAAGCATCTGAGTACTAAGTTACCTATCTATGTTGGTATCTTATTTTAATGCTAACACTAAAGTGTTATGAAGAACATGATAGTGATAAGGTCCAAGGCATTATTATAGATTTCCATTGCTAATGCCACTTTTAGTTTATATCTTAGGGTCAACTAATTGTACATATATTCTACCATCTTGTGTTGAAAGCATGGATGAGATCATTAGGTTCCCTCTTCATGTTGGTGAAGTACTGGTATACTAAACTAGGATAGGTGACCTATCCAAATTATACAAGAAAAGCTACTTGACATTCATCCCAAGAAGTGATGAAATTTTTTGTTAGATTTAAATACCAATCATAAGTAGTATCCATCAAAGTAAAAGGGAATAATCTACATACAACATCCTCATCTATGACATTCATTAGTCTTAAATTAACTTTAACTGATTTGATAGGTTCCTCTATTGTCCTTGTTCCTAAAGGAGAAAATGATGGTAAGTAATTTTTGATACTCTGAAGTAAATCATGCATGTCTCCTAGGATGGTGATAGACTATTCAAATAACTAGGGCTATTGCTAAGCCATTGGTTGATTAATGAGTAAAGGGTTCCTTATAGGTAAGGGGTTTAGTATTTGAGGGGTATTATTTTAAATTAGGGTTATTAGCATAATTCTAAGTCTCTTATGATTTTACAAGGGTGAGACTAGACAACCAACTTGGGAATTAGATTTGGTCACTCTCCTGGGTGACTCCAGTGAAACTTTATGAAAAGGATAACTACTACTATCAGGGATGATGGCTCTCCTTCTAACACTAATTTAGGGTTGTTGATGTAGGTTTTATGCAAACCATGTCCTTAATGATGTAGCCTTTAATGTTTTAGGATATCAATGGAGGTAAAATCCACCCAAGGGCATCATTTGTAGGTATGTAGTTTATTTCAACCTATTTATGGAATAGCGGGTAGGGCATGTAGATTGCTAACAAGGTTTTTGGATGGAGGTGTGGTTTTTAATAAGGGTAGTGAATCTTTATGTGAGTTAGATGGGTATTTGGTTATTAATATAGAGTGGGTAGATCTCAAAACAAACTCAAAAAGGGAGGGAAAGGTAAGGCATAAAAAAAATCTTCTAATTTGTTTAGGAACTACTTCCTTAACTAATTTATAAAAGGATAAGTGATCTTAGAACCTATGCTTATTGCTAGTAAAAATTTCACACACACAGTTAGACATGACTAAGAAGTCTAAGGAAATGATGATGCAAGAAATTCACAAGCCTTAGACAAAGGCTTCTCTTTTTAAGGAATCTATTTAACACCCTTAATCAAGAGATTATGGATTATGATAGTGACTTATTTGAGGTAACTATTACACATGCAAAATAAATTACATCCAAGAAAGCACTCATTCACAATTAGAATTATGAATTGATTTGAAATTGACTATCTTAACCAATATATTTATCAATCTTTTAATAGTTGTTTCACATCTACAGATTAGTATATCAATCAAAATAATTAAGAATCTATTTATAGATATTTCACAATAAAGATTATAGAAAATAAAACCAAATAAATTAATAATTATTTACATAGAAATTACAAATAAAATAAACAAACATATTGATTGATGATCAAAATTGATGTTGTTTCTTTATTCAAAAATTCTCTGACCAAAAATCTAAGTTGAATTATAATTGATTATATAGACTTAAAGAAGGGGTAGCCTCATCCTCCAAGTTCATGAAAGGTTGTTTCATGTGATAGTCAAAACACAAGTTCTAATTGTAGTCTAAAACCGTATAAGAGTCTACATACACTTATCATTTTAAATTATCTTTCACCAAATCTATGCAACATGTGCATGTGTATAAAGATAAAGGTAATTTTTTACAATTATAGTTCAAAATATATGCAAAATTTAGAATATGAACTATCTACCAAAACTTTACATGCCTCCTTTTGTGGTTATGAGAACAACCTATTGATCTTTCAGATTAGATGTTTTCAAATAAAACTCAAACATATGCATGAAGGACCAAAATCACTTTACCAATGTTTTAAAAGTAGTCATACTATTGTTAGTTGTGATTAATTTGAATTGTGTATTACATGCTCATCCATGCTTTTTATAGAATCTGAATCTTCACTTTTATATTCATCATTTATATTAATTCATGCATATTCATACTTTAGCTTAACTATGAGACCCAATGTCTATTGATAGATATAGCTCAAGTGTCCAAAGATCTAAGTATTCTATCCATAATGCCCAACTAGATTTTGAAATGTGACACATGTTAACACATTAATGAGTTTAGGATCTTTGAAAATTCCACCTAAGGATCACACCATCAATCCTTATGTGGTGGTTTAATGTGTTTTGTTGGATTTTAGTGTTTTTGACTCATTCACTCCTGTGTGCTTAATACTTGTCATTCCCTATTTTTCTTTGCTTCATATGTGTTCCACTTGATATCTACTCAAGGATTATAAAATCTATGTATTAGGATCCTTGATTCTTCCCATACATTGTTGGATCTATGTACTATCTCCCATGATGTTGACACTTGTCACTCTTGTGGAACTTTGACATTTCAAATCACTCTCACGTCATTCGATCAAATGGGCATGAGTGGATGCACATCATAATATATTCACTTAGACATTTTGAATTTTACTAAAATCATGTGGGTATGCCACTTATAAACTCTTCACTTAATTAGGGACCTTTGAAAATTTGTGATCGATCTCACACCATTAGATCAACTATACAGATCAATGTGAACTGTTGATCTGTTGGGTCCACTTAACATTTGAATCTAAATGGGGAATTTAAGAGGTTAAATTTGACATTCATGTAACCATAAAATGATGTCCTCATAAACACGAATGACATGTATGTGATTTTCAAATTTAATTCCATAAATTAGCCATTATCAAGGTTAAATTTGACGTTTGTGTGATCATCAAATGATGTTCATGCGACTATAAAATTTAATCTCATAAATAAGACATGTGTCATTTCCTTTGGAATCCTTACTCCTATAAGTATAAAATAAATGAAGACTTATCATAATACTTTGGGAGATATGTATAAAATTTCTTGCATAAATATTCTAGCTTAAGGTCTTAGTATTAGTAACATAGGATTTGGACCTAGGCTAAGAATATACAAGAGAGCTCCTACATTTAATCTTTATTACCTAGCATAAAAAAATATGATTGGGACTCTTCACTAAAATCTCAAATCAAGATCAAGACATAATGAAAATTTTCTCTAAGCAAAGGATCCACTTGGAAGTATGGTATTGGTCTCAGGGCAATTGTTGTGGGAGAATTATCATGGGATTTTTATTGTTGGGACCTAATTTCATTAGACAAGATGTCTGAGACACAAAGTTTAAAGCAACTCTATAAGGGGAATTGTTTTAGACAAAATGTCTATAATAATTCTCCTAAAGACTCAATTCTCTTTGATAAAATGTTTGAAGGAATGTTTGAATGGATGATTTCAAAAGGGTTGAAGGGCATGATATTACAAAAAAAATGTCCAAAGGAATTAGCTAAAGGGAAAAAGGGCCTAGGATAAAATTCTCGAAGGATAGGCTCATAGGGAAAAAAATGCTCGAGACAAAAGTCTTGAAGTACATGTGAAAATGGAAAAATCTCTTCGATAAATTTTTTGAAAGAAGGGGTCGAAAGGAAAAAAATCTTTGAAAAAATGTCTGAAAGAATTGGCTAAAGGACAAAGTCTCAAGGTAAAAGTATTGAAAGATTGGTGTGAAGGGAAAAAGGGCCCAAAAAAAAAGTCTTGAAGGGCAAGTCTTGGAAGGAAAATAGCCCATGATAAAGTATCGAAGGGTAAGTGGCCATTTTAAAAAGGGATGAAAGGTCATTTTAAAAATGTTCTAAGGGCACTTCTGAAGGGCCAAAATGGCCACAACAAAAAGGCTGAAGGGTATTTTTCAAAAGAAAAGTGGCTTGGAATAAAATCCTAAAGGATAAGTCCTAAAGGACAAAGGATCAGGGATAAAATTCTTGAAGAGTAAGTGGAAGGTCTAAAGGGTCTATTTCATGGAAACAAATGCCTAAAGGTCCTACTTCATAGGGTAAAATGATCTAGGATGAAAGTCCCAAATGGTAGTTCCATAGAGCAAAGGGCCATTACAAAAAGTCTCGAAGGGAACTTTCAAAAGGTTAAATGGTATGATTAGATATTCCAAAGGAATATGTGTCATTGAAAAATTCTTGAAGGGTAATTCGGAGGGAAAAAAGGCTTCAGACATAAGTCCCAAAGGGTTAGTGTGAAGGGCAAAAGGTGTATCAAGAAAATTGTCTAAAAAGAAAATTCCATTAAGCAAAGGGCCTGTAGAACCAATTATTTTCGGGGAATTATTTCAAACAATTTGTCCACAATAATTTCCCTGATATAGACATGTCCATGACAAAAGTCTTGAAAGAATAAGTCCCAAGAGGATATCAAAGTTAGTTCATGAAAACATAAGTTCACAATACTTTAGCTCAAAGTAATAAACTTGATAGAATACAATATTTAGTCTATGGAAACACAATAGCAATGCCATATTTCCAAAGTATAAAAGGACAAATCATGATATTTTCCTAGAATTTGCATAACCATATAGAAGAGGGGGCTCAAAATCAAGACAATAATCTAAAAAAATTGGCTCCCTATTTTCTAATGGGAAAGCGGGGTGTGTTAGGTACAATAAGACCTAGCTAGGGTTATTATGTGGTGTTTCTTGAATAGAGGATTTGTAACCCTATCTAGACATATTATATGATAAGATATCCCTTAGGTAGGTTTAGCAGATCCATATTGGTCATCACCTTGATTATCCAAGTATTGCTAATAGTATAGTTAGCAAATTTATTTTCTCTAAGTTGAGATTGATTTTTAGATCAAATTCACTTTTTCTTACATATATTCTAGTGAAATTGACATGAACTAAACCTTTTAGACTTTTAATTTTTATTTCCAGACTATAAGATCAATTCTATCAACTCAGTATAATAAGTTTTTTGTATGTCTTAATACTCCATTGATCCAATTGACTTAGTTCAGCTATATGTGTAGGTCATTTTGTTATACATATAATTAGATCGATGTTACCAACTTATTTAATAATATTTGTAGGTCATATTCTAATTTTTTGATATGATTAACATAGTTAGGGCATCATTTTATAGGTTTTATAACTGAGGTAAGCCTATCAATCTTTTTTAGCTTTCTATGATCAGGTTTTCCATATTAGCATGTTGAATTGATCTTATTGATTTAGTTTTTCATCCTATATCTTAAATTTTATAACTATATTGATTCCATCAACATCATTATTTTCTTACAAGTTTTGCTTAAAATTACTAAATTGATTATATCAACATATTTCTTTCTATTATTTTAATTATTCATTTTTATGCAATCTCAGTCAATTGGTTTAACTCTATTTTAACATTTTATCTTGTATGTTCAAACCCTCATCTAGACAAAATAGTTTAAAAATAGAAATCTATCATCTTCAAAACATTACTAAATAAATAGAATCTACTTCATATTAATTATTAAGTTTATTCTAGCTAGCCTAACTCTTTCCTTTTCTCAAATTTATTTTCTTGTTATTTTTCAAAATTCAAAATTCAGTCTAGTTTTTTCTAATTTTTCAATTCTATAAAATTTTAATCTTACAGTCAACTAAGTTGACTAGATCGACTTAATTTTGTAACTATTTTTTTCCCATAAAAATCATTTGATTGCATTTATTTGGACTATTTTTCAACAAATAGAGTTGACCAAATCAACTTTGTTTTGTATTGTTTTCATACTAGGTCAACCCAAATGACCTAGTATTATGTATTTTTCAAGCAAAGGAAATTAACCCAAAATGGTAGTAACTAATTCATTTTTCATTTATATACTTGTTTTTTTAAGTAGTTCAAATAGTATAACTAAAAAGGTTGATTTACTATATTAGTCACATTTTCCCCTTAGACATTATGAAAACATAAAAATATCAACTAAGAATCTAATCAATTCTACCCAGGTTTACCTACTTTGATTTCATCACCAAAGGGAAAGTTGACTCGATGTTATTGCTAAGTATAAAAAAGTGGTTAATGGTATATTGGTAAATAATCAAACACCCTTATCACTATGAGATCATGAAGTGAGTGGGTAGTCCCCAATACCAAACACATACCATCACCAATACATATCCCTTTCATGCTTAATAAACCCAAAACCAATTTTAGCTTACCCCTTCTTAGTTCCCTTACAAAGCCGAATGCCCTATCACATTTTAAGTCATAATTTAAAATATATAGGAAATTTCTCTCATTATATTAGCATTTACATTTTAGTATTATTGATTTTTGTTTACATATTTTATTTTTTATTACAAACTTATATTAGTCATCATTAGTACAAGGTTTGTACTATGTGTTGTAACTATCTTGAACCAATTGACATAGTTGCATGTGTTATTTACTTGTTTCCCTAAAAATTACCACTTAATCATCTATATTTATAACATTATAAATTTTTCCTACCTATAGAACATAGTTGAATAATTTGAGGTAGTCTCCTATAGGCTATTATGTTTATTTTCCCATAGAATAGAGTCAACTTGATTGACTCAATTTCTAATAGATATTTTATGTTCATACTCCCATAGAACTTAGTTGACCTATTCAACTCAATTTCCAATATATATTTTATGTTTTTCCTCCCAAAGAACATATTCGATCCATTCAACTCTATCTCTTACCATTTTTTCTATTTACGTTCTTCTAGAACATAGTCAACTCATTCGACCTAGTATAATAATAATTTCTCTTCATTTTAAATAAGTGTTTAATTTCCCCATTTTATCATGGAACATTTATATGATAATGCCATAGAAAATAATCAAACCAATACAATGAACCTCAACAATCCAAGTAAACATAATAAAACACATTTTTAGTAACTAACATAGATCAAAGTAACATCTATGTTACCACTATAACTACCAACAATATAATGCCTTATTTTACATCAGTTAATCCCTTATATATGAAAATAGTATAAGATGAAAATGATCTTGAATACATATCTAAAATGATTATTTTCATCAATGATAATCCTCAACATAGAGGTAATAATCCATCAATCATGTATAACATCATGATGGGACCTCATTTTGGATAATCATATTTACCTTCACTTAGGTTTTCCATAAGATTTAGGGTAAGTCAATTAAAAATTTCCTCCACATCTTTACCCTACATAATATCTCCTTATAATACTATCACATCATCCTCCATTTGTTATTTCACCTTTATGCCAATTATTTCCACTAACATGGATGGTATATCTTTTATTAGGCCTACCCAAAACACCCACACTAATATCCAGTTTCATTCAACACATAATGGATCTAGTATAGCTAGTACTTCTCATGCTACTACCATTTATCATGCCACAACTACTATTTATTACTCCAATCTATTCCTTCTCATAAAATTCCCATGGGATTGGGCATTCCCTAAAAAGGGGAATGTGAGGATAGCTATGGAATTTCATCCTCCATTTTAGGATTGATCTAAGATCAACCCGGGGCATGGCTGTAAGTATTTAACTTCACAATTGGAGTATACATGAATAGTCTCCAAGAGATAGACTATCACCACTAAAAGTTTAATCTAATGTCTTACACACAATTGAAATATTGTTATGAGATTTTGATTATTAAGCTTATTATTTTCAAACACAAGAGGAAAGGGTATTTTAATTCCAAAGAAAAAACACAAAAAAAGAGGGAAGATTAAGGTAGAAAAGGGAAGCCTCTAGGTTTAAAATGAGCTTAATGTATTGATCATTGAACCAAGTGACTCTACCATAGTTATACCACTGTAGATTAAGTTTCATTAAATTTATACCTCTAAGAACATATAGTGGGAAGAGTCTGAGGGAATAGGAGTATGCTTCATTATAATTTCTCACTAACAATGATTACTAGGAGTTTATTGTATAATACACATAAATGCCATATGAGAATTTATATATTGACACAAAAATTATAAGTACTACCAAAGGGGAAATGAAATAACTCATATAGTTATTTTAATAGCTAATCACATCATAACTATGGCACACATAAAGTAGCAAATTATTAATCTAATTAACCTAGCATTGATAATCATTCAAATGTGAAGATGAAAAAGAATTAAAAAATAGAATAAACACTCTTGAAAAAAATATAGATTGTATTCATTAGGATTAAATGTTATTAAAATAATTGATCTAAGCTGATTTTATAGTCTACAGTGATGAAGGAAAAGTAGGTGAAATCCTAGATATAATCTAACAACACTTTTGAGTAATTTCTAGTGGACCCTATATTATAATATGGTTATTAATTATATAAATAAAGATGAGGCTCACCTCTAAGTAGCATGAGGATCCCACTGGGCCATGTGTTATAAGGTATAATCACTAAGTGGTGGTGAATTAGTGATGCAATAAATATAATTACAATCCTAAAACTTTAAACTCTCATTCATTTAACACAAGAAATTATGAAGCATACAAACAAGTCATTGTAATGAACAAAGGAAACTATGCAAGATCAACACTTATGACACAAGGATTATGTGGGAAACCCTCATATATAATAAAACCCACTCTCAAGTTTAAAAACAAGTGGACTATAGTCCTATAAAATATTCACAAACATGAGACTTCAGTGAAGCACCCACTTTACAAATAATACCAACCCCTAAGCATGAACAGGAACCCACTTGTCCCAGATGTTGAGCACCCACAAAACACCTTATAATATCAACACATACAGAGCTCTGATTAAATTTAAATTATATGGATAAATAGTGAATATCAACTTTCTTCAATTCTTCACACTCACTCAAGCCTTGACACACAAGTAATGCATCCAAAACAACCTTTTGGATCACTTGACACTTCTTCACTCATATTCAATATTAAAACCCATAAGAAAACATTTATAAAATTATAAATATGACCTCTGTGTCATCCAAAAATTAATTAACCTATTATACTCTTCAATCCATTCACCAATCACACTCACACCTAACTATACTTTGCATGTTAACTCCAAAAAACTTCACCTTTGATTATACTCTTTATAGATCCTTTAGGAACATCAACTTCTTGGTCGGCCATTAGACATGACTTAAACCATGAGTATTTTATTATACTTGGAATAATATCAAAATAATTTTCATAGGTCATCCTTATATTTGATAGATCACCCTTGCGCATCAACACATTTTAATTAGGCTTAAGAAGCCCTTTTAGGTCCATGAAGAGCTATTCACCCTTTTATCACTTTATCAAGCAAAATAAGGAAAACAATACAACTTAAAAGAACATAGATAAATTACACATGACCCCTAATACATCCTCAAATTATTACATTCATCCCTACACACCTATGCATATGCAAAACTTATCAATCATTTGCCTTATACATGAAGTCACCATGAACGAACCAAAATTTAACTTGTAAGAAATTATTCATATTGAAGATGGATTGGTAAAATCACCAAAATATATACAAATTACACTCAAGGAGTCTAAAACACTCTCAAATATATAAATCACCAAGAAACATCAAAAGTTTATCAATAAAAACTCAAACATCCTTCTTGAGTCATTTTCAAAAGAAGGTCAAACCCTCAGTCAACTTTGAACCACAATAAATGTAGGTGTAAAATAACTCAAACATCCAAAATAATTTTCCTATATTAAACTTAAAATTATATATCACTTTTATTTTTATACCACCATCAAATTCATCCTTCATAAAAAAATATAGGAAAAATAATGAGGACTAGTTTTCCTTTATAAATTCAAATATTTGAATTCCAACGATCACTTTTTAATGAAAATTTGAATAAATGGAAATTAGTGAAATCATGATATAGTAAAAAACCTAAACAAATCCATGTGACCATTTTCTTCTGATACCTTCACACATGCAAATCTTGACATCATCAATCTGCTTACTCAAGAAGATAGGTTAAGGTGACTAGGCTAACCTAGACATTGAAAAGACTATTTAAATGAATTCATTCAAATTCCAAAATTATCCTAAGAAATCTTGACCCCTCATATGATCCCTCAAACATGGTAAACATACCATCAACATCCACCATCTTGCCTTATCAAGCAAACCTTGCAAGATCCATGCATGATTACTAAGGCACACTTTGTCATTGAGAGCCATGAATACTTGAAACATCATGAACACACTTGGACACCTTGGACACATCATTGACAACACCTCAATCCATTTTAAATTTATTTCAATATTTGTAAATGTTTTTAAAGCCAATAATAAAACCATGCACCTACTCTTTCTCTATTTACAAACACCTTCTCCCCTTTTGACACAATGACAAAGTGGGATTACCTACTGATCATGATGACCTATAAATGTTTTCAAATACAACATCAATAATTCATCTCCTTTGAGAGATTAGATAAAACTCCCCTATAACTATGCATACCATTCCTTATCATGACTACCTCAAGCTTGCTCATTGACAACGCACCATCTTGACCATGCTTTTCTCCTTGAATAATAAAATAAAAATATCAAGAAATTATGAGATATTACACATCAAGAAAACTAATAAGGACTCCCCATAAGTTACCTAGTCTTTATCACTCCTTGATCACCTTCAGACTATCTTCGACTATGACAAAATTTCATAGTTGCCTTCAAATTTTTTCTCACAAGTCAAATACATGATCACTAATAGATGTTCAAGCCACTATAAAAACATAAAATATGCTTAAATTAGACTTAAAAATTCATATAATAGTAATCATACCTTTGTCTTTTGAAGAGAATGACCAAAAAATTCATTTGAGTCACCTAGCCTTGTCTTCAGGCCTAGTAGCCCTACCTAAAGCTTACAGAGCCCATAATTTTTGTGTATGCACCCTCATGACCTAAAGTTTAATATATGGATTAAAATAATACTCCCCCTAATGCATGCCAATAATCATCATTCAAATCTTCCTTTGCACTATAGTTCTTTCACAAATTGACCTACCAATTAGCCCTCTATTTGCACAAAATCTCAACCATAGGACACACTATACACTTATAGATGACCATGAAACACTTTTTGAGTACTATTTTTTCCATTTAAATAAATTGATCATCCTTAGACCTAAATTCCTTTTAGAAGGTCACTAACCGATATGGTATAAAAACTAGGGCATCAAAGAGAAATGTAGTCAACATACCAACTTTTGGTCAACTCTAGCTCCTCAAACTTCTCTCACACCTATAGGAAAATAATATAATATTTTGGACCAAATTTTGGGTTTTTAATCCTATGGGAACCCATATAACCATGAAATGGTTTATGTTTTACTAGTCCTTAAGCAAGAGTTGTCATACCTGATAGACTTCAAAATTATTAAATTTATCCTAAAAAGACCTTAAAATCCTAAAAACACTTGGATCATACCTAAATAAATAAATCATGTCTTTCTATTCCTAAAAGTCATCTTGAGCACTCACCAATCTCCATTTGACACTTGAAACTAGTCAAATTATGTATGCAGACCCTAAGTACACAACAAACACTATGCCAAAACACCTTTAAATGATCATGGAAGCCTTATGACATATGGTTAACTATTTTAGCACATGGACACAACAAAACCAACTATCATATATCCTTGATTATCTTCAAATACCCCAAAATCATCAATTTTTCAAGATGAACCCACACTAAATAGTGAACACTAAGCAAAATGGTCAAATTGAACAAATGATCATTAAAGCTAGTTATGACCAAACCAATACATTAAACCTCATGGAATACACTTGGAAAAGACATATCCATACTCCATACCAACCTTACCTACATACTTCATGATTTTACCAATCAAACCAAGCATCAAATTTTGACTAAAACATGCCTTTAGGACCAATGTCCTTGAATAGAACTCTTGAAGCTTTTCATCACAAACCTATGGAGCAAGCTCATGAAATGGTTGTTCGCCCTTAACCAATGACCTTTTATGATCAACACAAGGATATTACTCCCAATATTTATCTTATATATTCACATATTTATTTTTTTAATGGTTTAGTCATATTATATATAATTTGTTCTTTTGTAGGCACATACTCTAGCTTAACACTTTGATTACTCATTCTCTCAAGAAATGATATCTAGTAGGAATGTGCTTGGTTTTTTAGTTCATAATAGGATTCTTATAGATAGTAATTTCATTAGTATTATCACAATAGATAAGACAAGGCCCATTTTGTCTTACCTTATAGTCTTCCAAGGTTTGCTTCATCCACATTACTTGAGTACAACAGGAAGCAACAACTATATAGTTAGTTTCTACATTTGATAGAGATATAAAGACTTTTTTTTCTTAGCTAAGGCACCAAGAAATCACCCATGAATAAAACACCATCATTAGTACTCTTATCATCTACACATCATGCCCAATATATATCAATGTATGTCCTTAGAGTGAATTCTTTGCTCCTTAAGTACCATAAACCATATTCTATAGTGCTCTTTAGATGACTTAACATTCTGTTGACTACTTTCAAGTGAGATTATTTAGGATTAGATTGAAACCCACCTACAAAGCCTACTACTTTCATGATATTAAGCCTAGAAGAAGTGAAGATAAAGTACTTCCAATCATAGATCTATTCAAGGTTTGATCAACCTTTGGTGAGTCATATTATTTACTCAACTTACATATTATGATTATTGGAGAGCTCATTAGCTTATAGTCTAACATTTCAAACTTCCTTCACATATCCTTAATTTATTTTTATTATGAAATTAATATCCCTAAATCAATTTGGTTAATTTTCAATCCTAAGAAAGAAATTTCTCCCATCATTTAAATTTCAAACTCAGTCTTCATAGCATCTATAAATTCCGTACTCATGTTGTCATTGTAAGATCCAAAGACTATGTCATCAACATAGACTACCACTAGTAATTAATGAGTGACATTTGTCTTAATGTAAAAATTACTATCAATAACCCATCTTTTGAAGCCTTGGATTAATAGATACTTGTCTAATCTATCATACCAAGTTTTATGAGCTTGTTTAAGACCATATAAAGCCTTTTTTAGTTTACAAACACAATCCTAATTACTTTTCATTAGAAAACCTTCAGGTAGCTCAATAAAAAATTGTTCATCTAAGTTTTCATTTAAAAAGGTAGATTTCACATCGATTTGGTAAACTTTGAAACCTTTGAAGCTTGCATGTTATAAGAAAAGTCTAATTGCTTCCATTCTTACCACATGAGTAAATGTCTCATCAAAATATATCCCTTCAGCTTGAGCATATCCTTTACACACCAGTCTAGCCTTATTTATTATGAACTCTCCTTTCTCATTCATCTTGTTTCTAAATACCCAATTAGTTCCTATCACATTTTTGTCTTTTGGTCTAGGTACCAAATCCCATGCTTCATTCTTTACTATTTTATCAATTTACTAATCCATTGCATATGTCTAATTTTCATCTTTGATAATTCTAAGAATGCTTTAAGTTCAACATTGGATAATAGAGTTGTGTCATATTTATTTTTATTGATCATAATTTTCCTTCTATTCTACAAACTATCATTCACATCTTCTATTACCTGGGAAATTGGATGATCTTTCTATATTCTCTTAGATGGGTCTCTAGTATCTTGTCTTACCTCTTCCTCTTCATCATCTAATTTATTAGGTATGCCTTCATTATTTTAATTATAATTATCTATATTTTCATTTTTATACAAGTTAAACTTCTTGATTTCACCTACCTCTTCAATCTTGGATTTGTCTTCTTTGAACCATTTGATGGTGTCAATGATTGGTATGTCCTTTTTCTAATAAGCTCTCTTGTAATACTTAGCTATATGTCCTTGTTGGATTTAGTTATATAATAGAATCCCATTTAATTTTTTTTAATAAAAGGAACATTCCCTATATCTATGACCATATTCGTTTCAAGTGCATCAGTACCTATTGAAAACATAACTATAGTTATTCATGTTAGACATTCCTTTTACTTGTCCATTAAAAGAAAAATAATTTTCATCTTTAAGTTCTTCATTATAACTAGGATTTTTTTTTCCTTAGATAGAATCACATCTATATATGCCATAGCTTTACCTTCTAAATGATCTAATCCTTGATTCAAGAATTTATCCATCATGTCCTATAAATTCCTGACTGTTGATGCTAGTTTATCTATTTATGTCTTCACACCATCAATCCTTGCATTCATCTCATAATATATCAAGGAATTTAGATCTAAATTATTAAAATTTTTATTGTTTTTTAGTTTTTCATTCTATTCCTCTAGATGTTTGATCTCTGATAAGGCACATACTAGATCTCCTTGAAGATATGGCTCAACCCTTTTATCATCCATTGTACCTATGATCACCTTCAAGTGGTTAAAATTGTAAATAAGGTATAGATATGATAATAATTATTATGGGTAAAATAAATAATAAGGGGGTGAATTTGTGATGAAATTAATCCAATTCCAATACTAAAACTTCAAACTCTCATTCAACATAAGCAATTATGAAACATATAAACAAGTCATTGCAATAAACAAAGGAAACTATGAAAGATCAACACTCATGACACAAGGATTAGGTGAGAAACCCTCATGGGGAATAAAACCCACTCTCAAGTTTGAAAAAAAGTGGACTATAGTCTTATAAAATATTCACAAACATGAGACTTTAGTGAAGCACCCACTTCACAAGGAGTGCCAACCCTAAAGCATGCACAAATACCCACGTGTCCTAGATGTTGAGGAACAACCAAAAACCTTATGATATCAACACATACATATCTATAATTTTATTTTAATTTTATGGATAAATAGTGAATATCAACTCTCTTAAAATCTTCACTCTCTCAAGCCTTCACACACAAGTAATGCATCCAAAATAGCCTTTTAGATCACTTTAAACTTCTCTCATCTTCAATATTCAAACATGTAAGAACACTATTTTAACATCATAAATATGACCTGTAGGTCATCTATACAATATTCAACCTATTCTACTATTAAATACATTCACCAATCACACTCACACCTTACTATAATTTGTATGTCAACTCTAGAAAACTTCACCTTTGATTATACTCTTTATAGAGCCTTCATAAACATCACCTTATTAGTCAGCCATTAGACATGAATTAACCCTTAATTATTATATTATACTTTTAATAATATCAAAATCATCCACATATATCATCCATAGCTTTGATGGATCAACCTTAAGCATCAACACCTTTTAATTAGGCCTAAGAAGCCCTTTTATGTCCACGGAGACCTATTCACCCTTTTATCACTTTACCAAGAAAAAATAAGAATAAAATACAATTTAAAGCACATAGATACATGAAACATGACCCCTAAGCCATCCTAAAATAATTACATTCATCCCTACACACCTCTGCATATGCAAAACCTATCAATCATTTTTATTATACATGAAGTCATCATGAATGAACCAAAAGTCAACTTATAAGTAATTATTCATATTGAATATAGATTGGTAAAACCAAAATATTCCATATATATGATCCTTAGGGAGTATAAAACACTCTCTAATATGTAAATCACCTTGAAAAATCCAAACAATATCAACTAAAACTCAAACATCCTTCTTGGGTCATTTGTAAAAAAGGTCAAACCCTTAGTGAACTTTGGACCACAATAAATGTAGGTATACAATTAGTCAAACTTCAATAATATTTTTCCTATATTTCCCATGAAATTATCTATTACTTTTATTTTTATACCAATATCAAATTCTACCTTCATCAAAAGTTATAAGCAAACTAGTCTTTGAAGATATACCAGATAGTTATACTTATGAACTTATGTTGAATTCACCAGATAGTTATACTATGAAAATATTATGATATAAATACAAAAATATTTCACACTTATAAATAAAATATGCATCACAATTTATATAATCAAATTAATAATGAAATCCATTTACACACTCTTAACTAAGGACTCTTAACTAAGGAGGGTCAGTATCTTCACTACAACTCCTTCCAAGTGGTCCTTTCCTCATTCAAAACTGAGTTCCAATCCTTCTTTGAGATATTTGAAAACTATTCTTATAGAATCAACTTTCTCATTACTCAAATTTGAGGCAATAAAATATTTCTATAGAACATTACAATGTAATGACTTATATAGTTCTATTAACTATCCAATCTTCAATTTCAACTCACTAACTCCTAATCTAATATAGGTTCTACCATCAAATACAAAAGGTAGTTTATTAACTTATAACTAAAGACAAAAAAATAGGAAAAATACAAATACTTTAGAAATTACCCCAGTCAACCTTCAAGTGGTTAGTAATCAAAGTTACTTATTTTAGGCTTGACTGGGTTAAGGACAAGGTATATTATTTTGCTATTTTATTTTATTTTGTCTCCTTCTCATTGTCCTTGTCTTTCTCATCTTTGGTAGAAAATATAAATTTACTTGCATGTAGGGAGTCTGTACAACAACTATGGTCCTTTCTAATCATCTATTTGGTTCCCAAGATAGCTAGATGTGTCCTTAAGATCTGATCACAATAATAGCTCTATTTTGTATAGTGGTTGTGGGCAACCTATAAGAGAAGCCTATAGTTGCTACAAGCACTCTGTAGTGGCAACAAAAAACCTATAGGTGAATATTATAGTTTTTTTGAGCAACCTATAGTGGCTATGGGTATCCTATATGTGTAACCTATAGTTTCTATGAGTAACCTATAAGTGTTGTGCCCAAACAAGATCTTGTAGCCTTACATTATCTTTCAAATACTTGTTAAATAAAGTTACACAAGTATAATATAATCAAGAAAAAAGCATGGATAATTCATAACATAACATATATATACTAGGTATGGATGAGGCTTATAAAATAGATAAATTGGTGGCCTCATCAGTCAACACACCATAAACATCCATCCACCATCTTGCCCAATCAAGAAAACCTTGAAAACTCCATGCATGATTAATATGGCACACTTTGTCATTGAGATCCATGCATACTTGACACCTCATAAACACACTTTTCCACCTTGGAGACATCATTGACAACACCTCAACAAAATTATGGCCATTGATTATAGTTATGACTATATTTCAAAATTTTAAAAACATAATCCCTACAAACTTGCAATAGATCTATGAGGACCACTTAATTGACATGAAGAGGTATATGAGAGGGTCCAACTCCTAATTAATTTTATTGCATGATATTAGGTTCCAATGTAGATACCATGAGGTCAAAATCCTTGTACATCTTGGCAAATTTCATTTGGGGCTCCCTAAATATTATATCATCTTGAACTACCAATCTATGGTAAACTTGGAAGGGTGCTTCCTTTGATGCTTGGACTTTAAAGACCTAGTTTATGCTCATCATGGACTATTTTGATAGATATAACACTACTTGGGCCCATTCTTGGTTTGTTTTGGAAACTTTCTCCCTCATAACCTAGTTAAATTGACTTATTTAGAATCTAAATTCTCCTTGGTCAAGCAAAGTGCCATCAAGGTGAAATAACATATAGATATTGAACTCTTTGAAATAGGTCAATGTCTTCTTATTTCCCTTTTCCATGGGTCACATTATAGTGTGATCCAAGGCCAACCACTCCTATATAACCTCTCTCATGTTCCTGATGTATGTTTGGTACAACCCCAAGTTTTAGGTTGGAAATATTTTTAGCTCCAAAAACATTCCTTTGTTGACCACCACTTACAATTTCTAACATTTCCCATTGATATATATATAATCCTCTATATAGGCCTAAGTGCATTATATAAGTATGTTGGTCTCAGCTAGAGTCCACCACTTTCCAAAGAAGTAATAAAATTAGTAAGAGGTCATCCTTGACCTACCTAATTATTCCAATGGTAAATGTACTCTTTATTTGGGCTTCTAAAGTTTAGACCTAGCTTTGTATGTCTTTGAGGAGATTCTCAAACATGTTATGGGTATCCTAAAGAATAGATTGGGGGTCCTCTATCACATTTTCCTCCTAGATTTAAGTATTCACCTTGGTGAGGGATAATAGATCTTGATGGGTCTACCACACCACCAGGTTTCCATTTTAGATAAACCTCTACATTAGTGTCCTCTTCATGATTCTAGAGGCTTGATGGAAACTCTATTATACATCTATGTTACCATGGATAGTCATATCCAATACCTATGACCTTGGGACTATTCCTTAGGTTATAAGAGGTGTAATTTTAGGGTGGTTGAAATGGTAGTGAAGGGTAGAGGAAAAAGTGGAGGGGAGATCAAAGAAATGGAATGAGTTAATGAGGAAAATAGTGGAGGAAAGGGCATGGGAGTTAAAGGAGGAAGAATGAAAGAGGAGGCCCAAGGGAATATTTTCACCTACCATTATTCCTAAGTTAGGTTTACCTGAGTCAAAAATGACCCTAGAAATGGGTCATTAAAAATTAGGGAAGAGATGGGCTTGTTGAAGGTGGGTGTCATGGTGCCCTAGGTAATGGAAAGAGGGGGATAGGGAGCTAGGCACCAAGATGTTGTATCGAGGGTTAGAGGAGCTATTGGGGCCTATAAAGGAGGTTTATTTGGAGTATAAGTCCTTTAAGTTATGGAAATAGTTTTAGTTGCTTTCTACTTCTTATTTGACCACTTACTTGGGCTGACTCTAGATACTACAATATATGGTCAATGCTAGAGGACTCAGAGATACTTAGGGAAGTGATAGAATGAATAGAGTGGGAATCAATAGGGTACCTGTTGTAAGTAATATTCCCCTAAAATTTATATCTATGCATGTTGATAAAGTCACACCCAAGTAAGGCACCAGGAGGACTTTAGGTTATGAGATGTGTTAAGCATGAGATATACTAAGAGGGGGGGTGAATAATTATATCATATATCCTATAAAATTTACCTTAATAAAATTCCACTTTAACATACATTCAAGATATGTAATAAAATTGAAATAATAAACACCACACAAGATATAAAGAGACTCCAAATTTAATATGGAAACCCAATGTGGTAAAAACCATGGAGAATAATATCAATTATATAAATGATCATCGACTAAAAACACAATATTCTCAAGCACCAACATGCAGGAGCACCCACCCCTTTGCTAAGCACCAACATAACAACTATTCATGATCACCAACTCATAAGAGCACCAACCCCTTTGCTAAGCATCAACACAACAAAAATTCATGAACACCAACCTACAAGAGCACCAACCCATTTGATGAGCACCAACACAACAACAATTCATTAGCACAAACCCCTTTGCTAAGCACCAACACAATAATAATTCATGAGTACCAACCCACAGGAGAACTAACCCCTTTGTGTATACCACACAACTATCTCTTAATGTTGTTATCTCAATAAATGATAGTTCATTACAATATCTCTTTCCTCTCTCACCTTTCCTCTTCTAAGCTAGATATAACAAATACAAATCATACTCATCTCTCACCTTGCTCTTCTAAGCTAGATATTACTATCTAAAATCAAAATCTATCTCCCACATTACAAATGGCTTCTCAATCCTTTATTTATAGATTTCCAAATAACCTTTGGCCTTCCCCCTTTATGACCCTTCAATCCTCATGGAAAATCATGCCAAACTTTCATGACCCTTCATATCCTTGCATTTGAAAAGCCATGTGGTGACCCTTCATAATAAAAAGTGTCCTTTCCTCTTTTGTTATTATCTTGGTGACTTTTTGTATTCCTCAAAGTGTCCCTTCATGAGAAATTTCACCCTTCCTCTTTTGTCTTCACTTGGTAAATCTTGGAATTCCCCAAGATGACTCTTCATCAGGAAATGTGTCCCATTCTTCTTTTGTCTTTACTTCATGACTCTTTGAATTCTCCATGGGCCCTTCTTTTGTTTGATATGTAACCAAAAATATATTCATTAATATTAAATAAATATTAACACACATTAGCCAAGATATAATTATTACAAACATCATTAAATGTAATGGGTCATTTATCACCAATAATGCTAGACCTTTGACATCAATGACAATATTTACAATAATCTCCCACTTTGTCATTGATGGAAACCTCAATCCTAAAATTTCCACATCCTAAATCCTATACATACTATCATCTAAAAAACCTACAATAACTCCCCCTTACTATATCAACTTTTACCTATTCCTTGTACCTATTTCTGCACCTATACCTGTACCTTTCATTCTCCCCCTTTGACATCAATGGAAAAGGGTCTACCTGGAGATAACACTTAGCTCCCCCTGAAATGATGTTGAACCTTAATGGAAAGAAGTAATATAAATTACTCCCAACTCCACTTGTATATCTTTGAATGTGTCCTTTGATTGTGCCTTTGAGAAGATATCTGATAATACATATAAATTATTTCCTATCCTTTGAGAATCTACAATCAACTCATTTGAATCTTTTCTTCTAATCTCATAAACTTCTACATAAAACTTTAATGTGTATCCCTGATCACATATTTGACTTACACTCAATAGATTATGCTTAAGACCTTTTACATACAAAACATTCTTAGTCTTGGTTCTACCATTATCCAAATTCAAAGTACCTTTTCTAGCTATCTTGACAGTGGTTTTATCTCTAAATTTCACTATGCCACCACTGATCTTCTTTAGAGTTATAAACTTACTTTTGTCACATATCATATGCCTCAAATATTTGCTATCAACAAACCATGGCTGATCTTCATTTTTTGCATACAAATCTATCTAAACCAACATAGAATCTTCAGGTTGTTTCTTCTACCATGAACATGTGTAAACCTTATCCTTGATGAATCAAACATGTCTGAACCTTCTTCTTAATGAATGGAGCCTTGAAAATCTGGTCCTTCTTGACTAAATTTGCATGAGTTTCCTTCTCCTTATTTATGAAACTATTAGCTTTTTTTCAACATTTTAATTTCTTATGACCATATCCATTTAAAACACTTTAAAACTTTTAAACACTGCATATGCAAGAAACATTCTAATAGCCTCTAACCTTAACACTGGTGTAAAATTTTCTTCAAAATCTATTCCATCAAATGATATAAAAATTAATCTACCAACTCACCTTGTTGTCATGTAACATAGCCAAGACCCAATAGCATCCACCATGCTTCAATTTTTCTTAAAAGTGTCTCCTTGAAGCCTGGAAGAGACTCCCCACACAGAGGGTCCTAGAAATAAATCTCAAGAGTTTACCACATCTCCTCTATTTCTTCCTTTTGTCTTTCTCCTAGAATCTGTTTAAGCATATCTAACTTATTTGACCTACTAACCTCATCATTTATGATGTTTTTCATCTTTTAAACTCTTACAACTATCTTATCTTGACAAAGCTCATGCTCAAATGTAACTAAATTTTCTTCACAGTCCTTCCTATTTGATTCTTTATCTACTATAATTTATTTTCACTCTTAAATTCAACTTGATCAACCTTTACTATTTTACGTCTCCAAACTTGAATTTGGCTCTTCTCATATTTAATAGAGGCTCTATATCCTTTGACATATCTTAAAGATCTCTTTACTTTATTTGGACATAATTTAACAATATGGCCAACCTTATGACAACAGAAATAAACAACATTTTCATACCTTTTGCTTGAATATGACTAAGATATCCCTTTGATTGATTACTTCTCCTCATACAGTCTCTTTCCCTATGACCAACATGATGACAAACAAAACAATGGCCATGAAAATAATTTGAAAGCTTGAAAGCATTGGGTTGCTTGATTGGCTTCTTTAATTCACCTTTAAAATTTGCATCCTTCTTACCTTGGACTAATATTTCATGATCTTTCTCAACCTTGATTATGAACTTCACATGATTATCTTTTAAAGAACCTAACTCAACATTCAATTGATTGCACTCTTCTTCTCTTGATTTCAAACTTGAATTTTCAACCTCTAGTTGATTCTTAAGATCCTGAATAAACATCTTATCTTTTTTTGCTTCTATAACCAACTTAGATTCCAAGATACACACTTATTATTTAAGAGGCTCAACCATAGATTTCAACTCTTGATTCTCCTTCTTTAGTTGCTTGGCCATCTTGTGCTTTTCTGATCTACCTTCAAGCTATAAAACCCTTTCTAAAGGAACCTACTCTGATACCAATTGTTAAGCAGAAGATATACTGAGAGGGGGGGTGAATAAATATATCATATATCTTATAAAATTTCCCTTAATCAAATTCCACTTTAACATACATTCAAGATATGCAATAAAACTAAAATAATAAACACCACACAAGATAGAGAGAGATACCAAATTTAACTTGGAAACTCAATGTAGGAAAAACCATGAAGAACAATCTCATGTATATAAATGAGCACCAACTCAAAACACACTATTCACAAGCACCAAATTATAGGAGCACCAACCCATTTGCAGAACACCAACACAACAACTATTCATGAGCACCAACTCATAGGAGCACCAACCCCTTTGCTGAGCACCAACACAACAACAATTCATGAGCACTAACCCACAGGAGTACTAACCCCTTTGCTAAGCACCAACATAGAAACAATTCATGAGCACCAACCACTTTACTAAGCACCAACACAATAATAATACATGAACACCAACCCATAGGATCACCAACCCCTTTGTGTATACCACATAACTATCTCTCAATGTTTTTATCTCAACAAATGATAGTTCATTACAATATCTCTTTCTTGTCTCACCTTTGCTCTTCTAAGCTAGATATAACAAATACAAATCATACTCATCTCTCACACTGCTCTTCTAAGCTAGATATTACTGCTCTTCTAAGCTAGATATTACTATCACAAATCAAACTCTATCTCCCACATTACAAATGGCTTCTCAAGCCTTTATTTATAGCTTTCCAAATGAACTTTGGCCTTCCCCCTTTGTGACCCTTCAATCCTCATGGAAAATGGTGCCAAACTTTCATGACCCTTTATATCGTTACATTTTAAAAGTCATGTGGTGAACCTTCATAAACAAAATAATCCTCTCCTCTTTTGTCCTTATCTAGGTGACTTTTCGTATTCCTCAAAGTTTCTCTTCATGTGAAATTGTGCCCTTCCTCTTTTATCTTCACTTGGTGACTATTGGAATTCCCCAAGATGACTCTTCATGGGAAAATGTGTCCCATTATTATTTTTTCTTTACCCCATGACTCTTTGACTTCTCCATGGGCCCTTCTTTTGTCTTATATGCAACAAAAAATATATTCATTAATATTAAATAAATATTAACACACATTAGCCAAGATATAACTATTAGAAACATCATTAAATGTAACAGGGCCTTTATCACCAATAATGCTAGACCTTTGACATCAATGATAATATTTCCAACAAGATGGAGGGAGAGGAATGGAATGAAGAGGTAAGGATGCTTAGGAAGACTAAGGCTAAATGTACTTTGGTGAAACATGGAAGGGGAGAAATTTGGAATACATGAGGCACCACTTAAGGTATTTGTTAGGGTAGAGAAAAACTAGTGGGTGCCAAAAATGGGAGTTGGAAAGTGATGGGAGTGAGGGGTATAATGGAAATAGGAAGAGATGGAGGTGTAAGAGGGGGAACCAAGGCACAAATAGTAGGATATGCGAGTGGAAGAAAATATGGGCTTAGATCTTAAGGGAAAAAGGTGTCATAAGACCTTGAAAGTTCCTTTGGGAGATATCTAAAGCTATTAGAGTTGGGTCCTCCTCTAACTTAGTAGGAGATGGAAGAGGCATGGAGAGGATTGCTTGAGCCTTCTTTCCATTCATATTCTTATTGTTTGTGATTTGGGATAGCACCTCCTAATCATTAATGGGATTTAGATAGAGTTCATCATCATCTTTATCTTGATGATCATAGATGATATTTAAGAATGTGGAGAACCATGCTAAGTAAGCTTAAATTATCCCTTTAGGTTCCCATTATAGGATCTTGCACATTACAAGGGTGAAGGAGTCTCACCTAGCCACCATCTTCTATATTTAAATGAAGGTTTTATATATCTATAAAATTATGGTGATTAGGAGTTGCAAGTATGCCTTTTATTGATGTTATATGTAGAACCCAAATATGTGTTCTAACAGTTGATAAGCAATCTCATATTTTGTTAGGTGGTCTAGAATTAAATATGGTAGGTAGAGGGAGTCCTTGAGGAAACCCATGATCTAGATCATAGTGGAATCCTTATGAAACTAATAGTCTTTGATGGTTGTGATGTAATCCCTAATTGTCTTTGAGATCCATGGCATCAAAGCCTTATTGATGGCTTGGTAGACCACTGGGTATAAATGTTTACATATGTCCTAGATGTGATTATGTAATTAATGTCCATAAGGATTATAAAATATTATGTTGACCATTGAGCCCCTAAGAACCAATGTAGTAAAGGTTGAATGATTGAAAGAGAACATCCCATAGACTAACTCTAATAGGTAATTCATCATGTAAAAATTTCTCTCAGATTGGGCATTTGTGATGACATTGACCAAATTGAATTTGATTAATCCTCCCATGTCTGGGACCTCTAAGTGCATAAGGATCATGTGCAGGAGAGACACCCACATCTAATTGATGTGAAGGTAGTCTTGGCCCTTGAATATCCAATTTAGTAAGATCATACCTACCTAAACCTCATCCTAGAAGGTGTAGACTATGTATGCATTTATATCCTCCTTATTAACACATTTGGAATCTAGGTTATTATCTTAGTCTTAGAAGATATCATAGATCTGGTAAGTCCCCAACTAAACTATTATTTACACTACTTCATAAGATAAAGTATAGTATAGGAGAGAGTATTACACCTTAAAGGAATTCTTAGAGATATCATCAATCCGGTGCCAAGAGTTAGATAAACATACCCATTCATGGACCCCATTTTACACATAGATGGTGTTATGAAGAATGTTTCTCAACAAGTCAATGCAAAGGAATGCCATTAGTTTGGATGTAGATATTTGGAGTCCACACTTATTGTAATATCTAAGGGCATCCTCTTACTCTACATATTGGTCATCATCTAAGCCTAAATCCCTAGGGACTTGATTGACCACTTTGAATAAATCATTGTAGTGCTTGAACTTAGTCAAGCCAGTTGGGAATGTGGTGTCATAGTATTAAGGATTAAATTTTGGGTTTGAGGATGATGTAACCATTATAGCAGGGAAAAAAATATTTGAGTGAAAATGGCATAAAATACATGAGTTATCTATGGAAATTTGAAATTAAGTTAGTTACTTCTTCAAAGGTAGTAATGGTAATTATTAATGAACTTATCTTAGGATTATATAAATGAATGCATATATCCCCATATATTAAAGGTGTTTGGAATCTTAGTTATTATGAATTGGAATTTGAGTTTGTGGTTGGATTTTCTCTCTTTATTTATAAATTCAAAATTTAATTTGGAGACCATGATCCTCCACCACCATCTAGATATAGAAATGGAGATGGGATGTTTTAAAACTATTCAATCAGACCTAACTTACTATTTTATTAATGCCTAGAATGTGGTAGGCATGCAGTCACATCTCTTAGAGGATTCTTCATTAAATCTTACTTTTTAACACATTCTATTTACTCATTGGTATTCCTAATAATAGTTGGCACTTGGGCATGGCTTTGTAGTCTACATCATTCCCTTAATAAGGATGACATGTCACCTAGGGACATTTATAACATTCTAATTGGATCTCAAGTCTCATCTATACCTTATTCTAACCTTCTTAATGACTTAGGTGGATTTTAATTGATTTGCATACTAGGTGACATGGTGCCTTCCCATTCATTCAGGATTTCTTAAGCCTTGACATCTTTGAAAGGTTTGGGGACTAGCCACTTTGGCATATGGTAATGTGGCATCTTCCCATTTAGTTGGGCTCTCCTTGGATTTTACATCTTTGATAAGTCTAAGGGACTAACTTCTCTAACACATATTGACATGACACCTTCCCATTTGGTTTAACTCTCTTGGGCTCTAAAATCATTAACAAGTATGGGGGACTATCCATTTTCACACATGGTGATGTGGGGCCTTCCCATTCATTTGAGTTCTCTTAGGCTCTGAGATTTCTAAAAATTATAGGGGATTAACCACTCTAACATATGGTGACATGGAAACTTCCCATGTAGTCAAGATTTCCTAAGCTATAATATCTATGAAAAGTGTATGGGACTAGATACTCTTACACATGGAAATTTGGTACCTTGCCATTCAATCAGGCTCTCCTAGACTCTAATATATCTCACATGTTCAATGACTAGCTTCTGTAACACATGTGACATGGTAATTTCCCATTTAGATAGGCTCTCATGGGCTCTAACATCTCTGATAGGTCCAAGGGACTAGTTTCTCTAACACATGGTGATGTGGTTCCTTCCCATTCAATCAAGCTCACCCAGGCTTGAACATCTCTAATAGGTTTGGGGACTGATCACTCTGACACATAGTGACATAATACCTTTCCATTCGGTCAAGCTCTCCAAAGCTTTGAAATCTCTCACAATTATAAGGGATTGGATGCTAAGACAAATGAAAATGTGGTGCCTTCCCATTTTATCAATCTCTAACATCTATGATAGGTCCAAGGGACTATCTACTTTGACACATGGTGACATAGTACCTTCCCTTTTGGTTAGGCTCTCTCAATATCTAACATATTTGATAGGTTTTGGGGACTAGCCACTCTAACATATAACAACACGGTGCCTTCCCATTCAACTAAGCTCTCTTAATTTTTGTGAAATTCAAAAAATAGACTAAGTAAGAAAATGAAAATGAACACAAGACATTAAAACTTACTTTTCAATTATATAGATTTTGTTTTTATACAAATAGTGATAATTATATTGCTCCAAGAATGGAATGAGACTCCAATATATTTTGGTGAAATCCAACCTGTAATGTTAGCTTCATCATTCATAAAATTAATAAACACTCCTTAGTCCTAAAAATAAAATAAGCATGTTATTACTTAGGGAACTCAAATTGATGTATATTCCTAGGATTTACATAGGTGTAATCAATGAGAATAAAATAAAATACCCTAAACATTTAGTTCATGATATTTTTAGAGGGCTCCCCCATTTCAAATAAAAGGGGTTTTATTGGCCATAACAAATGGCGACTTCCATGGGGAAAGTGATGATAAGCACTTATAAACCAACCAATTTATTCTTCTTTCCTTTCTCATCATAGAGATTGTAAGAGGGATATTTATTGACCAAAAAAAAGATGAGGCTATAAAGTATTGCAATATCTAGTGGCATACTGAGATTCTACCTTATAGTTCACCACCAGTGTGTGTAAGAAGTGATTTTCATTTTCCATTTCACTCATAGATTTTATTTGAATAATCAAGGATAGATTAGTTATTAGGATTCATCTAGGGAATTATTGGCTTGATGGCTTTGTGGGAAATGATTGGGGAATTACTCTACTTCTAGATAAGCATTTATATCCCTAATAGATATGCCTCTAGTCACATTCATGGCCTTGTTCCACTACTAGTCAAGGTAGAAAAAATGTGGTAGAGATTGTTTATATAACCCTTTCAAAGTAGACTCAAAATTAGATTTTGCATATTTTATTTAATATTTTTTAATCTTCACATGAAAATATAATCATTTATTAGTATTATCCATTTAGGGTTTAGGACCAATCCAAGGGTGAATGGATAATGAATAAGCTCTAAATAGCAAGCCAATCTTTGATCAACTCAAATATTCTAGTATTTTATTGAGACATTATTTTAAGTTTAGCTTGGTGACTCTATTGGGGTAAAGGTTGTTCTAAAATCCAATTATTTCTCTTAGAATCATTGGCATCTTAGATATGGGATGTCAAAATTTTCCAGTATTATCTTGGAATGACTTAGATCAAAGGTTTCAACTTGGGTCTTCTTATTTCTTATCAATCCTTCTTGGCTTCATCCATCACCTAAAGTAGTTATTAATAAGGGTCAGGCATTAGAAGAACATCAAAAAACAAAGAGGAAGCTAGAGGGGAAAAACACAAAGTAAAATAAAATTACATAGTGGAAACAAACACACATTTAAATTAAAACTATCTAATATATACATTACCACCTCTACTCAGGTTACTCAAAAATTACATTGGAAGGGATAGATGAGAAATAGTGATTCAATAATTTCCCATTTACTTAGAGTGGTAGAATGTTGCCCTTAATATCCTTGAGATAATAGGAATTATAGCCCACAATTTTGGTTACTTGGTATAGTCCAATATAAGGGGGGTCAAATTTTGAATGATGACCTTTATTTTCATGGGACTTTTCCAACATTAGGACTAGGCCAAATATTCTAAATTTCTTGATCTTTGTCCTTTGATTGAACCACCTTTTGATTGTATCTTTGTGTTTCCTAAAGCTCAATAGAGGTTCATATTAGGCTTCCTTTAATTGAATTAGGTCAAGTCTAGAATTCAACTTTTCATCTAGCTCTATGAATTATTTCATGAACTTATAAGTTCATAACCTAAGCATGGCTAACATGATCAGATCCAATTTATAAACTAGAAGAAAATGAGAGATTTTAAGGGCTTGGTTATACCTAGTGTAATCTACCCATAGGGCATAATTTATCAATGAGTGTCATTACCAAGGCCTTTATCTAGTTATTTTCTTGATGTAATCAATCAATTTCTTATTGGTGGACTCCTCCAATCCATTCTCTTATGGGTAGAGATTGGGTAAGAACTTTAGTGTGATCCCATTATCATAGGCCCATTCTATGAATTTTTTAGATTAGAAGGTAGGACCATTATCACATATTAAATAAATGGGGACCCCAAAATAGGTGGTTATGGTGTTATCAAGGAATTTGATCACTTCAATAGTAGTGCTTATTCTAGTTATGACTACCTCATACCATCTGGTGTAGTAGTTTGTGCCCATAAGGAAAAACTTATGAACATCTAATGAATTAGGGTTAATTACTCCCATGAAATCCAATCCTCAATGTGAAAATGATGTAAACTCTACAACAAGTTTAAGTGTCATTTTTACATGCTTTTTTCTTTTAGCAAAGACCTCGCACCAATGGTAAAAGAATACATGGGCATGAACATATTTGAATAGTGTGGGTTAGTAATAACCTACTTGAATAAATTTACGAGCCATGGAATTTATTGTGGGATAGTCAGATCCCATTCTCTCATGGAAACTTTCTATTATATCTTTGACCTCTTATTGTGATACACATCAAAGGTATATTCCCTCATGGTTTTATTTAAAAAGAACCCCCTTCTTCAACATATATTGTGTGGCCTTCAGCCAGAGGGCCCTTCTCTATGTATGCTTGAGACTAGAGGGTGAATTTTCATAGAGTATAAAGTGCTTCATTTGGGTGTAATAATATTCTTGTATCACCCTCTACTAGTCCACCTTATGCACCATAATCCTTGGGCCTATCTCCATAATTAGTTGAGTAAGGCCTTGTCATCTAACCATTTTGTCTAACTTGATTTCCAAGTCATACTCTTTTAATTTCATCATCCACCAGCCTTTTCTTGCACCTAGATCATTTTACCCTAGCATCTATTTTATATTTAGGTCTAGTAGAATGGCATGTACTATGTTATAGAGGATGTAATGCCTAAATTTCTTTATTACCTTGAATAGGGTGTAGGTGTGCTTGTTTAGCATAGAATATTTGATTTTGGATTATTTAATATTAGTGCTTATAAAATCCATGGGGTGATCTTCTCATTCTAACCTTTGGGTGAGGCATGAAACAATGGTGTGCTCTGAAGCAAAGGGATAGATATGGAAATCCTACATATAGTTTAGATTAATGAGGACCAAGGCTTGCATGATTGCATCTTTTATATCTTGGAAATATTTCTTTAATTCTAGGTACCATTCCAATTTCACATACTATTTCAACATTTCATTTAAGGGCTTCACTATTTCATCAAAACTAGAAATAAATCTATGCACAAAGTGATTATTCATGAAGAAAGATTGTAGTTCCTTCTTACTATTAGGTAAAGGTAGTTTATAAATTACATCCACACTTTTGGGGTTGATAATAATATCAATTTTTATGATAATGTGACTAAGAAACTTACTTTCAATGACACTAGACATTCTTTAGTTTGGGTTTAAGGAAATTCCATACCTTTTGTATCTTTCAAATACCCTTTCCAAGTGGTTCATGTAATTTAACCTATATTTTGAAAACATGGTTAGGTCATCTATATATATTATTATACATTTACTTATTAGTCCCTTAAAATTGAAGTCCATAACTATTTGGAAAGTGTTAACAACATTGATTAACTTGAAATTCATCCATTTATAAGTGAATGTGCCCCACTTAGTGGGGAAATCCATCTTATTTATGTCTCTAAAGTTGACTAATACCTGGTTTTATCCTAAGAGTACATCTAAGATGGACATCATTTGAGATCCGCTGACCATTTGGATCACCTCATCTAGGGAGGGAAATGGGTTGTTATCTTTATTTGATTCCTAGTTCAAGTTTTGTAATTTCATGCACAAAAAAGTGTATCCTTTCTTGTTTTACACTAGGAATAGGTTAAATACCCAATTAGAGTGGAAAAATGGGAACATTATCCCCATAGAGAGTAACTTATGGAATTATTTATGTAGTAAGGCCTCCAGGATTATGTTTACTAGCCTCTACCTTTGCCTAAAGGGTTTTTGGTTAGATTTTAAGGGGATAGTATGAGTGATTACTCTTGAGTCAAACCTTAAGTTCTCCATAGGCCTAGGAAATCACATAATTATATATCAATAATAATATTTATAATTACTCTAATTCATGTTCTATCTAATCAAGACCCCCATTAACCATTTGGGGATTCTTCACCAAACTAAGATTAATGAGTCAACACTTTTGATACTCAAACTAGGTTTTTTTCCTAGAATGTGAGGTCTAACACATTGAATGATCTTTCCAATGAGATCATAACCTTTGGTGATATGCTATCATTATACCTCTCATTTATCTAATCAATGGATTTGTGTCATTTTATACCAGGGCTAGTATCCAAGGATATATGTAATGAGATGTTGTATATTTGAGTTAACAGTTCATTATTTTGGGAGTTTACTCTATTTTTGATGTCTAAATCCTAAAGACAACAAATAATATTCTAATTATATGTTTTATAAAATTAAATATAGAAATTTTTTCTAACCAATTATCTCTTATTACATTCATTGTTAAAAGGATTCTCTAGTTTACACCGAAATAAAAAACTTAAACATCTAGCATAAGACATTGTAGTTTCCTCACTCAGCTTTCTTAACTAGGTAGGATAGTGTTGTATTTTAGAATGTGTGAATTTTTATTACCTATTAACACCTAGACTACTTCTTGATAGATTCTAAATATGTATATGAGTTAACAAACTTTACATCTTATGAAATTTAAAGACATACTCTACATAAATAAAACTAACTTGCATTAAATTAAAACAAACTTTACATTAAATGGAAACAAACTTCCATTAAAAATGAAATCACACTTTACATTGAAAGGAAAATCACACTTGCATTAAAATGGAAATCAAACTTGCTACAAAATAAATACACCTTTAAAATATAAACTAAAAATACCAATTATCTTGATCTTCAGAGAGAAGTGCATCCTTTCTCCTTCCTTAGAATAGGATCAACTTTTACTTAATAATGAAATGGAATGCTAAAATGTATTTCATTATCAAAAGGAACATATATAGATGTGTGAAATTATGCTTGATTGTTTCTTATCTCTATTTTCTATTATCTGATTATTGAGTATCTGGAATGAGAAGGAAACATGTATTTAATGCACATCTCAATGACTATTCTCAAAATTAAAAAGTATGTTTATCTAAACAACCAAATCTACTTATTCAAAATAAAATATCTAGGAATAAAATCCCATGCTTTTAGGGAGGCATTGTAACTGATTCAGCTAATAATAGACCAAGTATAACTAATATAAATCCAAAGAGAATATGTCTAGTTTTAAAAAATAGAAATACGTTTATATCTAGATCATTTTAGACCATTAATGTCAATAGTAATGTTTAAAAGAAGATATCTAAAGAAGTAAAATCTATATATGTATAGTAGATATCTTTGGAGTTACTATATTGATCTATAGAGTATAATTGGACATATTCATATCATGGTTAGGCATCTTTAAAGAACTATTATATAGGTTTTCAAAATGTCTTCAAAGTGACTTTAGAGCATCTTCAGACCTACAGATCTTTAGATCTCAACTAAGGATCTTTATAGATCAATTTGTTATACAACAAGTCTTCAAAATCATTTCCAAAACTATTGATGACTTCTCAAAATGATCCTTTCATAGGGATGTATCTTTGTATATAAAATTGTACTCATTTCATCCAAGTTAAACATAAAAAACAAGATAGAGATTCAACAATGTATCACATACAAAAAAAATATAATTACACTCATTTATTTCTTAGATGAGACATTAACTATTAAATGTAATGCAATATATAACCAAGAGACAACACTTATGGATATTTTATATGAGATATAATGAGTTATATAGAATGCTCATCATTTTCCCCCCACACTTTACCTTTTAGAAGTCCTCTTGCAAACTAGTGGGAGAAGTATTATTAAATTCAGGAGTCTAGATTCCAACTATTGACTAAGATCATAAATTTTAAAATGATGTCTCTAATCATGATAATTTTTAGGAAAAAAAATATAAATATCTTACCACTATATGTAACCATGCTTGAAATTCTATTTCTGTCTAAATATGCAAATTTTGCTAAGGAGACATGGGATAAAGAAGAATGGGTGGCCTAAATCTCACACCAATCCACACATCTAACCCTCCTTTATCTAGGAGTTGAGTGATAATCTAAGAAAGTTATTGATCTCTCCAAATACACCAACTAATGGTGGGGGGACTCATAAATTACCTACATTTCAATTCAATAGGAAAAGTCTCCCTTCCAACCATACTTGCATTGATGGAGCTAGAGGAATGCTAGCACACAAAAGCTTTAAAGGCTATAATACTTAATCTTAACAACTCATGATATTTGTTGTTATGTACATACAATACATAGGTTGGAAGGCAAAAAAACTTTATGGGCTTTTAGAAACTAAGTTCTCATACATATACCTCTAGTGTTTTACAATTTTAGGAGTTTATTGTGTGATTGCTCCCAAGAAATTTGATTTATCATGGTGGAAAGGAAATCATGTAATTATATTTCCCCCCTAAATAAGTCAATCAAAAATATATAATGGCAAGCCAAAAACATGTTACAAAGATAGAATTCACAAATTTGATCATATAACTCTATGGTACTCTTAAGAAAGACATCCATGAACATATGTTCATTTTCAATAGCATGGGGAAAGCTAAGAGAAATCAATTTCATTTTATTCTTATAACATTGTTCATGAAGAAATAAAACATAAAAAGAAGGTTTTATATAAAAATAACAAATTTTCATCAATTTCACAAGTATTTTGAATAAAAGTCTGAGCTTTCTGAAGTTGTTACTAAGATTCTACTTTGATTCTAGAATTTTATTTTTCCAACTTCTAAATCTTGTGCTAAAATTTATTTTAAACTAAAATCATCTCATGAAGTGGTAGAGGGAAAAAAGGAATATAACTTGTGGGTCCTTCAGTTAGTAAAGTTATTTCCCTTGTTCCCCTTTATATATCTTGTATGGAAACTTGTAACTCAACATTCTAAGTTGTTAGCTCCTATATACAAGTAGTTTTTTGACCAAGAAATGTATTTTTACTATCAATATAATGTTGTAAATTGTTACTTTGAACATCCTTACTAATAATAGAATTTTTTACACAATCAATTTAAGCATCCTTATTTGTAAGGGAATTCTATAAGGTTCTAAGTTCATGAGATTGTGTAAATAATTGATTATATATTCTATTTTTTTAATATTAACTACTGTGATGATCACTTCTTGTGGTTGAACCTAAGAAAAATAATATTCATATCTCATTTACAAACTATAAATGGTTTGGTTTTTACCTTATAGTGTTAATCAAATAAAATATAACTATGTTTGTTGTTGTTGAATGGTTTCTTCATGCCGTGATAGTGTCAAAGCATGTTGTAACTCTTAATTTTCATGAATATATTAAGGAGAAGATGAATCTTCTTCTATAAGTGGATATTTACCCTTGTCAAATATATAAGGTAAGAGTCTTTATTTTTCTTCGGTTGTAATATCTTGTGTAGGGGTTTCTTCAACTATCTATTTGACATCCATAACTTCTATAGAAGAGCTTAAAATTCCCAAAATTTTAGTTGCTCGTACATTGCTTTCTTCTTCCTCTAGGAGAATTATCCAATGAATTTACTAAGGTTTAACTAATGAAGTAGGGTTTTATGATGAAACCCTCATTTTTATTTTTGACCTTAGATGTAACATCTTCAGAGCTATAGGTATAAAAGATGGGCCTTCTTCTATTCTTGTTGTCATGGGAGGAGGAAAAATAGGGCATTGTGATTTCTTTCCTAAAATTTGGGGTGATTTTTATAGAAATTAGGCCAATATTTCTCACCTTTAGGTTTCTTCATAAAATTGTACCAACAAATGAGATAAACCAAACCATGATGTTTGATTGACTGAGTTTCCATTTTTAATTTTTAGGCTATATTAATTAAAACATAGTGAAGAAAATATGGTAGGTTTACCTGGAATACAGGTTTGGTGGATCATTTACTTAAATGAGTGAGAATTTCATGGTGTCACCACTGACCATAGTGAACTATCCATCATAGGTGAGATATTTCATGACCCAATATGTGACTACTATATCCAACATGGTTGTTGTTTTTACTACTATGCCTAGGGTTGTAAAGTATTTTGAGTCATTCCCCACATATTTGGCATCCATTATTAGGTATCCATGGTTGTGGCTATGGTGGTGGTCCCCACATTGGTGGTGTGACTTATTTAGCCCATGGTGTCATCCATAGAATGGGAGGAAATCTTGGACCAAATTGATTTTGAGGTTGGGAGTACTAGTTTCCTTATCTTTGGATAAAGTTCACTTCTTAAAATATATGTGCTACTTATTTTACTTGGTTTCTCATGGTAGGAAGATGATTACAATTCTTGATGTCATGGTCTAGGTCATAAATACCACATAACTCTATTTTATGTAAGGGATAATCTTTTACCACATGTTTGAGTTTACATGTAGGACAATATATTTATAATTGTTCAATGTTGGTGGTATTAGATTTTTCTTTGAGGCCATCTAATGTAGATGTTAATTATATTATAATATATATTTTTAAATTAGAAAATTATTCCATTAATTGGCCAACTTTAAGTGATTTTCCTCATTGTGATTTCCTTATGTTAGGTCTTGTCTTGGAATAGTTAGTACATAAGGTTAAAATATGATGAAAGATTAAATTATCATTGTCACCCTTTCCCATTAGGTTTAAATCATCATGTGCATCATCTCTCTCTAATTCCATGAAATTCAATTGGAAAGATATATAAATACTCTCTTGATGACCTCCTCTATGTGTTGGTAACCACTCTATTTATGGGAAAATCTAAACCTATAAAGGTAATCTTCTAAAGTTTTATATTCTTTTTTTTGATCTTGAAAAAATCATCTTTGCATTCCAAAACTCTATAATAATCCTAATATTTATCAAGAAATATAGTTTCCATTTCTTCCCAACTTCTTATATAATTACCCTCAAGGCCCATGAACCATTAAATGGCTACATCATTAAGTGTAGATGGGAATAACTTCAACTTTTGATTATCAGTGATATAATCATATGTTTTGTAGAGAACCTAAAATTCAAAAAGAAACTAATGTGGATCCTCTAAATATTTACCATTGAAATTAGGTAAAATAGATGCTCAAATATTTTTCATGGAGGTTCTATCATCAATACCCAAGGTGAGTGGATAGGAAAAAGTTCTATCCTATTGAGGCTATCAATCAGGGTTTTCTACATGTGCATGTTCATCTCCCATATTTTATTCCCAACTTTGGTAATCAGTCCAATCTAGTTTCTCTTTTTGGGTTCTCAACCAATGGTCTACCTCAAGTGGAGAATATTTGTTGGTGATTATATATTCTTCTTGTAGGGCTTGTGGATCAAATTTTACTGTTACAAAAAGGGGGTTTTCTTAGGATCAATTCTCCCTATAGGGGAAGATGTCCTAAATAACATTCTTCTTATAGGATCTGTTTGTGAAAATGAACCTTTTTTAGGAGAGGAGTTAGAAATTTTTTGTATATGGCTTTCAATTTAATTTCTTTCACTTCCTTATCTTTCCATCAAATCTAGAATCCTCTCTTCTTCTTTTTCTATTTGAGAACCTTTAGAGATAAAGTATGCTTGAGAATATCTTGGGTAGTTCATAAATCTAAGGATTCCTTTATTTTTTTTGTGTTTTTTTGGGTATATGAATGTTTTTGAATTTTCCATATATAAATATAATATTGGATATCACTAACACTTATTAATTGATATTCCCTGATAATGGTTCCAAAAATGATAGGCAATTATTATACCTCTAATTTATCCAATCAATGGATTGGTTTCATTTTTTACTAGGGCCTAGTTCATTGTTTGAGGGGTTTACTTTACAGTTGATGTCTAAATCCTAAGGACAATGAAAAATATTATAATTCTATGTTTCATATAATTAAATATAGAAAGTTTTTCTTACTGATTATCTCCTATGGCATTCCTTGTAAAGGATTCTTTGGTTTACACCATCAAAATCTAGAATATAAACATCTAGTATAAGACACTACAGTATCCTCACTCGACTTACCCAACTGGGTAAGAAAATGTTGTATTTTAGAATGTGTGAATTTTGATTTCCTATTTTCACCTAGATTTATTCCTAATAGATTCTCAATATGGAGACAAGATGATAAACTTTACTTTTTTATGAAATTGAAAGACACACTTTGCATAAAGAAAACTCACTTGCATTAAATTTAAACAACCTTTGCATTAAATGAAAACACGCTTGCATTAAAAGGGGAATCACACTTTGCATTGAAATGGAAATCACACTTGCATTAAAAGGGAAATCACACTTGCAACAAAATGAAATATATTTGTATCAAAAGAAATACATTTTTCAACTATAAACTAGAAATATCAATTATCCTAATATTTAGAGAGAAGTAGGACCATGATCCTTTCTCATAATAGGATAAAGTTTTACTCAGTAATAAAATGGAATGTTGAAATTTATTTCATTATTAAAAAAAAACATATACAAATGCACAAAATTACACTTGAGTGTTTCTTCTCTCTATTATGTTATGTATTTTCTATTATCTGATTATTGATTATATGGAATGAGATGGAGACATGTATTTAAATCACATCTCAATGAATATTATTAAAATACAAAATATGGAAATATAAAAAACCAAATCCACTTATTCAAAATAAAATATATAGGAATCAAATCCCATGCTTGTAGGGAGGCATTGTAATTGATTCAACTAATAATAGACTAAGTATAACTAATATATATCTAAATAGATTATGTCCATTTTTACAAAATAGAAATACATTTATATCCAAATCATTTTATACCATTGCTATTAATGGTAATGTATAAAATAACATATCTAAAGAAGGAATATATATGTGTGTGTGTGTGTGTGTGTGTGTGTGTGTGTGTGTGTGTGTGTGTGTGTGTGTGTGTGTGTGTATAGTAGATATATTTAGAGATAATATATTGATCTACAGAGTACAGTTGCACATCTTTGGAGCATGACTAGGTGTCTTTGGAGCATGGTTGGACATATCTTCAAAGCATATTTATAACTAAAAATCTTCAGAGCTTGACTGAGGATATTTGGAGCTCAATGTGTTATATTATAAATCTTCAAAATAATTTTCAAAAATGTGTTTCCAAAACTATTGATGATCTCTCAAAATGATCCTGCCATAGGGATGTATCTTTGTATACAAAATTATCCTCATTTCATCCAACTTAGACACAAATAAAAAGATACAAAGTCAAAAATGTATCAAATATAAACAAAATATAATTGAACTCATTTCCTACTAGATGAGACATTAACTATTAAATGTAATGTAATATATAACCAAGAGGCAACACTTATGGACAATTTATATGAGATATAATGAGCTATATAGAATGCTCATCATTTGGAATCTAGTTGACATTTATATTCATGATCCCATCTTTATTTAACTCATTTAAAGGGTTGTTTCTATCTTTATCATTGATGATCTGGGCCTCAAATATCCCCTCATTATTGATTAATTGGATGATTTATTAGTCATCCTTAAAGACCTAGAAGTTATTCACATTGTGTAAGACATAGGGACATGGGATGAGTTCTACAAAGAACTCTTGAAACTTAGTGTCATCCAAAGGGGTTAGGTTTTTTTCCATAGATTATAGTGAGTCTACTACTTATTTTTCCTCTTAGGGAATGGGGATGATATTGAATGTGTTAAAACATTTCAATTAGGTATCAATCCATATGCTTATACCTTATGAGCTATGATAACTTGAATTGAAACCTAGTCTTGATTTGGTTGACCATTAGGTCAGAGTCTTTAAATACTCTTAGTTCATTTTTATTGTGGTTTAATGTAAATTTTAATCATAATATTAGTGCTTCATACACTATTAGGTTATTTATGTAAGGAAACTACAACTTATATGATGCTAGATGTTTTTCCATAAGGGGTATATAAGTAGAATATTGAATCCATTGCCTTGTTTAGAGTGAGCTCCATTTATATAAATAGACCACATGCTAAAAAAACTTGGGTTGTGATTGGTTTTGTTTTTGGGAGGCTTTATGCTTAGCATGTAGATGTCTAGGTTTAAATAAACCAAGTTTATTTTCTCATTAATGGTGTTTTATTTAGTTATCATATGTTTCATGTGTGTTTATCTATCTACCCTTATTTGGTTGGATAATCCTCTCCATGAAACCCACATATGGGATAAATCTATGGCCATAAACCCATTTAGGGCTTTGGACTAATCTCTATTGAGGAGCATGCCTTAGGCTCCTAGGGTATCCACCATTTAGATGTCTATGAAGTGTTGAATCCTATGCTTTAATTCCAATTAGATGTGGATGTTTATCAACTCACCTATTAATTTCAATTAATACTCATCTAGATAGACCATTACATTATCTAACTTTATGTGAGTTAACTCGAGTTTCTCACATATGCCTATTGGCATATGCATATTATTCTCAAACAACCAGTATAAGGAAAGGAGGCACCTCCAACTTATTCTTTTTAATGAACATGCTAGTGTGTTATATTATCAATTTTCACTAGGACTATAGGGTCATATTTTAAGTTAAATATTTTAACAAAGATCTTGTTTCTCTATGATTTGAGCAAGATGATGAATGGTAATGTTAGCATTGATCTTTTTCATATCCTCAACTATGTTATAACCTCCTCTACTTTATACTGGGTTTTTCATAGGTTCCTTAGGTTATTAAGGTCTTGGAAGTGGGGTATCATTCCTAGAATTTTGGTTTGGTGGGGTTGCACCATTACTAGGGGGTGTTTAGGTAGTAAGGGGATATTTTTTTTGCCTTTTACTAAGGGATTATTTTATATTTTAGAAATATTAAAATTCTTGCACCTCACTAATACCCTCCTCTGGCTCATTTTATTCTTGGCTATTGAAATCCATGGTTTTTAACACCATATTAGTACAAGGGGATTTATCAAAGTTAGAGGATTTGGGATGATTAGGGACCACCTCATATTCTTCCTTGTCCTTATAGAATATCTTAGAATAAAAATTGAACTTCATGTAGTCAATTTACACATGTATTATTATGTTACATAATTGACACCAATTAGGTAAGGCTACCTCAAAGATATTTATCTCAAGAAGCTTATTAGGTGAAGTTTATAGAGGGTTGTGAGGGAGACTATAATTATTGTTTGGTATTTGACATGTGAAGTTTTCTATAGAACTTTATTCATTAAAGTTACTCACTTGTCTCTATAGTCCTAAGAAGTCATTACTAAGTTTTCTTACCATCTACTAAATGGAATATAAATCATTCTTAGTGGAATCTTGAGGTGTGGTTTGGGTATTGTTAATCATGGACAATGTAAATTGATGTTGAGTTTGAGGAATAAGTTTTTGGCTCCCTAGGTTTAGGAAACCCAATTGTTGGTTTGAATTGGGGTGACCTAGCAGGAGTTGATGTGTTACATGGAGTATATATAGCATTAGGGAATTATGGTTAAATTTGGGAAATAATTTCAATGTATGAATCTATGATAGCATAATAAGAGTGGGTATCATTATATGGGCTTGGGGGTTTAGTTACCTATCCACTTTAATGGCCTTTATATAAGCTGAGGATGGGTCTATCATGGCTACATCCTTCTTTATGAACATGGCTATCTAAGGGTCTAGCACATTCTTAGACATTTCAAGAGCTAGTTGAGGGTTGGGTTGATAAAGCATGGTTACCCATCTATACATCTTCTAAAACCTATCATGGAATTTCCTAATGGGCTCATTGTACTCCCTCTTGATGTAAGAAAATTACTGGTACAAGACACTGGGATCTATCACTTGATAAAATTGGGTGAGTAAAGTATAATTAAAATGGTCTTAACATAGGATAGATTCTTCAATTAGGTTAAGGAACTAATCATACATAGAGTTTATTAAGGTAAAGGGGGAAAGCCTATACACCACATCCTCATGTTCTAAATTTAGGAGTCTTAGGGTGGTGTTGTAGAATGTTATATGTTCCTCTATGGTTATTCCCATGCTAGGTGTGAAATGAGGGAGATACCTCTCAAGGTTCTTGGGTAAATCATGGATGACTTTTAGGGTGTTAATGTCTAATCCAATTAATCAGACCATATTGGGTTGTAAATTTGGGTGTTATAGTAGTTTTTCATTTTCATTTTAATTAACTTACTAAAAAATAATGAAATACAAGGTTTATGAAGAACACCTAAAGATACAAATATGTTTGTGAACCAATTGAATCCAATGAATGAGGGAACTTATTTTTGGATTGGAAGAATAACCTACACATATGTAAACAACTTGGATAAAACTAGATTAATAGATAGATAGGCAAGTTGCCTAGTTAGGAACCAATTCCAAGAAGTTATGAACTTCCTCAAGTGGATGTCAGCTCATTGTTTTCATAATTAAGTGGATAAATAACACTTGAAATTATAAAATATAAATATACAATAACAATAATGATTACGATCTATTCCTCATTTAAGTTTGTTCTCCCCAAAAATAGATTTTTCATTTTTGGGACAACATATGCACTATTTTGGTCCTATAGGACCAAAATTATCTCTCCCCTTCTCAAAAAATTGTTCTGAACCTTCAAATGCTTCATTATTCAAGCCTTTTTAGATTTCTATGGACTCTACAGGCTAGGTTCTACAGACTCAACACTATGGACTCTGTAGGCTTGAAATTAGCTAGTTAAAGAGGTTTAATGGATTTAACAAGTAAATTTTCTCAAAGGAGTAAGTTTCTAGCACTTAGGCAATTTTTGGATTGGTTCAATGCCCTGGTTCAACCAAAAAATGTTCATCAGCAAGCTTCTAAGCAAGGATTGAACCATTGAACCTTGAACCATTTTGGATCAAGGGTTCAACAGGTTCAAGGTTCAATGTCATCAGTGAGCTTAAAGAGTTAAGCTCTTTGTCAAAGTTCATCAAGTCCAACCACTTCATGATTAAATGGCTTTATAACACTTAATGAAAATAAGAAGGCTTAAACCATTGAACCATTGAACCTTGAACCATTTTCATTCAAAGGTTCAATAGGTTCAATAGTTCCAAGGTTCAACACGTAGGTGTTTCAAGTGGTCAAAAGACTTAGCCAAAATAAAGAGATTAAATCAATTGAACCATTGAACCATTGAACCAATGTTGGTTTAATTAGTTAGTTTAAATGGTTGGTTCAAGGGACTGCCCCAAAGCCGAAGAAACAAGTACCCTTGCAGAGGGTAATGAACTAAAGGTAGGTGCCCTTGCAGAGGGCAAGAAACATCAATTCAAACATCAAAGAGAAGGCAAAAAACATGGAATTAATTTAGATTTGTTCAAAGGCTGAAAGAGAAGATTTCCTTTAGAATTTCTTTTCAAGGAAATTATTAGGTAAAGAATAGGGAATTCTTTTGGAAAAGTTCCCGCAGTAAAAATTGTTAAGGCAAAAGTCCTTTGTCGGACATTTTATCCAAATAAATTCACTTGGGAAGAAATCCTGAAGAAATTGAAGTCCGAGCGAAAGCAAGGGAATGAGCGGCTAAGGAAAGGAACATTTCCTTTAGACAAAATGTCTGAAGGAATTCCTTCAATGTTTTGTCTGAAGGAAAAGCCTGAAGCAAAAGCTTGATGGAAAAATTTTCAAAGCAAAGCCAAGGAAAGATTTCCTTTAGACATTTTGTCCAAAGGAAATCAAGGATGAAGTCCACTGAAGAAACAAAAGCCCATCAAAGGAATTAAAGCTTGAAGGATCCCAAAGGGTAGGCACCCTTATGGGTGGCACTTAAAACTCAAAAAAAGGACCATTTGAAAGGATTGAAGGGACACCTTCCCTTCGGAGTGTTCCAAAGGCTTGGAAAAGATGAAGGGAAAGATTCAACAAGACTTAGACTAAAAAGAGACTTCAAAGAACAAGGATTAAACTATTGAACCTTGAACCAATAGGTTTAATGGGTTTAAGGGTCCAAATGGTTCAACTTTTTGAGGCCTCATAGGGACTTAGAAGGATAAATGAAACAAGAAACGAAGGATGAACCAATGAACTGATTTGACCTTGAACTAAAAGAGTTCAAAGTTCAATGGTTCAAATAGGTTTAAATGGTTCAAAGCCTGATCGAAGCAAATGAAGAACATGGATGATTCCAGAGACTAGTTCAAAGGATGGTTCAACCAAACAAAGCAAAGAAAGGAATGAACAAAGGCAATGATTGAACTAGGGGACTTATAAAGACAAAATGAACTAATGAACCAATGAACCAATGAACTTTCAATAGGTTCAAAGGTTGATGGTTCAATAGGGTTCAAGAAAACAACAACCAGTAACATTCCCATGGACATCAAATTTAAGGTAATGGAATATCTGTTAAAATTCAAATATAGTTCAAAAATTGAAGGATGAATGAAGTGACCAATTAAATAAAGAGCACGAGAGATCAAACTGCTACAGGGAAGAGAGAACAATACAAAAGATTAAAAATATCTACAAGGGAGTTATTTCTAGTAGGTGAAATAGTGGATCAAGTGGTCATCTGAGCACACCAAATCAAGGATGTGGCCTATTTTTCTTCTATGAAGTAAAGGCAAAGTAGACAGATGCATAAACATCAAGGAAAGTACCAGACAACTCATGCTAAGGAGGAATCATATAATATGGATGGTCACACCATAGTTAAGGCAATGTACTATTCCAAGCATGGCCCCTCAATAGAATCAAAGATTCATTGAAGGCATTGACCGCAACATGGGCATTTTCATGGAAAGAAGTTCTAAGCCTTTCTGGGTAGCCATATATTTTAATCTCATCTTATGCAAGGGAGACTTTTCATTTTTATAAAAGTGAAGCTCTGCCCAAATTGAAAGGCAAATACTGAGACATTGAGCTCAGATTGTTGTTCATATTATTTTATCTGAATGAGAAAGTAAGTTACCTACAGACTTTGTGTTGTTATAGCTTGTGTCATTTTAGGAGATAATTATTATGTATATCTTTTGAATGTTTTCTTGTTTATTTAATCTAACAAGTAGAACTTGTGGAAGTAATTAAGAAGGTGTCATAAAGCTAGTTATGGAAGGACTTTGTTCTGACTACAATTGCCTTAGTTTGTTTGTCTATTTTCTATTTTGTGTGAAGGATCTTGGGATGACTTTGTGCCCCCATTATCCTTTGTTTTTCACTCTTTGGGAAACTAAGGTGAAGACTTTGTGCTAGACCTTATTCTGCTGGTTACTATGCCTTGTTACTAGTCACTTGTTACTACCTGAAAGAATTGCTACTGCTTCCTATAAGATCAATTCTAAAAGAAGAGAAGTGCCTTTAGTGTTTTCACTAGGATTTTCTCCCTTATTTTTGAACATCATCTCTAAAAAAAAGAGAATGGATGGTATAATCATACCCCTGAGTGTTATTTTCTACTTATATTTATAGTATCTAGCTCTTCATACTTAATAGGGAACCTCCCCTTGATGAGAGAAGAGATTTGTACCCTTTAGATGTGGTAAACCTGCAACTTTCACTGACCAATCTCCCTTGTTGTGGTTGATAAGACCTATTTTTCTCATCAGTTAGCTAACTGACAAAATATTCACCCAACAGTTTTTTGACAACTCTGTTGGGGAACTAACGAGCATTTCTAGTCCTTTTCTAGTTTATTCAAATTGAATTATTTCATATCATTGGGGAACAACGCAAATTAGGAAAGAACACTACAATCTTCATGCCAATAATTTTTTTGGTGACTCTATCATGGATTCTAAAGTGTAGCCTGAAGCCTCAAGTTTTAGATTGAAGCAGTTCCTACCCTTATCCATTATAGACTCTGGCAACTCTACTCTGTGTCTTATCCATTATCATTATAGCCTTATCCATCTCCATTATATAATCTGGAAACTCCATGTTATACCAAAAATCAAAGAGCCCAAGGTGTTATTGACCCTATCTTTGAGTTGGTGCACCAAGGAAATTTTGATTTGTTTCCTCCACAACATTAAGTTCAATAATCCAGGAGTGTTCCTCCTACTTGTACCAGGTCACCAACACAAGGCAGAGATATTTTTTCTACTGTTAGCAAAACTTTGCCTATACATACTCCACCTAGATTTGTTTTCCCACTTTTACATAATCTAATCATGGTAGCTCAAGGCCCCTGGGGTATCTCTTTTGGTCCACTCAATCTGACTCCACCTCTACATGAGCTTCCATGTAGTCAAGGAAGAATTTTCCAAAATTCTTTGGTGATGTAAAAGTTCATCTTGATGAGCATATTGCTGCCTTCAGCATAGCATGTGGCATGATAGGTGTGGAATTCAAAGACATTGTAGTTAGGATATTCATGGAAACATTACAAGGTACTACTACAGACTGGTTCTACCATCTACAGGCTAGATCAGTGACTGATTGGGACACTCTCAAAGCCAAATTTGAAGCAAGGTTCAAGCTTGTAGAATATGCACATGCCTTGCTATCCTAGCTCACACAGATGAAGAAGGAACCTCATAAACCTATGATGGATTTCATTTCCAAGTTTGATAAGTTGAGGAACTAAATTCCTACCATTGCTCAGCCAACACTTGAAAACTTCAAATGTTTCTTCATCAACTCATAGTTACCTAAAGTGAGTTTTCTATTGAGATGGGATAGACACATAGACCTTGTTGCTACTAAAGACTTGGCTATTAAAGTATAAAATGACCTTATGTTAGCAAAAAAGATAAGGAGAGACCCTAATAAAGGTAAATCCTCTTCATCTTTTGAATACTCACCTATAACTACCACTAATCCAATGGTGCAGAAGCTAGAAAATGAGTTGCTAGCTCTTAAAAAGAAAATGGCGTAGGGGATTTCATCTACTCCTTTATATAGATATATGCCAAGGAGAACATTTCAAAATCATTCATACTAAGGCAATGCTGCCAGGAATCAAGGACAAGCAAATCATCTTCCTCCCCCATGGGGGAACTTGGCCATTAAAGCACCTCCAACCAACTTAGTAGTTGGATATCTAGAAATAAAACATGATTCCTCTTTCTAACCTGAGTTTGATCAAGAAAATGACATTGATCTCTTCATGAAGGACCAAGAAGAATCAGCTGGTGACTCCAACATTGGTTTTCTAAATTACCAGGATGAACCCAGAAGTGAAGGTGAAGTAGCTGAGGGATCATATGCTATGTTTACCTGATCCAAGAATCAGTCAGCCTAGTAAGTTGATAAAGAGAAGATAGAGGAGTGACCTCAACCAATAATCTTAATTGTTAAGTGTGGAACCACTCTGCCCTTTTAGCCAAAGGATCTGGTGATTGCTAAAAAGGTGAGTAGCTCAATTGTGCCTTCACCTCCAATTTCAAATTTGTAGACTAGTCCTTTCCCTCCCAAAAATCAAAAGGATGAACTCCCATCCTCTATTCCCAATTCATTTCAAACATTTGATATAATTGACCATATAAAGAAAACCAAAATTCAAATTTCTAAATTTAAATTCGTGCAGTCCAACCCTGATCAGTTGGACAAATTAGTTCAATGTGTAAAGAACTAAACCTTCCCTACAAGATAATAAGATAAAAAATTAACTCATGATCCCCCAAGGAACATGCCCATCTTAAACAATCTTATCATTAATCCTCCCACTACCCCTAGGAAAATAGAACCTTTCTATGTTTCCCTGTTGATAAATGGTCACAAGTTAAGCAATTGCATCATTGATTCTGGAGCTTCAGATAATGTCATGCCTGCCAAAGTTGTAAAATATCTTGGTATCACATTGACCAAGACATTTGGGAGATGTTTCTCCATAAAGAAAAAAAAAGTCCCACTACTGGGACAAATTAAGGATGCTCAATTTACATTTGTAGCGTTCCTAGACAAAAGAATCAAGATGACTATCTTGGTGGCTGATGTCCTAACATCATACGACAACCTTCTTGGCTGAAATTTTTGCAAGGATGTTGGTGGTGAGTTGAGCATGGGCTTATCTGAGGTGAGAATCCCTATCAAAGGCATCATGAAGAGGCTACTTCTTGAGAAGGAAGTGAAATACATGGTTACTCAGACATCAGTGCCTAAAGCTCAAATATTATTTGAGTCTTCAAGCATGGGTAATTATTTCTTAACCAAAAAGGAAGTCCATGAAGCACCTAATAATACTCCTAAATGTGATAGCCTAAAAATACCTTTAGCTAGAATAGCAAAAAGGATGGTAGAACATAGTACAAGTGCTAAGGAATATCCTCCTCTAAATGAAGAAGAAACTAAAAAACATTAGTGTCTGAGGAGGTATGGATTCTAGAATTTGATGGCAGCTACTCCTCTACCAATTCAGGAGTTGGGATTGTGTTGATATCTCCTCAAGAAGATATTTTTCCTTCATCATACAAGTTAAAGTTTAGTAGCACCAACAACATAGCTGAGTATGAATCTTTACTGCTTAGATTGAAGGCTGCTCAAGACAAAGGCATCAAACTCCTTCATGCCAAAGGAGATGCTAAAGTGGTGGTTTGTTAGGTGAGAAACCTGTATCAAACCAAAAATGAGAGATTGTGCCATTATCATAATCTAGTCTGGGATCAGATTAAAAGCTTTGATGCTTTCAACATCTCTACCATACCCAAGGGGTTTAATGATAGAGCTAATGCACTAGCTATTTTAACAACTCTCTTAGTCCCTCACCCAGACTTCAAAGGAGATAGGTACACTATTGAACTAGTCTTTCAACCAAGTGTACTTGATAATGCCAATCATTGGTAGGTGTTTAACAATGACAACCAAATCATTACCTTCTTAGAGCAAAAATATAGCTTTGAATAGCTGCACTTTGAAGGTAGTGAGCCTCAAAAGCTTGAATCAGACCCTGAATCAAGTATAGATGTAGGTGAAGAGTTCCTACAACTTAAAGAGAATAAAATCCCAAAAGGCCTAGTTTCCCTTGAGAAGCTATTTTACAAGTATGATAGATTCATCAAATAATAGTAGAAAAATTTAATCTCCTCCCAAGATTTTGATAAGGTAAATTTAAGCACCAAGGAAGATCCTAAGATGGTGAACATTGGAAAATGTTACACTCTCGAGGAAAGATTCAAGTTCACTACTCTGCTTAGCCAATACATGGATGTCCTAGCATACTCATATGATGATCTGAAGTCACTCAGGCCTAAATAAATTTGCCATAACATTCCCCTCAAAAGTGATTTAGTGCCATATAGGCAAAAATATAGATAGTACAATCTAAAGATATCATGTACTATTCTATCTAAAATACAAAAAATGCTGAATGCTAAGATAATTTTCCTAATCCATCATTCCACATAGATTGCCAACATAGTACCTATGAGGAAGAAGAATGGTGAAATTCACCTTTGTGTGGATTTCTAAAACTTGAATTAGTCATCCTTAAAGGATAACTATCCTTTCCCCATCATGGATCAAGTCCTCCAAATAGTGACTAGTTTGGAAATGTTATCAATGTTAGACGACTTCTCAGGGTACAATCAAGTTGAAGTTAGTGAAGTAGACCAACACAAGAATGCGTTCACGACACCTTGGGGCTTAGAGAATGCCATTTAGTAAAATAAATGTTGGCACCACTTTTTAGAGAGCAATGGACCTTAATTTTAAGGATTAAATGGGTAAGCTCATTGTAGTATACCTAGATGATCTAACAGTCTTTTCCAAGCATCACCCAGATCATGTGCACCATTTGCAACAAGTGCTAAAATGTTGCCACCAGAATGTCATTTCTTTAAATCCCAAGAAGTCTATTTCTAGAGTGATAAAAGGGAAGCTTCTGAGACACATTGTGTCTAGAGAAGGCATAAATATTGACTCAGATAGAGTCAAGTCTATCCAAGAACTTACTCTGCCTACGAGTAAAAATGCAGTTCACTCTTTCTTCAAAAAAGGGATTTTTTTATGAAGATTCATCCCTGAGTTCATTGAAAAAAATTACCATATTGTAAATATGAAGGGACAAATCCACCTTTAGCTGGACTAAAGAATACAAATTGGAATTTCAAGACATCAAGATAGTCGTTTCTCATGCCCCAATTTTGGTTTGTCCAAATTATACCAAGGCTTTCACCATATATAGCTATGCTTCTGAACACACACTTTTAGCCATCCTAGTTCAATAGAACCAAGAAAGTGTAGAATATCCCATTTATATAATGATTTTTCCTCTCAAAGCTCATGAGCTAAAGTACTCAAACATGGAGAAGCATGATTATTTAGTGGTAAAGGTAGTGAAGCATTTCTACTTCTACATCCTGAATTCACACGTTACTGCCCTAGTTCCTGATACCATAGTTAAATCCATATTAAATCAGTAAGAGTTTGGAGCCAAAAGAGAGAATTGGATTGCTAAAATCCAAGAGTTTGATCTAGTCATCAAACTAATGAAGCTAGTGATTGGAAAGGGTCTATGCCAGTTGATTGCTAACAACAGACTAGAAGAAATAGGGCATGGAGAAAGAGAAATTGAAGACATGCCAATAGTCTTATTTGTCTCCACCATGAATGAGTGGTATTCAAGTATTTATCATTTCCTTACTTATGGTGAGTGTCCTCCTCACCTATCTTATAAATAAAGAGGGACAATCAATTTGAAAGATGCCAATTTTGTCCTCTGGGACAATAGCCTATATAAGAGGAGCCTTGATGGAGTGCTCCTTCATTGCATGGATAAAGAGAAGTAGAACAAACCTTTAAATTCCTTCCATAATCTAGCATATGGAGGACATTTCTTTTCTCCCGTAATTGCCCATAAAATTCTATGAGCCAGGTATTACTAGCCTACTCTATTCCAAAATGCATACAAATGGGTAAGAAGGTGTAAACATTGCCAATAATTCATGGGAAGACCCAAAGTGGCTACTTTTCCTCTTAATCTAGTGGTGATAGAAGAGCCATTTTAGCAATGGGGAATTGGTTTCATTGGTACTATAAACCCACCTTCAAGTGCTGGACATGATTATGTCCTCATAGCCACATATTACTTCACCAAGTGGGTGGAAGCTATTCCAACCAAGCAGGCCACTTCAGAAGTAGTGTACAATTTCCTCAAGGAGAACATCATTTCTAGGTTTGGAGTCCCAACCAAGATTGTCATAGACAATGCATCTTATTCTTTTCTCAGGAGATTACTTAGTTCTACTTTTACTATGGGATCACCCTCTCCCACTTTCTGATTACTTTCCATAAGGGAATGGCCAAACTAAATATAGCAACAAGAACTTGGTGACTATCATCAGGAAGCTGGTGGATGACAACCAACAAACATGGCATAAAGCATTGGTTGATGCTTTATGGGCAAATAGAATAACACCCAAGAGGGAAATTGGTATGTCACCTTTCCAACTTATTTATGGTCTTAATGCTGAGATACCAATCACCCTGGAATTTCCAACATTAAAATTGGCCAAGGTAATTGAGGATCAAACTTATGAAATCTCCATTGATAAGAGGATCATGTACCTGACTAAGCTGGATGAACAGAGAACTATGGTGGTGGATTGAATTTCTACCCATCAAATTCTGGTGAAGAAGCTCTTCGACCAAAAAGCAAAAGACCATGATTTCAAGATTGGAGATCAAGTCCTGCTGTGGGACAAGAGAAGAGAACCAAAGGGAATGCATGGGAAATTTGACTCCCTTTTGAGGGGCCCTTTCACTATTCATCAGCGCAATGGTGAAAATAGTTTCCTATTGAGATATCAAGATGGCATGCCCTTTTTTCAACCTCACAATGGGCAACATATGAAGCACTTCAATTTTTGAAGTATCAGATAATTTCACCTGTACATATGTATATTTGTATAGCCTTTGTTTTTATTGTGTGTTGTTCATTTTCATTTTTGGCACCTTTATTTTTGGGTAAGCATGAATCTGTAGCCTAATTTCATACTTCAAGGCACTGGAGATTCTAGTTTCTACTCCCCTCAGTTGTTCCAAGTTTTCATCTAAAGGAAGTTCCCCAACTGGAGCTAGCTGTTGTCCCCAAAAATAGACTTTTCATTTTTGGGACAACATATAAACTATTTTGGTCCTGTAAGACCAAAATTATCTCTCCCCTTCCCAAAAAACTATTCTTAAGCTTCAAATGCTTCATTATTCGAGCCTTTTCAGATTTCTATAGACTCTATAGGCTTGAAACTATAGACTCTGCAAATACATTTCTATGGATTCTACAGGCTAGGTTCTACAAACTCAACACTATGGACTCTGTAGGCTTGAAATTAGCTAGTTTAATAGGTTTAATGGATTTAATAGGTAAATTCACTCAAAGGATCAAGTTTATATCACTTAGGCAATTTTTGGATTGATTCAATGCCCTGGTTCAACCGAAAAATGTTCATTAGCAAGATTCTAAGCAAGGATTGAACCATTGAACCTTGAACCATTTTGGTTTAAGGGTTCAACAGGTTCAAAATTCAACATCGTTAGTGAGTTTAAAGAGTTAAGATCTTTGTCAAAGTTCATCAAGTTCAACTACTTCACAGTTAAATGACTTTATAACACTTAACGAAAAGAAGAAGGCTTGAACCATTAAATCATTGAACCTTGAACCATTTTGGTTCAATGGGTTCAACGGGTTCAATAGTTCTAAAGTTCAATGTGTGGGTGGTTCAAGTGGTGAAAATACTGAGCCAAAATAAAGAGAAAGAACTGATTGAACCATTGAACCATTAAACCAAAGTTGGTTCAATTGGTTGGTTCAAGGGACTACCCCAAAGCTGAAGAAATAAGTGCCCTTGCAGAGGGTAATGAACTGAAGGTAGTGGCCCTTGTAGAGGGTAGGGAACATCGATTAAAGGATCAAGGAGAAGGAAAAAAAGATGGAATTCCTTTATATTTTTTTAAAGGCTGAAAGAGAAGATTTCCTTTGAACTTTTTGTCTAAGGAAATTATCAAGTAAAGAATAGGGAATTCTTTCAGAAAAGTTCTCGCAAAAAAAATTGATAAGGCAAAAGTCTAAAGGAATTCCTTTAAACATTTTGTCTAAATAAATTCACCCAAGAATAAATCCTAAAGAAATTAAATCCTGATCAAAAGTAAGGGAATGAGCGGCTAAGGAAAGGAACATTTTCTTCAGACAAAATGTCTGAAGAAATTCCTTCAGACTTTTGTCTAAAGGAAAAGCCCAAAGCAAAATCCCATTGGAAAAATGTTTGAAGCAAAACCAAGGAAAGATTTCTTTGAAATTTTGTCTAAAGGAAATAAAGGATGAATTCCACTAAAGAAACAAAAGCCTGCTAAAGGAATTAAAGCCCAAAGGCTTCCTAAAGGATTTTGAACGGTAGGTACCCTTGTGAGGGGCGCACTCAAAAAAAGGACCGTTTGAAAAGCCTAAAGGGACACCTTCCCTTCGGAGTGTTCCAAAGGCTTGGTAAAGATGAAGGGAAAGCTTCAAAAAGACTTAGACTAAAAAGAGACTTCAAAGAACAAGGATTGAACCATTGAACCTTGAACCAATAGGTTCAACGGGTTCAAGGGTCCAAATGGTTCAACATTTTGAGGCCTCACAGGGACTTAGAAGGATAAAGGGAAAAAAAATGAAGGATGAAACAATGAATTGATTGAACCTTAAACCAAAATATTTCAAATTTTAATGGTTCAAACAAGTCATAATGGTTTAAAGACTGATCTAAGCAAAGGAAGAACATGGATGATTCTAGAGACCAGTTCAAAGTATGGTTCAACTAGACAAAGCAAAGAAAGGAATGAACAAAGGAAATGATTGAACCAGGGGACTGATAAAGATAAAATGAATCAATGAACCAATAAACCAATGAAATTTCAATAGGTTGAAAGGTTCATGGTTCAAAAGGGTTCAAGCAAATAGCAACCAGTAACATTCCCATGGATGTCAAATTTAAGGTAATGGAATATCCATTAAAATTCAAATATAGCACAAAATTTGAAGGATGAATCAAGTGACCAAATAAAGAGAGAGAGATTGATAGCTCAAACTACTACAGGGAAGAGAGAAAAATACAAAACATCAAAAATATCTACAAGGGAGTTATTTCTAGTAGGTTAAATAGTGGATCAAGTGGTCATTTGAGCTCACTAAATCAAGGACGTGGCCTATTTTTCTTCTATGAAGTAAAGGCAAAGTAGACAACTATGAAAACATTAGGGAAAGGACCAAACAACTCATGCTAAGGAGGAAACATATATGATGGATGGTCATGCCATAGTTAAGGCAATGCACTATTCTAAGAATGGCCCCTTGACAGAATTGAAGATGCATTGATAGTAGCATGGGCATTTTCATGGAAAGAAGTGCCAAGCCTTTCTGGGTAGCCATATATTGTAATATCTTGTCTTATGCAAGGGAGACTTTTCATTTTTATAGAAGTGAAGCTCTACCCAAATTGAAAGGTGAATACTAAGACTTTGAGCTTAGATTGTTGTTCATATTATTTTATCTGAATGAGAAAGAAAGTTACCTACAGACTGTGTTGTTATATCTTGTGTCATTTTAGGAGATTGTTATTATGTCTATCTTTTGAATGTGTTCTTGTTTATTTAATCTAACAATTATAACTTGTGGAAGTAATTAGGAAGGTGTCCTAAAGCCAATTGTGAAAGGACTTTGTGCTAACTGCAATTGCCTTTAGTCTATTTGTCTATATTTTGTTCTATGTGAAGGATCTTGGGATGAATTTGTGCCCCCATTATCCTTTGTTTTTTACTCTTTGGGTAGCTAAGGTGAATACTTTGTGCTACACCTCATTTTTCTGGTTACTACACCCTGTTACCAGTCACTTGTTACTACCTAAAAGAACTTTTACTGCTTCCTGTAAGATCACTTCTGAAAGAAGAGAAGTGCATTCAGTGTTTTCACTAGGATTTTATCCTTTATTTTTGAACATCATATCTAAAAAAAGAGAGATTGATAGTATAATCATACCCCTAAGTGTTATTTTCTACTTATATTTATAGTATCTAGCTCTTCATACTTATTAGGGAACCTCCCCTTGATGAGAGGATAGATTTGTCCCCTTTGGATGTTGTAAACCTACAACTTTGGCCAACCAATCTCCCTTGTTATGGTTGATAAGACCTATTTTGCTCATCAGTTAGTTGACTGACAAAATATTCACCCAACAAAGTTATTAATGTAAGAAAAGTAATCATCCCAATAAGTCATAGCAAATTTCACATCCTATTATATAACATCAATTTGATCAGAAGTGGCTTCAATTGAGGGAGAGTAAATAATGGAACAAATGCTAATTCAAAGGCTATATCACTTTGGTTAGTAAAAAAGGGTGTGTATACTATGGGTAGATCAATAATATTAATGACATCATGCATAATTATAGACAGAGTCATCTACATGATAATTCCATGTTTAAAAAGATAGAACATTAGAATAATTGAAGAAAATTTTCTTAGGATTAAAAGGCTCAAGTTTTTAAAAACCAATATAGTTGATCAATGTCGATCCTTTAGGATCGGTGTCCATTTTATAGGATCAATGCCAGTTCAAATGAATCAACATCAATTCTATTCAAAACTACACTTAATTAAAAATAAAGACTTATAGGGTGACAAAGGATAGTAAAAGGAAATAGAAGTAGAGAAACTAATAAGAAATGAAATAAATAAAACAAATACTCACCTTGAACTGAGTTGCAAGTAAAATAGATTTCTTCCCACAAATGTAAGTAGCCCTTCAAGATCATGATGATTGATGTGGATTGGGTTTGGTATAATTTTGGTAGAGTGGTGATAAGGTCTCCTTAATTATATGAAAATCCAAGCCACATTTTGAGGTTTAGAGTTCATGGTTCTTAATATAAAGGGTTGGCTAGGTATAAATAGATCGATGTTGATCAAAAGAATTAACACTGATCATGGGAGAATTGGTAATGATTTAACCTTTTTGGTAGCATATAGTTTTATCCACATTTGGTTTATTCTAACCATAGAATTTTTTTGGTTTATATGCATGAGTTTTTTTAATATAGGGTTATACATGGGTAAGTTGTTTAAAAGGTTAAGATTTCTAGGTTCTAAATAGATTTAGGTGGTTAGGGAGGTGGAAAGGTAATTTGTAAAAATAAATTATTGACTAGCTAATAGTAAATAAATTAAACCTTAGGATAGGGATATTTATGATATTAAAATAAAAACAAAGGCCCTAAGACATCGAATAAATCATATATAATATGTGAAATTATAATGTCTTCATATGAAATATGTGCCATGAGACAAAAATTGAGAGAGGTCTAATGCCCCAAGTTAATGTGAGGAGGTATCCCCCCTCATATTAGGAGCTACCATGGAATGAAGAGTGGGTGATAGGTTTGAAAAATGGAAAAATAGATGGATGGGTAGATAAAAAATTAAATATAATAACAAAGATACATAACATGAAGTATATATTTACACTGATAGGATGTAATTTAATATAGGCAGAGATGCCCCAAAGTAAATCTTATAATAAAATGCCACAACTACAAATAAGTTGGCTTAAATAAAGGGTAAATAAGAGAAAAAGTGATAAGGTTGGGTTGACCAAAGCATTTAGTGTGATATACGGTGTGTACACTAACTATATATAGTTGTTATCAAGAGAAAATACACTCTTGAGACCCATGGAAGGGAGATACCCAAAAGAGTACATGCCATATCCAGGTTGTGGAACTAACAAGGGGTATAAATCCACAAACTTGAAATGGTATGAGATAAATAGTATGGTAGGCATGGTAATGTACCAGGGTGAGGCTATGAAATAGGATTGGATATATGAAAAATATTGTAAGTAGTAAAAAATAGGCAAATCTATGTCAATCTAGAATGACTCAGTGCTAATTTACCAAATTGATGTTGATCTAAAACATATCGGTGTTGATCCAAAATTGGGTATATAAGCAAATCCACATGAAAAGGGATCATTAAATGAATGATGAATAAAAATAAGATGACAATTATGAGGTGAAGTTCAATAGAGGCTAGTGTCACTGATTTGAGGTGATGATGATAGTTCTAAGATGAGGTAGGCCTTATTATTTTTTTTTATTTTTTGCTTTGTAGGATTAGGGTAATATGCTAACACTAGGATGGTATGATGGTGAAAAAATTATGGCAATTCTCATGAGTTAACTATGATTTAAGGGGAATCAACATTGATTTATCTAAAATTGAGCCAATCTAAAATAGATCGGTGTTGATTTATAAAAAAATTTGAAAGGTTAAATTAGTGTACCTAAGGTTAGACTAAGTAGATATTTTAGGAAAGTTAAGGCTTATAGAGGATGACGGTAACATGAACAAACATTATTAAGGATGTGTGATTGAGTACTAACTCTATTATAGTAGCTTTAGGACTAGTTTAGTGATGATGATAGGGCATACCTGGAGACCATAGGCCTAGGAGAAGTGTACTTCTACTATCTCATTAATTGAGATGTGAGATTGTTGGTTACATTACTAGAGTGATGGGACATGATTACTAGGCCATTTTGGCTGCCCATAGGGGAGATGACCATCAAAACGGAGGACATATAAAGGATATTATGACTTCTAGTGTAGGGAGTAATGATTGTACCTATGGATGAGTGGGGGTATGTAGTAGAATTGACACAACTATATGGTGGGGATAGTGTAGATAATACCTTTTTAGTAGGTGGTTTTATGTTTGGGCCTCTACATAAGGTTGATATAGAGGGTAGAGTAGTACTTATGATGATGATGCTAGCCATCTCCTACTACGCTCTCCCAGACTTAGGTGGAGGTAGGTTATTATGGATCCTTATAGGTGTTATTACTTATATGCTAGAGCATAGGATAATTTTTGCCTAGGCTTCAAATTTATTGGCACAATTCTACAAGGAGATGTGGGGGTGGAAGACCCAAAGGAGGTATGCTATAGACATGATAATTATTTTTCAATTCTATGCATATGAGCACATTTAGCTGGTACATACTATTGGTACCCCATGGGTATGATGGTATGAGACCAATTATAGTGTTGCCTTCCTATGATGGAAGGCATATTTAGTTTGAGACTACATAAATGGTGTGACTTATGACCTAGATTATTATCAAGGGGTCCTCGAGGGGATATAGGATGAATATGTTATCTAAAGGCCTTACATCATATTTTTTGCATGACCTGGACAAGAGGTAGAGCTATTAGGCATTTGAAGGGAGAGGTGTCTCATACAATGATGGAATGACTATGTAGAATATTTCCATTTTAGGTGGGTGTGGAGATAGTTTGGATTAGTATAAGATATTCCATGGGCCCTAAACACATATAGATAGGATGAGATAGATCCTAGACTCCCAAAGCCAAACACTACATGTATTTTGGTAGGGGCCAAGGAGGAGGTAGTAGGGTCAGATGTAGAGGATGTCGAGAGTAATATAACATTCCCAGTGTGTTGGGTAGGGTAGTTGGATACAAGGTAGGAGAGGGTGGTGAAACCTTGATAAGAGTGAGAAAATGAGGGGATGTAGGATGCTGAAGAGGATGGAGGAGAGAAGGAGGATATGGGAGAGGATGGAGAGAGAGGAGAGGAAGAGGAGATAGACTTGTATTTATCATTATGAAGTGGGATACATTGAGGGCCTAGTGTATTTTATTACAAGGATAGGTGACCATAGCATAGGGGGCATTCACCACTATTCATATTGAGCAAGACACTTTGAATATTAGATTATATACACTATAGGTGGAGTAAAATACCTTAAAATTGAGACATTATCTAGAAATTGAGGATCAAGATCACTACCAGGTAGAGAGGGATAGCTTGAAATGAGGATATAGAGGCACATCAGGGTAGATGGTTATATGGGTGTCT
>JARHVA010003778.1:1527500-1747500 GCA_037957365.1 Torreya grandis
TTTCAGGGAATGAGAATGGGTGGTGAAAGAATGTATATTTTAAGAGAATAAAAGGCATCCTAACAAATCTATTTCTAGTAAATATATTAAATTAAGAGAACAATATACACTACCATACCTTAATATCCATGAAAATCTTTATACTTTCAAGTAAAGATCAGCTCGCATAATGCTCTCAATTGTTTCCATATCTTTCAAAGCACGTTCGCCATTCTCCAAAGGAATCATTTATTCCCATCAAGATTTACATCTATCACAACTCATGCAGTATGAAGTTACACATTCGATTGCTACCATTCTCATTCTAGTGTTCCAACTTCAAGAATTTTATTCTCCAAATTAAAATATCAGTTTTCTACAAAAAGGAAAAAGAGTATATTCTAAACTTAGACATTAGAGTTCTCAAAAAACCCATCAAAATCATAATTCATCAACTCATTACTATGTCCCTTAAAAACCCATGGAAGAAACTGACAAGGCATTGAAAAAGAGCATTGCTATACATATATTTGAGCCCTATATAGTCCAGACTCATAGATGAAGAATTATATTGCTCGCTAGGTTACCTAATTTCTGTGTAGTGTTTATCACTACACAAAAATTAGGTAATAATAACAAAAAAATAAATCTAATCTAGTGCTCACCAAAGATTGTGACATAAAATAGGGGTTAAAAACAATAAAACTAAACATACATAACTAACTCCTAGAATAGATTTGAAACAAAGGCTAGTCTGAGTGTCAAACAAGGTTTGGTATATCCAAACATTAAATGATTTTCATTGGTAATTTGATAATGTGTTTTGTGGGCATTCAATACGTTATAATAAAGGTTTTAGTTGGGTTTAGTACTTCAGTATTATATGTTGTTATTTGGTAATTTTATTGATATTCCAGTATTGGAATAAAATTACAAAAAAAAAGGAAAAAGAATACCATATAAGAATAAGTATCAATAAAATTACCAAATAACAACATACCTAAACCACTGGAATATCAATAAAATACATATAAAGAAAAATAATGTGTCATATTATAATATATCTTTAAATTTTTCTCTATTTTTTAGGTGATCCCATTCCCCTACCATTATAATGCAATATATTCATTATTATTTAAAATGACTCTTCCCCCTTCCATGTTTCAATACTTTCTCTCATTAAGAATTATATATTATGAAGAAGACCTTATAGACTTGCTCTTTTAAACCATATCTCATATAATGTTTCTTGGATTTTCATTAAATTTTGTAAAATGTATAAACCATTAGTTTTAGTTGTATTTCATTTTTAAATTTAGACTTAGGAGGAAATATTTTGAGATATGGTAAATAGTTATGAAAATCCATATCTCAAAATAAAAATATAATACCTCACTAGGAGGTGATGAAATTTATCATATCCATAGAGACAAGTTGAATGTTGTTGAAAGAGGATATCCTTCCCTAGGAGGTGATGAAATGGTTGACATCGATCAGATAGCTGGGAGATAAAATGATGAATGGATTGTAATTTACCTTTAAAAATATATAACTACTTAAGATTAGATGGGGGTGGAATTTATAAAATGGATTTTATATTAGATGTGTTTCTTATATCCATTGAATATAGACAATAAATCCTAAAAAAATTACTTTTTAGAACTCTAAAAAAGCATTTCTTGGAATTTGGACAGACAAAAAACTAGATTAAGCAAGCAAAGATTACTTTTAACACTGAAAGATGGTATTTTCATAGTTTTGACTTACTAAGAAGATCATCCAAATAATCCTCAACAATTTTTTTGATTATATCATGTAAGATATAAGTCATGGCTCTTTGATAGGTGGCCTTGACATTATTTAGGATGAAAGGCATAACTCGATAGCAAAAAGTCCACCATGGATTAATAAATGAAGTCTTATGTTGATATTATAGTGTGATAAGGATATGATTATATCTAGAGAAACCATACATAAGTGGAAAAATTTTGTGACCAACCATTGAGTCCACTAATTGGTCAATATTATGGAGAAGGAAATCATCCTTAGGACAAGGAAAATTAAGGTTGGAAAAGTTAGTACAAAGGTGCAATCCTCTTGTGGGATTTATGTAGGGATGATATTAGATACCCATTGAGGGTAATAAATAGGTTTGATAAATTTAATGGATAAGATACATTGTAACTCTTTCTTGAATAAGAGAGTAATGTGAGGGTGCATCTTTTAAAGCTTTTACTTTATAGGTTTGGTATTGAGGAAAGTGGAAATGTTATGGATGACAATAGTAGGGTTAATACCATGCATGTCACTATCAGACCAAGTAAATGATTGACTATGATATATCAAAAATGTAGAAAAATCCTAGTATTCCTAAGGATCTAAATATTTGTTTACCTTAACTATTCACAAAGTCTCATGAGATCCTATGTTAATGTCAATGGTAGCCTCATTTAATAGACTAGAGGTTTCAAATGGAAGGAATTTGCATAGATGGGAGTTTTTTATGCCTAAATGAGTAAATATTGACCCATAATCTTATCACTAAAGAATAGGGATGGTGGGAAAGTCTTGCCCTATCATGTTTGGGTAGGATAGAGGAATGGTTTTGGCTTCCCCATCAAGGTTATATAAAAAAGGTTCTATAGTGATAGTATTTACTAAATTTTTTTGTTGGGGGAATGGATAAAACATCGTCTATCAAAGAAGGGGTGATTGACGGTGAGGTGGTGTGTTCTCTTCATGAACATGTAAAGTGTAATTTCTAGGGTAGTTTTGGGATTTTTATTAAAAATCAAGGTTATGATTTTCATGGGGTTTCCAAAAATATCCTAATGTGACCTCATGTTGGAATTATTCATAACATCCTATGCCAAAACCCTTCCAAGCACACCATTATAGGTATGTTTTTAAAAAGTGGGGTTTATCTAGGAATGATAATTTTGAGGTAAATGGTTTAGCATGACTTTGGTTACCAAGACTTAAAGAATGTTGATCAATCACCCCCTTAAATCAAATGAGTTTGGAGGAAAGGTTTACCTAAGGGAATAATCTCTCCTAGATTAGGATAATATGCATGATGTATGTCCAGATTCCCATGTTCATGGGGAGTGGGAAGAGTATTGAGCATCAATATTGAACTTGAAGAGGAAGTTCAAGTTAAATAGGTGGATTGGTAAAATTGAACACTCTACTAGATAATGACCTAGTGAGAAACACTAAATATGAGATCAAGTTTATGAAAAATCAATGGAATTAAACCAAATTTTACCTTGATGGAGTCTCCAAATGTTGAGTAGCACACCAATTTGTAGCTGATGTTGTCAAGACCAACATTCACCTTGACAAGTTATATTAAAGATAATTATCCTGCCAGGCATGCCAAAACTATTAACACCAAATATTTCACCCTAAAATAGTGTTTTCAAGACTCTTCCATATTTGGGAAACATGGGAATATTTATAGCTATGTGGGTGTACCTATGGTGGAAGTAAACCTCTAGATTTAAGGGCTAGATACTTGAATGCATCTTGCAATGCTTATCACCTAAACTAGTGCTTGCTTGTGGGAAAAAAGTTATAAATTTATATGAAATTAACCTAATCTAATGGGGTGATATAACAAGATGATTTACATATGACCATCATACTCCTATCATAATGAAATAAGACATACAAACTAGCTTCAAAGTCCTAAAGGATTCTAACATCAATGTTTCAATATAGAAACAACACAAGGTATATGAACCAAAGGGTAGATTTTACACTTTAAAGGAGTATAAAACACTTGAATACACTCTAAATTATATATTAGAATAGGAACTATTGTGTAAACATGAGAGGATAAGGGAAGAAAGGATAGAGAATTATCACTGACTCCACTATACATCACTTTACACACTTAGACATTTATTCACGAACTCAAAACTAGACTTATATTGATTACTCAAAGGTAAAATACATTTTCATTCTAGTATGGATTTACCATACATGGTGTGGTATTATTTTATAATAAACAAAATGGTTTCTACTTATAGAATTTAAGAGAGAAGTGTGAAGAGAGAATTTCAATAGCCATAAGAACATGTGTCATGCTGATAAAATGAGTTATAAATGGAAGAGAATGAAGTGTGAAATGGACCATGTAGGGTATAATATGATAAATGTCCTTCCAAGGCAATAAACTCATGAAATATGGTTTAGAACTCCTTTTGCTTGCTCATAAAACTATCTTCATCATTTGGCCCTTTTAGAATGCCCTGCCACTGAATGGGGGCAAATGTCATGATTGCATTGAGAGGGAGGCATCCATTATATACATGATGAGATCATTTTTATAGACTAGTATATAAATATCCCTATAATTTTAGGATTGATGTTCATCATTAACCCTCCATGACTATGTTGAACCTATTGCATGTGCTTTTCTAGGACTACATGGTTTATGAGGTGGTTTAAATTGAGCTTTAATGGAAACATAAAAATTTAAAAGTATTTAATTTTTTAACACACATCATATTTTGATCTTTTATTTATACATTTACATGTTTGGGTACACAAAATGTTTCAATTTTTCCTATCTATCTATGTGTTATTTCCTTGCCATGTTGTTTATTTAATTTTAAAATATGGCCATTATCACTTCAAACATGTGTTTTCATCTCATGTCCCATAAAACTTGATCAAATTTACTCCATAAATATCCTTGAGAGTCTCCTAGTTTTGAATTTCAATGTTGGTCATTGATCTTTGATCTGCATGATCAAACACATGCCATTGATTTGCTAAATATATAATCAAATGGGGTTGTTAATATACTACCAATTCACCATGATTGTGACACATAAAACCATCATGTTAATTCTCAAGATCATATAAAATATTGACTTCATGTTCATAATTATACCTCCATCTACATGATTGAACATGTGTTATTGATCTTTCTTGAATTATTGACCATAGTCTTTAACATTGATCATCTATCAAAATTTATCTATAAGAATACACATCATTAATCTTGATCTGAAAGACTTTGAATTATTAAATTTAGGTGATCACACACATGACATTAATCTTTAATCTAGGATTTTAATATTGTGACAATTGGCATCCCTACATTTAATTTGTACCTAATCCTTATGAAAGTCTATAACTTGATGCAATTGTGAATTTAACTATAGAACACAGTTACATAGTCCATCTTATATAGAGGTATACAAGGTTTAAAAGTATATTAAGTTCAATTAAAGGGTTTCATATAACTTATTATTAGTGATATCATTAGTAAATACCATCGTTTGAGACCACTACCAAGACATGAAAACACTAGAAGTGGTGGAAACCTACCTGCAACATAGAAAGGTGTCTTTACCTATAACTTAAGATGTGTTTCCTATAATAATAACTTTAAAAATAAAATAAAGTATGGGTAACATGATTTAAATATTTAAATTTCCTTTATATTGAATTATTTTATCTACAAGATATGGACTTGCCCATAAAAGAAAGGAACCTCTAGGTTATGGGGTTTAACAAGCAAAAAAACTTGGTCAACTTGTAAAATATGATTCATAAAGTAAAAGTAACCAATCCATGAAATATAAAAATTAAATTTAAGATTAATAATTTTAATATCACTTGAAAAATTCATTTGACTTAGAAGTCTTCCTACTAATTGTACCAACCAAAAACCTACTAACTAGTTTAACATGTGTAGAAGGGCGATAGAGTAGAACATTGTTAGAGAATTTTTAGCACTTAAAAATATGATAAAATTTTTATTAGTATAAGGAAATTTAATATTCATCCCAATATTTTACCACATGTGTCACACTCCCCTATAGGCCGTACACCTTTGAAACTCCTTCTTTTGGACCTATTTTCTTGGTTCTCATTATCACCTTCAAGTTTTTAGTTAGAAACTAACATGTATGATATGGATTGATGTATTGGAAATTTAATATGAGTTTATAACATATGTACACAAGTCAAAATAGTACCATTTACATTTAATGCTCATGTAAGATCCCTAAATGATGCAAAATGACATAAGGACTAATTAGATTATGACCAAGGCTAAAATGACATCAAATCACCTATTATTAACTATGACACACCTTATAAAATTATATTAAACCCATATATAATTTTTTGACTATAGGGGGGTTGACCCATTTTAACTTGTGTTAAAAATGATCAACACACCTCAATGAAAATTAAATAAAGGAAATATATATTGCAAATGTTGAATCCTAAACCATTATCCATGAGTACCTTTTAACCATTTTATTGAAACCAAATACTTGAATATATAAGGTAAATTAATTATCAATAATATGTTTGGGTGGGAAATCATCCTTTTTAAAAGAAATTTTATGTTTTTTTCCATTTGATAGTGTTGATCACGGAGGCCACATATGGTGGCTCCACATTATTTGGCAAGATTATCACACATAGTGCTTAGAAAAGAATATATTTATACCAAAAATAATTATGTATAAAATACAAAATTAAAACCTTATTAGTAACATAACTGGAGTGTTTTGGAATATTATATGTTGATTATACTTGTTTCATGTAATCCCTTTAAAACTTAGTAGTGACAGGTAGGATATCATTGTAAACATTATGATAATAAGAGTTATGAATAAATACACTCTCTTTATTTTTAACACTATGTTGATTCCATTTGATTATATTTTTGATTAATTTATAAATGTATGAATATCAAAAATCAATGAATACCATCATATACTGTGAAATTATGTATCCATATTAAACATGATTGACTCCTATATAATTAAAGAAAATTTGATATCAAAATTTTAGAAATTATGAAATTAAAAAACCCTAGGGTAATCAAGGGTTTTCATAAGGATACTTAGAAGTTGGGTTCACAAAAAAAATTAACCCTTTTTGTGTTAAGGGTAGGAGGAATAATGTAATAAATTATGGAATAATTTATTCTAAAGCAGGATAATTAAATAATTTAAATTTACAATATTTTGATAAATATAATGGATTTAAGACTATGATAAATATATAAAATTATAATGGAAAATGAAAATTTGAATGTATCAATTTGAAGGATAAATAAAACTTAGGTTATTTAATGATGCATAGGAAGATATGATAGATAGTCTGATGATTTTCCTCAATTCATCAAATTTTGAAAATTAGCTTTCTATCAACTAAGACACTAGCATTAGATTATTGAAACTAGTGAAAATATTATTATCCCAATTTTTATGCTTCTATTTAAATCAACATATAGATCATTTTATGGAATAGTTAGTTTTGAAAGTTAAGGCTCACTATCAAATTTTAAGTTATCAGTTCATATCACATGCAAAAGTTCATGAAATCATTATTTTGCTCAAAACTCTAGGTTCCCAATTGATGGCGTATCACCTTAAAAATTGGGGGTTAGTGGGTTCAATTGAAATTGAGTTTACCTAAAATACACATCTTTTAATGAGATCTACCTACATATCCATATACTCTGAAGAGGGCCTTAAACTAATGTAATTTTACATTATGATATATGTGAGTGCATCTAGTGATCTAGCTTGTATCTTGAAAAATAATGTACATGATTTACTCTTTGAATTACTTAGAACTATAAGAATACTTCCCATATGAATTATTTGGAAATAGGTAAGAATAGGGAAGTATATATTAGTTGTGAAAATGATTTTTAGTAGTGTAATGTGAGTTTTTCAGGTGTTTTCTGGATAGATAATGAATAACCCATGATTTTTATTTATACTACACCTTTTTAAATAATCTTATAAGAGGTTTAAAGAAGATAAATATTCTAACATATATATATATATATATATATATATATATATATATATATGATGCTACTGTCCCTACCTAGGTATAAAATTGATGTATGATGATGCAAAGTGATAACCTTCTATCCTTTCTTCCTTTATCCTTTCATATTTTTGCAAGAGTTCCTATTATAATAGGTCATATAGAGTGTATTCAAGTGTGTTATAATACTTTAAAGTGTATTATTTTCCTTGGAGTTTGAAATTTTCCTTCTATTTCATTTTCCTTATGTTGCTTCACACATCTCACCTCTATATTAAAATACTCATGTTAGAATCCTTTAAGATTTTGAGACTAGTCTATATGCTTTGTTTTTTAATGAATGGAGTATTATGGTCATGTGGAAAAGATATTTGTGCACCACCCATTTATATTAGGTTAATTTTATTAAAATTATAACTCTTTTCCCATAATAAAGCACTAGTTTAGGTGATAAACACTTTAAGATACATTCAGGGAGCTAGCCCTTAAACCTAAAGGCTCACTTCCACTATATGTACACACACATACCTATAAGTTCTATCATTTTTCCAAATCTAGAATAGACTTGAACACTCTCTTATAGGGTGAAATATTTGGTTATAATAATTATGGCATGCTAGGTGGGACCAAGGTCCAAGAGAGCGGAAATATTGTTGGTGTGTCTTTCCTCTAATAATATTTTGGAACTAAGCAATCTAGTACCAATGGCAAATCCAAATGATAAATTTGTGTTGTAATCAGCCCAAGTATATCTCATTCAATATTTTGATAAATTTGTGTATCTTAGTTGAAATATTAGGTTGATATGAACATCTATGGTGAATACCCATATCATGAATCTCTCTATCAACCTTAATGAACCACATTATATTCCTCAACAATACTATCAAAATGGCTATCAATCCTATGAGCCATGGCAGCCCTATAGTCCTCCATTTTTCCCCCCATATATACATCATGTTATTTCACATCCATATGAATAAGACTACTAATATACCTATCAATAAATTCCTCCCTATCAGCCCCAATATGAGCCCTATCATTCATACTATGATCCCTATCAACCCCAAGAGGATTCTTATAGATCATGTTATGAATCAGATTATCTAAGTCAATATATCATGAAGCAAGAATATAATTTTTACAAGTTAAAATACAATAATATAAAATTGGTTTTGATCCCCATCATTAATATCATCCTCCTTCATTTTTTCCATATGATATAAAGTCTTTATTGGCATCCATACCATAGTTGATAGCTAATGAGGATGGTATGAGAACATGAGATGATTAGTATGAAATGCTCCATAATTATATCATGGATTTGTTAAGAGGTGATACCCAAAGTTGTATGTCAATGTTGGATATGTTTGAAGAGATAAAAGGAACTAAATAGGATATCAAGGAACAAATGGACTTAGCAAATAAGTGACTTAAATTATCAATAAATAGACTAAATATGTGGGAAGATAAAGAACCTAAAAATGATATTAATATTATTGAAGAATCTCAAGAAATCTATTGGTAAGATGAAACTCTCATTTATGTAAATGTTTGTACTTATAATCATCACAAAAATTCACTTCCTTATGAGATTATTAGTGCATTTTTATTTCCTAAATCCACTCACAAGCCCTCTCTTTCACATCACATCCCATCTCCAACTCATCAGCCTTCCACTACACTTTATATCCCATCTCCTTCACATGAGACTATCCATCTTCCTTTCATCTCACCCTTTCTTGAATAAGAGACCATTTTGAGGGAAGCATTTAAAGATGAGAAAATATAAGACATGGATGACCAATAAGATGTCATGAGTGACTATGAGGAAGAAATCACTAGATAGACTCCCCTTGGTGAAAAAAATAACAATCCTACCTTCTTTAGTGAAGAGGAACATATTGAAGAATCTTTTATAGTTGTCTATGAAGAATGTGGAAAGGACATGAAGAGAGAGGTATTTGAAGAAGACTCCATGTCTGATCATGACGTTGAGGATGACCATCTCAAGCATGAAGTGGAGTGTACTATCAAATATGAAGTTCAAGTCACTCTTCTAAAAGTTGTAATCCTAAAGGAGTCTCATGAGACCAAGGTAAAAGACATAATTCTTGGAGATGACTCAATACCCATATATAATTTTTAATCACCCTAAGATGCATTGGAAAATGAAGAACATTAGCTTGATGATGTCATACATCAAGAATATAAGATTGAAGAAATAGGGGTTTTAGATGAAGAGGACAAATATGATGGGTAGCTACAAATGAAATGCTTTCAAGATCTTGAATATCTATACCAAGTTGAGGGTGAATTACTTGAGAAGATGGACAAAGAGTTTCCCATGGAGGATAGTGACCAAGATTGGGTGGATTGTGCAAAGCTCCTTGATGAACTTGAAGAGCTTGCAGCTAAAGAGAAATCTAATCTTATTGAGAGAACTATAGAAATCAAGAATGTAATCCCTATTGAACCACAATTATAATTCATATTTGATGATCCATATGATAAATTTTAATCTATTTGGATGAAATAAAATTTAATTTCTATAGCTAACCTATTTGGAGTTGTTTGGATCTCATTGAACATCATGCCAATGAAGTTGGTAAATACCATGAAAGAAATGGAGTAATAAATGCCAAGGATAACATGGATACATGCCTCATCCAATCCTCCATTTCATTAATAAAGAGAGGTTCAAAACTTACCCTTTTATATAGGAAGAAGTGTTCATCCCAGGTTAGTGTTTGAGTTAGTTAGTTTGGTTGTTTTGTTTATGTGTTCTATAAGTGCTCATGAAGCACATGTATGTTTCTTAATTTGTGTATTTTTTTTTTTAAATATTATTTGGTGTGTTTTAAAATTAAATTTTTATTTAAAACATATGTACAAGAGACTCCATATCCTAATGGATAGGATTAGGCAATTAGTCTTGGCATAGTAAGTATACCACCCTTCATAAATCACCAAGAATGTTGACCATTTTGACCACAAGTTAAAATAGGTCAACCCCCTATATTAAAAAAAATATATATGGGTATAATATAATTTTATAGGGTGTATTTAATGTTATATCTTATGTCTTGAGCCTTGGTCATGGTTTAATTAGGTCTTATGTCAACTTAAGTCACTTAGGGGTCATATATTAAAGTGACATGGTTTTCTAGGTGTACAAGTGTCCTAGTTTTTATCCTAATGTACAATATGTCAGATTACCCATCAATAATGTTAGTCCATCTAAAATTTGTAGGTTCCTTAACTAAAAATTAGGAAAACAACTAAAAAAGGAAGAGTTTGGCACTTGTACATCCCATGAGAGAGACTGACACATGGGATAAGGTTGTGGAATGTATCTTCAATTTAATTATATTAAATTAGATTCTTTAAATAATTTTTAAATGCCAAATTTGAGCTAAAACCAAACTTGATCCTTCATTTCCTTTATATACATGCATAACTAGTCAATGGGTTTTTGGTTGGTATGGCCAATTAAAGAACTTCCAAGTCAAAAAAAATTGGGAGGTGATATATATATATATATATATATATATATATATATATATATATATATATATATATATATATATATATATATATATATATATATATATTAATAAAAATATTTTAAGTATTGTTGAACTATGATTTATGAATCATCTCTAACAAGTAGACTATGTTTTTCTGCTCAGTATTTCCCATACCTTATAGGTTTGGTTCTTGTTTGGATAGGTTCATACAATATAAATAATGGTATTGAATCAATATTAAATATAAATACTCACCTAATGTTCCCAATTCTTTTTCCCATGTTTTAAAGTGTTTTTATAGGCCAAGTATCTCAAGTTACAAGTGAAGGCACCATTCAATGTTGTAGGTAGGTTTCCATCATTTTTATATGTCTTCATATCTTGTTAATGGTTTAATATAATGGTTATAGGTTGGTTTCCATGTTTTTAATGTTCTATTTTTCCCCTTAAATTTCAATCTCATTCTCCAAGGCAATTTTCCATAGAATTGCAATCATAAGTGACATACAGTTAGTTTTTTCCATGAGTGTCATGCACAGTTAACTAAGAGAGATCTATTAGGGTCTTGAACATGTCCATGGGGTTATAACTATGGTCTTAATATTTTTAATAAATTCTCATATAATAAATAATCAATATAATCCCTTTTAATTGGCATAATAAACACTATGATAGCTAACATATCTATATGCATAGTCATATGACATTAGCATGCACTCCGGAAAGAGTGCCATGATATAAAGGAGTTATTTTTATCTTGTTCCAATTTTTAAAAATATTAAAGGGATCCATTTTATCATTGGTATAATAGATAATACTGGTTATCAACTCATATACCATATAACTAGGCATTCAATAATCATTGCTTGATCTATAGTGGTGTTGGTACCTATAGGAAACACCTATAGAAGATTAAAAGTGTTGAAGTAAGAGCCCTGAAACTCATTTAAATAATTAAAAGTGTGAATAGTGAATTTTTAGGTATTTATATAGGTATATAACCCATTTAAGGTCAAATATAATGCACATTGTTCATTCTTATACTCACTACTTGCACATTAAAGTGCACTTACAGGTGGCACTAACAGAGAGTTGGATATGTTTATTAGAGAATTTTGACATTATTGGAAACTTTCCTAAGAATTTTTGAATTTAATTGTGTTATTAAAAAAATTCTTAAAACATAAATTTGTCAAATAAGAGTGAAAACCCCCTTCAGGAATTGATGATTGAAACTCAGGGTCAAAATCCCTAAAATCACAAAATAGAGCACCTTGCCATTTTATTGATGTCATATGGAAAGCATAAAAATATTTTTTATGAATATTAATTATAATAAATTATAAAATCCATATAGGATAAGGGATATAATTTTTTTTATGGAAGATGATTAGTGGAAATCTATTGTTGAGGAGCTCCAATATGCACATTTAACCACTAATTTTAGATAATTATATCTACAAGGTTTAGAACTTCAAGGTGATTATAGCATCTCAAAGTAAAAATAGGGTATGTATTCATGATTTAAATATATTATTAAGATTAAATACATAAAAATTAACAAAATTATCTTAAAAATAGGTTGATATGTAGAGTTTTGATCCCATATACACCTACAAGTGTCTATTCCTTGAAACTATTCACCTAAAACCAAGGGCAATCTTATACATCATCCATGATGAGGAATTAAACATGTAAACACCAAAATTTGTTTATATAGGATGATACTAAATTAATTATAGGATACCAATGTGATGTGTCACATGTTTCAAAATGATTTTTCACTCACAAGCTCTTACTTGTTCTAATACAATCAACTGTAGTTGACTATAGGTAACAGTGGGTTGAAGAGTGATGTTTGAGTGTTATTATAACATGAAAATAAGACCCTAAACCCTAAAAAAGTATATTATTACCTTGAATTATTATAAGGAGTTTTGTAAACATTTTATTCAATCTTAACCATGCAGTATGCACCTACAGGTGCCCCTCTAAAGCAAGAAACACAATCAAGAAATGCACACAATCTTGACCAACCAAGGTCTATGACGGGGTACATAGAAATTTGGAATTATGAATGGATTGAAAATAAATAAATAATGATTATATAAATTTAAAGGAACTTTTACCATGTGAAAATCATGAAGATAAAGGACCAAATAGCATAGTCAATAGTTCACATGGTAAAACATTGCATATAGCCCACTCCCCACAAGTCTATTTTAGGTTTTAGTGATTTTGAGAGATATAATGACCTAAAAAAGGGTTAAAAATTGGTAAATAATGTATTTTTAACTTTTATAAACTGATCTAATGTTAATTTTTATTTATTAAGTAGGGGAAGTACCCTCTATTTTGTCTTAGATAGAGGGTACTTCCCTAAAGCACAAACTCTGTAGTCTTGGAGAGGGAAGATGATCAAGTGAACTAAGAGATGATTATAAATTGTAGGTATGTTATAAAATTTATATCATTAATAATAATACATGTGAAAAAATTCCTAAGAGTTTTAATCTAGATAAGTTGTCCAAACCTACAAGTGTTATAGTCAAAGCCTTTAGGTAGGGTTTAGGTCTAAAGACCAAATGGGAGGCCAATGTCAATTCCAACCTTAGGAGGGAAATATAATGGATTAGGACATGATTATGGTGATGATTTATAGGTGTAAAATATTCCACACTATAGATAATCTTCCAATAATGCCACTTTTGGCCTAGAGGCAACTCAAGCCTATGCAAAATGAAGAATCGAGCTCGATAGGTTGACTTTATATGCTCAAATATTATTGGATGGTGTGCATGGAGGTCCAAATAGTTTTGTTAAGTTTATAAGGTTCCTCATCATTTATATTGTGTAATTTATTTTCAAATCCAACACCCCATATCTATGAATAAATATTAATATAAAAAGGACCTAAAACCCTACAAAACCCTGAATAAGGACCCAATGAGGAAAATGAAGGAGAAGGATATCTTAAAGGATTAGAATGATAATGAAATTTATTTAATGATGTATGAGACTCTCTATGGAACCTTCATATCACATTGAGTTATACCTTATTTAAATTAATAGGGTACAAAATTGGTTTCTTTAATATTTTTATGTGTTCTACATGATATAGGGGGTTTCAAGAGGTTCATCCAAATTTGAGGGAATATTCAAGAATTAATATAAATATTTATGACCTAAGAAATAAAAAGCCATGGAGGGTATTTAAAAGTGTTATTAACTCCCTTTTACATATTTCATGGAAAAATAAATCCAATTTTTCAACCAAGTTTGAGGGGTGAGTGAAAGAGGAGTTTCTATGACTATAGGTAGTGATGGCTCACTTTCAGAAGATTCTAAATGATTAAGGATGTAGCCAATGCATGGTTGATAAATTATAAGACCCATAACTCTTAGTTAAATCATGAGATATATCCCTAGTAATTTTTGGGATGTTCCAAAAGGGCTAAATGATGAGGATAATTTTCTTATGTAAAATGAGGAGTTTTACACCACATTTCATGAGTCTCATGACTTGGAGAACCATTTATCCTATCATACCTTGCATGGTATATCTCTTAATTAATTTTAATACATAAATTACTCCTCCTCTTAGCATGAAAAGTGTTCTAGTGACCTTTGGACTTCACTTTTCCCACTTCTCTCTCAATTTCTACAAGTAGCTACGATTTTGGCCTGTGTAATATAATACCACACCATGTATGGCAAAGCCTTTCTATAATGATGTCATATTTTATCTTTGAACATTAATGAATTTTTTTTTTTGAATTATTAAACAATTATTTAAGTATGTAAGTGATGTATGGTGATTCAAAATGATAACATTCTATCGTTTCTTCCCTTATCCTTTTGTGTTTGTATGAGAGTTCTTATTCTAACAGGTCATATAGAATGTAGTAAAGTGTGTTAGGATCCTTTAAAGTGTATTATTTTCCTTCGAATGTGTAATTTTACCACTAGTTCATTTTCCTTATGTTTTTTCACACATCTCACCTCTATATTGAAATAATCATGTTAGAATCCTTTAGGATTTTGAGACTAGTTTGTATTCTTTGTTTATTAGTGAATTGAGTGTGGTGGTCATGTGGAAAACATATTAGTGTGTCAACCCTTAATATTAGGTTCATTTCATGAAACATAAAATTCTTTTCCCATAATCAGGCACTATTTTAAGTGATAATCACTTTAATATACATTTAAGGAGCTAGCCCTTAAACGTAGAGGCTCACTTCCATTATAGGTACAGACATACCTATAAGTGTTTCCATGTTGCCCAAATATGGAAGATGATTTAAAACCCTCTTATAGGGTATAATATTTGGTGATAATAGTACCTATGAATTATTGTGGTGCTAGAGCCATTTAGTCAAGATTCATATAGATTTCCCTGAGGTATATAAGTGTAATTTTAATATGGATCATGTATTTTATAGTGTATAAATACAATGCATGAATTAGTGTGTGTGTGTGTGTGTGTGTGTGTGTGTGTGTGTGAGTGTGTGTGTGTGGTGATCCAAGTACTTAAAACTAGGAAGAGTATAACTTAAATATATAATATATAAATATATAATTGAAGTATAACAAAATATATGTTATCCCCCCTCATGACCATCTATATATAGGTCATCCTCCCTAATATTTTCTTAATCATCTTGTTTACTAAGTTGAGATCAAACCATTATAGTCATGTTGGTTAACCCTTGCCTCAATATAAGGATATTATAATATAGTTCATTCCATTCCTCATATTTGGTCATCATTATACCCATAGAGGATGATGTTTTCTTAACCCAAACCTTCCTATGATCATCTACCTTACGAGGTGACACTTACAGAACATAAATAGTAGTCTTGGGATTTAGATAGAAATAGATGTTGGGGGATTTTCATATGGCCCTATAAATTCTTAGATAAACCTTATAGATATATATAGATGAGGAATTTGATGGGGATAAATAAAAATAATTTAGCTTCATGAAAATACTCTATTGGAGGCCTTCCTTATCTTAGGTATAAAATTTTCTCCTTATTGTTAACCCAAACTACACCCTAGGTAAATAAATATGGGAATGGAAAAGACATAAATATATTATGTTTACCCATCCATCCTATGTTGTCTTACCCTACCTATGACTTGAATCCTTTGTACCTTGTTCCTATTAAAAGATAATGGAAGAAATACATATTATATATTAAGTTTTTTGGCAAAGTGATTGATCTCAATAGGTATTAAGATTGTTAGATAACTCACAACATATATATTGAGATCTATCACTTTGCCAAAAAACTTAATATATAATATAGATTACCTCCATTGTATTTTATAGGTAGTATGATGATATTAACCTTACCCTATATATATAAATGGGAATTAATTATTATTATGGGTAGGGGTAGGTGTAGGGATATGAATAGGGTATGAATAAATGAGATGGATAATCTTGAGACTTACCACATATATTAAAATTATCATTATCATTAGGTTATTAATATTATTAAAGTTTTTTACATCACCATTATATGGGGATATTCCCTTTCACACTTTCAAAAGTGGGTATATCCATCACTATACCACCATCAACATTCCCATCCCATTCATCTAATGATTTCCCTCTTTCCCAACAACTATATGATCCTTTAGTATTTCTAAATAATACACTCATATTATCAATGGTCACATCCCCATATCATGTGACATAGAGATAACCAATACCATCAAATGGATTTGATTGTATCCATTCACAATAGCATTTTTGATAGATATAGATATGAATTCTAGGGACATTATTATGGGTTTATCCCCTACGTAATTAGTACTCACACTATTTTTACTACTTCCCTCAATTTAAATTCCCACCATGGTAGGGTTTCCATTTAAAAATAATAAAAGTTTACTTGAGGAATAACATTGATGATCAAAGTGTAAAAATCATCCTTATCCTTAAAAGCTCGAAGAGCCCTATATATCATTCTAGGGATCCCCCCTACCCTATAAATTTAATAGTGTCTATATGTTAATTAGTTTTTTATGTTAAGAGACATTACCCTATATATAACTAAACTTAACCCCATATATATATATATATATTTATATATATAACTAAACTTAACCCCATATATATATATATATATATATATATATATATATATTCACTAAAATAACACCTTGATATAAAGCTATATATGGAAATTATAAATCAAGTTACAATGAAAATATATAAATACTAAGTTCACCTCTTTACTTCCTCACCCCATATATATAGATATGTAGTCTTAAGAGTCTAATATTTATAATTGTCATCTATATAGGGACTATATACTATTGGATAATGACCCTTATTGATCAATCCATCAGATATATGATTAGGGATATATAAGGATATTAGATATTGTTTATCACCATATTGATATATATCCTAGGATGGGAGACAAATATACATAATTTATATATAGACACCCTAGACCCCAACCCTACTTTTAAAGGTGGTCAAAAAATTTCATTAAATACTTAATATAGTTTTGGGAACCATATATATGGTGAGACCTCAACCCCATATATATATAATTATATAAAGGATTGATTTATTTTCTAGTTTGAGTTTCTATCAACTGGTGATATCATCTCTCAACTCAACCAACAAAATCAACTGTAACTTGTTTTGGCATATCATTTATGGTGATGAAATAATATCTTAGAAGGTTGAGACATATACATAAATAAGCATCCTTAGACCAATATACATATATATATATATAAAGAGGAACCCCATATATATACAAGGTAATCATCCTCATCTCAATAAAGTTCCCCCACATTCACACCCCATATAGAGTGAGTATAGAGTGGGTCAATAGTTTTATTTATTAATTGAAATTTGAACCCCCCCATGCCATATAGAGATAAGATGATAGATAAGGGACCCTAAGATCAGTTGACATAAATATAAGTTCTAATATGTATATAGGGTTTTTGACCATATATATATATTGATTCAAGATCATAAATTTGAATGTGATGTATATAGGTCATCACCATCTATCTATTCATCTAGTTTAAGTGGACCCATAACCCATAAATCCATATACATAATGTGTATACATTATATGAGAGGAAGTGGTGGTTTTCCCTAGATATTCTATCCCTTCATTAAGAGAGTTACCCAAACCCCCACTACCCACCCCAATGGTAGATTGTGTATAGGGAAGGTCCCTCTAGATAGATGGGCTTGTACTCTACATCCATATATGAGGCAATAATGGTTATAATCTACATAGTTGACTTAGTCACAACTTATAGATATATATCATTTCTAGTATAGGCTTCACTAGGTAAATAGGTATCAAAAATAGAGGGATGTTATCTAGTTTAGTTTTCACTTTATTTATGTTATTCTTAACTTCTTGTAGATTTGATATATATACAAAGAGGTGAGGGGAATATCTTCATGTCTTTTTGATTTTATATATATATGAGGATGGGCAATAGATAAAACCATTAACTCATATCTATATAGAGGGACAAATACACCATAAATAATCCATCTATTATATATGTCTTATGACTGAAGTGATGAAGTATCTATAGTATTTTTTTACCCCTTTTAAAAAAACACAAATAAATTGTATTTTTGACTATATAAGTGTAAAATTAGAGAATATAAGAATGTCAAAAATGTAAAATAATAAAAAAAATATAATTATGAAAAGATTATAAATGTGAAAAAAAGTATTATTTGAAAGTAATATGAAGAGATATACTTAGCTTGCACATGGATTTTTGTTGGCTATTTCTATACACACTTAAATTTAGAGAAAACACATTAGAAATACAAACAACATGAAATTATTGATCTAAAAAATAAATTAATCTCTAATTTAGAGAATGATTAAATAAAACACACATTAAATTACCACAAGGATCTCCCAATTGTTAGGATTTTATTAAGATTATAAATAGATGTGGTTTCTTAATGAAATACATACAAGTAACTTGACAACATGTCCCCTTGGTCAATTAATGAATTTAGTTATAGAATGATGGAATGATTGCAAGGGATTTTATCTCAAATGATAGAGTCTCATTAGGGTATGGTAAATTTTTCAAATGAAGTGAGGAGGGTTCTATTTATATACTTATTTGATGGGAATTTGATGGGCATATTTGAATTGGAATGGATGGGTATATTTGAGTCAATATCCTAATTGAATGAGCAGAGTTAGGTATTAAATTAGGGGTGTTGAGGATGTAAGGATTTATATTTATAATGGATACATTTGATGGGAATTTGATGGGCATATTTGAATTGGAATGGATGGATATATTTGAGTCAATATCCTAATTGAATGAGCAGAGTTAGGTATTAAATTAGGGGTGTTGAGGATGTAAGGATTTATATTTATAATGGATACATTGATTTTTCCTTGGTCCTTTCCATTGGGATTTGTTGATGTGATGACTTGATTTGGTGATTAGGTTGATTTGATTAAAATTAATTTTGATGATTTTTGAGATTTATGATTTTAGATTTTCCATGGATTTTCTTATTATCATTAATCAACCACATAATATGATTACTTAGTTTATTAATCAATATTTTCATTTGGTGGGATTGGAAAAGGGTCATGTGAAATATGAATAATAGATTGGGGTGGTGGTCAAATAGTGATGGGTTAGGGTAGGGATGTTTTAAACAAGATTAGGGTTACAAAAAAATTTGATGAAAATATTAATATTATGATTGTCTAATAATAGGTATGAAATGATGGTCAAATTATTATTTATATATCAATGGTGAAATTAGGGTTATAGATGAAATATAGTTTAGAATAGTGATTGGTTTGGATGATAATGAATTAGAGTATCTATAATTTTCCCCTCTTTGAAAGGACATTATGGATTAATGTTGGATGAATTAATGTATTTTAAAATAATTTATAAGAAGAAAGATGTGGATTAAATGAGGATGTGATGTACCTTGAGAAGGAATGTAGGGGTGAAAGAAACAAATGGGCTCTCAAAATGAGAATAAGGGATGGAAAATGGAATAAAACGAGTGATAAATGGATAAATAAGGTATAAAATTGATGAAAATGGGCTAATATTAGATGAATTATGGATAAAATAGATCAAATTTGGGTTAAAATATAAAAATTTGATGGAGACACTAAATAAATATTAGATGGGAGATTAAAAAAATCATTTATGCCCTAGCCTTTTGAGAACTAGAGCTCTAGATTTACACTAGTTTTCCTTATAAAATGGATCATGTACCTTCACACCTATACTATAGTGATTGAGTGAGGGAAAAATGATGTATACAACACATGCCACTGATAAGTTCATATTTGAACTTTTAATGTTTTATTTTTTGGTCATAAATGAGGGTGAAAACTTGTGTGAGATGTAGTCATTATGATAAAAACAAATATTCAAAGCATTTACATATCTGTAAATGGAATTTTCATCTTATATTTTATCATCTATATCATTTTTTATATATTTAACATTTATATATTTAGAGTGTCATATTTGTAAAATTTGTAATGTCTGCATGATTTTTTGGTAACACAAACATCATGACATTTATGAAAACATTGTAGTATTTTAATCATGAATGATATCTACCTTAAAATAGTGGATTTTGATTTAAATGAATAAGTATGCATGTTTTTTGATGATTTTATAAGTGATTACATATCATTATACCCCAATAATGATGATCACTAGTGTTGGCACTAGTATGATAGATGGATGCAGATGAATTGGGATTACTAGAGGTAGTTGGTATGTACCATGTGGAATAGATTCCTGAGATCAATAAAAATAGATATTTTTTTTATCACATTGGCTAAGTGATGGAATTAAGAGACAAACACATCTCACTTAACAATATGTGAAAATATAATTACCATTAAGGATGTCTGTAAGATATTGTTGATCCCCATATGTAGATAGATAGTGTATAATATAAATGAGACTCTAATGGTAGTGATGAAGAGGTTTATGGATAATAAATACATCCATATATGAGGATATGGTCTTGATCTCGATGCATACTTGTAAGTGGGTTTGATAGATTAATCCCCTAGATTTTATGGCCATTATTAGTGGCATTTTACTCCCTAACAATACTAAAAAGTTCTTCCAGATAGTTTTAACAACTATAATATTTGATATAATGGAGTTTGATATAGTGTTTTCATGTGATAATTGTATAATTTACTAATTTTATATTGATTTTCACTTAGTGTTATACATATATGGGATGAACAGTAAAGCATCCATGTTATTATAGTTCCAAGCTTTAGAACACATAGTTATGGAATGACTAGTGGGGATAGAATGATAAAGGGCCAAGGATGAACTAATGTAATATGGTTAGGTTTTTGAATATTTGTAAATTATTTAATGAATTTGTCTTGGTTATTATATGAAGTGATTTGATATCCTAAGTGATAATGACAAAGTGTGTAATGTGCTTGTCCTAGTGTGTTTGAAGTTGGCTTTGTTGATCTTCAAATTTTGACATGGATAGCGATGTTCAAGGATGATTACAGAGTGTTGATAATGTGAAATTAGTATTATAATAGGTTTTATATGATTTTATAGATTTATTAAATAATTTGAATTTATTTGGTAGTCCATAGTTTTCATCTAGATAGTTTGGGTTTAGTGGTAGAAATTTTGATTAGGAAGTATGATGACATCACCATTTCCATGATTGGATGAGTCAAGGGGAGTTGTTAATAGGGTGGTGATAAAATTACTCCCTAATTTATATGTGAAAAATATTAGGTCATGTACCTAAGCATAGTAAAATATATATGGGTGCAAAGTTGGGCTCTTAGGCTTTTTGACAGTGTTTTCCCATACTCAACCAAATTTACAATGAGACAAGAAAAACTAAGTAAACATATTGAAAAAGTTATATATCACACGAGTGGACATTTAAAGAGAAGGTGATCATATATTTTTATTCATTTTTGTGCTTATTTAATTTTTTATAACTTTTAGGTTAAGAAATAAAGTGCAATAAAAGATATATAAGTGCAAAGTTGGCTTCCTAAGTAGTTTGCAATGTTTTCTAGATCATCACAAATTATCATATAGACATGGATGAACCAATAAGTTTGTGAATTTATTTTATGTACATGTAAGGTTGATATTGGTTAATATATATCATTGATATGTTTTATATAATTTCAATAATCTACCCTAAACATTTGGGGTCTTGAAGTGTTGTCCAGCTCGAGATATAAATCTTCAAAGTTACACTTACATATAGTGATGGGTCAGAGACTGTCAAGTTTAATAAAATTGAAGCATGAGGTAAAATATTTCACATATAAGTGAAAATTTTCACAATATCTCTAGTATAATATAATATCAATGGTGAGTAGTGGTTTGCACTGACAAATATCAATAGTGTGAGACAAGTCAAGAGTCAATATTGCACGAGAGGTTGCTAAGTGGCACAAGCACATGGAATGATAGTAAAATGATTAGAAGGAATGTAAGGGTGAAAAGTGTCATGATATCATGAGTTATTATTTATATCTAATTTTGAGCATTGATATTTAAATACCTATTTGATCCATAGAGATTGATGGTGCGTATTTAGTCAATATTACAAGGGTGCACGAGATGAAGTCAAAATGATTGATGTTTAATGTTTGGATAGTAAATTACAGTGGGTTAAAGACCAAGATTTTTTGAAGGATATAAATGGATATAGTTTATTTAAAAATATTAGGAAGAAAAAATATGAATACAAGTGTGTGAGGTTTAACTATGACCATTTGCATTTTAATATTTGAATTTTGTAAAGGTAAAAACCAATTTGTGGTTTTTAGACCATATCTTTTGATCAAGGAAGAATTTTCTCATGGCGTAAAAATAAAAATGGTAGAGTACTCAAAGAAAAATATATAAATATGTATTTTAATATTTTTAAGTGTGTACATACAAATATATTTATCTCTAAAGTTGACTATATGTTTATGTATGTTTTACAAGTAACCCAAGAAGGGTAATTGAGCTTGTTTTGGTGATTGTTTCAATATATATTGATGAATTATTTATTGGATATGTTGTATACTCAATTATTATTATTATTTTAAATTATTAAGGCTTGATAAGTTGTATGTAGTATGAATAATGGTTTAGAAGGTGACTATGTATTCATTCATAGTGACTATGTGTGCAAAATGTTGCTTAAGTGAATTGTGATTAAGTAGAAGGATATTTTGATGGTTTTTGGAACTTAATGAGGAAATATATATCATATTTAATGGGTGAAATCATTTAAAAAGTGTTCATATGTTTTTAGTTTTCTTGAAGAAGTGTCAAAGAGCTAAATGGGTCTCCATAAGACCTAAAAATGACTTAGGCCTATTTGAAAGTGGATTGTGCTTAAATGTGACCCATGTGAGATGACTTAAGGGTGAATTAATATATTATGTACAAAAATAAATATTTTTAAATTTATCATTCATTAATTCTCTATATATATTGAAACCAAATTTCATGGTTTCTAGACTTGGATAAAATATTTGTGAGAGAGACTTGTGTAAGGTGGATGTGAGAGTTATGGAATGAAGGAGATGTAGTTCACCCAATTGGACGAGTTGATAAGTAAAAACTATTTAAGACTATGTGTATGAACTTTAGGTCATATTTATGATGTATTAATAGTGCTATCAGATTTTGAGGATATTCCAAGAGGTATAAATGTGCATATGATGACAATTTGAGTGAAGAAGGAGAGAGATTGTGGCATGCCTATGTGAGAGGCCTATTTAAGATAGAGAGAGTTTTTTCAAGGTTAGATAAATATAGATACATAATTAGGTGTTTAATATATCATTTCTAAGGTGGATGTGTTCAAAGGAGGTTCTAAAGGACTTGGCCTTCCTTAGGAGAAGTTTCTCCTTGTGAAATAGGTGTTTCACTAAATACTTTGGTCAAGAGGATATGATCAATGTTTTTTGGTATAAAGGAGTTAATAAGTCTCTTGTTTATAATTTATTATAGGATAATATTCCATGTGTAGTAGGCTTAAGAGTGGGTTTTATTCTCCATGAGGGTTTCCCATTGGAACTACGTGTTATGTGTTTGATCTTGTGTATGTATTGAATGAATGATCTCTTTTGTTAATGTTACTTAATCAAGTTGATATATTTTGTTTGTTTAATAGTTTAAAAGTGATGAAATTGTAATTGAAATATGTGGGCTCACTAATTAACCCCCTCTTAGTGATTATACCTCTAACATGGGTTATTATCATCAATAAACAAAACCATCATTTCGGATGTTATTCTTACACTAGATAAGTATTATATGAGTTATATCTAGAAAAAATATTTTTGAGGCCATAAATAGGGATATAATTTCACTTATTGGATGACCTATACTTCCTGAGTTACTCACATATTTTGTGATACATTAAAATCTAGTGGGAGTATATCATAGAGTGTTATATACTATATATGGTTTTACATCATTTAAACATGTAGTAGAGTATTTTATTATGACTTTATGTATTTTTTAGAGTGGCCAAGGATGTACCATAGTGGGGTCCAAGGGTGGATCATGGAGTACTACTAGATGATTGGATGATGTTCTAGGTTTTTCTATGGGATGATCAAAGGGATATTGTGTTGGTTAAAGATGATATGATGGTGATTTGAGGATAAATGTATAATGAATGATTGAAAATATGAAGTGTAAATGATGTTTGAGACTAATGACTCATGAAGTAATATGTTCAAGATGTCCTTATTAACATTGGATGTTCTAAGATATAGAATAAAGATATGCAAGGGAGTATCCTCAATATACTCAATGAGGTTATATAGCATTTTATATTTAGGCTTATGATACATTAGGATAGTGATTTTATCACACCCAGTGTTAACTATAGAGTCATAGGCTATGATCTTGATGGTGGATACATGGTGATATATGGTATGACAAAAAATTGGGTCATAATAATGATTGGATTTATAGTAGTTGACATGGTTTGTCTATGATTTCTAACATTGATCATAGGTAGGATTATTTGATCATGATTTTAAAATGGATCCTTGTATATTCCCAACTAATGATTCTTTAATGTAAGTGTACTATTGTCCAATTCAATATAATCATGGTCAAGTAAATCTTGGACATTATTATTGAGCATAATACACCAATTATTGGAATGGTAATTGATATTATGGAACTCACAATACTCATTATCCTTATACCATTCTTTCTTTAGTTGATCCTCATTAAAGGGATTTGTTTAAAAATATACAATCATGTTTAAGAACACCAAATTATGGAAGACAACTTCCAAGGGTTCATATAGGGGAGTTTACTCTCTTCATTTGAACTATTTTTTGGGCTATCAATGATGAATGAAAATTATATAAGTGTTTTTAATATCCTTGATGTGATTTGTATATATAATTCCATCAGCAAACATTTTTTCTTGCCACCTAATTTAAGATTTTTTGATTGTGATTGATTTTGTTAATTTTGTTTGTCCCTTTAAATTTTTTTCACCAACCCTTTAGTGATGAAGTCCTTCTCAATTTTAACACATTTGTGAATTATATCATCAATTTTTTTTATAATGAATTTAGAGATTAAATTCCATTTCATGATTGATATTATCAAAAAATATGGCGACAAAATTATTTTTCAAGGATTGAAAATGGAAATCTAAGTACTAAGACTCTCCATCTCTATAGGAATGAATTTAAACTTTAACTATTTTTTTATTGTATATATCCATAATGGTAAGTTCATGCTCAAAATTATAGGATAAGTGTCAGATGAATCTTTCAGATAAGTTTGCAAATGTTTTTATATATCCCTTTGGTAGATGCATAAACCATGTTAGAACTTGTCCTCCTAAGATATTAGGGAACAATCTAAGTAGATAGAAATTATTAAAAGTTACCTCTTGACATCGCATGAAAAATTATTTTATGTGTTAATGTGTGTTACCATTTCTATTATACTTTTCTAACTTGGGTAGATCAAAGTATGAAGGAAAAGGGACCTCTAACATGTCACAACAAAATGGATAAGTGCATAACTATTTAAATTTATATTTATTATTATAATTCCCATCCTATAGTCATTTTATATAATCCTTCATAACTTTCCACTTTTGAGAAAATGGTATTCCATGAAGTGATGTTCATGGGGTTTGATTATATTGGGCTGACTCAAACACCTGATTATTATTGATCTGATTATTAATTATTTGATTATAGAATCTATTATGAAGGTTTAGATTATGTAGGACTAATGTGAGTATATATTGGCCAAATTTTGAGCAAGTTATTATATTTCATCAAGCATGACTTCATTTTTATCTTGGTGGATTTTTTCTACTAGAGCTAATTTCCATTTTCCATGACACATATGACATCAGAGTTTGGATTTTGATGAGTGGATTCAATGTTAATTTGATTTTTATCTAAATGTTGGCTAGAGGTATATTTAGGGATGTTTTTATTCTTATTAATTAATATTTAGGACAAGTTGTAAGGATATTAGTGTAGAGGAAGTCAGGAACCTATAACTATAATCCAAAAGAGAAGGTCATCTTTGTGCTCAAACAAAAATTGGTAAATTTAGGATTTACATTGATTAGTATTAAATAAATAATTATATTCAATTTTATTATAAATACTACTAGCATCACCATTTTTAATGTAATCTCGATCAAAGTGGAATGGATTTAAAATATTTTCTATATAAGACTTTGGATTTTGTCTTAACTGGTATCTCATTTTGGGTGTCATGGTTTTGATTAAATTTGATTAGTATAATTTTGATTTTGATTTTAAAATGATTTTTATTTTAGTTTCATTCATTTATAGTTGATTTGGTTTGGATGGATTTTGATTTTATAATGGTTTATCATGAAGGGAGATAAATAATGCCTCACATAAACCATATACACATTCTAATCACTTAAAAATGACATTTGAGTGATAAGAGTGCTAATTTAGACCACCTATCCCTAGCTTAGATTGACATATCTTAGGGCATATTTTCACACCTAGGTAGCCTTTGTATGGGCCATAGGTGTCCTTGGGCATCCCAAAAGTAGTTCCAAACTCTTATCTTGACATCCTAGCCCTTAGTGCCTCTAGTTTTTCCACCTATACATTAGCACCATAATAGGTACAATATCTCCACATGGCACTAGTGTCCCAATTTTGGTGCTATTGTCCTTTCCCTCCTATTTCCACCAATAGATATCTTTTCAAATCTAATACCACCTAGGGTCAGCTTAGACCTATTTTAACACCCATAAAAGTATCATAGTATTATATATACATGAATTTTATCCATTTAAACATTAGATGGAAATGATATGCAAATTATACATTAAAACTCAGAATAAGTTGTGCACAATCAAGGTTATCAATCCCTATTTTGTCCTACTTCCATAAGCTTAGATTACTCAAATTTTTAGTCTCAAGAACATTCATATCACTCAAGACAACATTCATACTATCTTCACTTGAACTTACACTAGTACTTAGGTGAGGAAAACTACATCATGCTTGATCCTTCTTCAGAGTATTGGTATGTAATCAACTCTCATCATATTAGGGTGTTGAGGATGTCTAGACTACCCCACTACCAAACACATTTTAATACTTGGATCAATTAAATTCCCTAGTAACATGTAGGATTGAGGGGTTCTCATAAAATTAGTTAAAAGAGGTCATATATAGATATCTAAAACTCATGCATGTAGTAATAAGCTTGATAGACCTAGGCATAGGTGCACCCATAAGATAATAATAGTACTACATAAATGACACTACCACCAAAATAGAGACACTAGCACCACATGGAACTACTATCCAATTAGGGAGCTACTATCTAGGAGGGGTTTTGACACCTCAATCCTATTTATGACACTCAAACCAACCTCAATCTTATTTTATAGCCTTTAGATCTCCCATTTCAATCTTTTTCTAGCTAAGTTCTTATTTACATTATTTATTGTTATTTTAAAAAAGGTTAAATAAAGTCAATTCTATAACAAATCAGTGGCTATAATTATTTCATATTTCTATCTTGATTCACTATAATCATCTCTTTAACAAGATATGATTTACATACATCTAAGTCCTAAAAGGTTGAAACATTTGGTGAACCTAGATTACTTCAAATATTTCACAAACCCTAACCCTAGATAACCTTAGGGTTTATGTTTTCAGCCTTCTAGGACCCATCCCTAGATATTAAATCCCTATATTATCTAATTTTTATTTCACATAATCATGATAATAATCATAGATGAATATTATCACTTTTTAATACAAAGTTTTACAGCTTCCTTTGCATGCTTGTTTCCTTTCATTTGGAATGAATTAAAAGATGGCATAAACACATATGTACATCATGATTATGATGGTTTTGTTAACCTCTCATAAAATTTCATGTGTGAGTACACTTACACCCATGGGGTTATAAGAGGTTAATTTTTCTTAAATATTAAATTTACATTTATTTCCATGGGTTGGAATGTTAAGTTATTATTTCTTAGTGAATATGGATTTTTGAATTGAATTTGAAAAAAAAACTATATTAAAGTTCTTTCTATAGTAAATCCTTGAAATTTCATTTGTTTTGTTTTCCAAAAAATGATAATGTATGATTATTGGTTTGGATTATTACACATAAATAACCCATTCTAGTATTATAGTAAATTAATAAGTGGTATTTAAAAGGTGATTCTTGATATTATTAGACATGTTTGACCATGAGTGAGTATGTTTTGTCTATTATGTGTTATATCTAGTCTAGTTTTATTAAAAATGAAATATCATGTGATAAAGACATTAATATATTGTAAAGTAGTTAGAAATTATAACTATGATGTATAAGAGGAATAATAAATGAGTTATGATTTATGATAGGGATTTTGTATGAGTGTATAAATTTTGGTATTTTAATATATTGAAAACTCCATATGACCTTTTGTCTATATTCTCCTTATATAGGTTGGTCATGAGACTCCTTATGATTTATGTCATGATTAGTCTCATTATCAATAGTATTCTTTTTTTTAATAGGTGATGAATGATAGGAATGAAGGCTAAATATAGTCACTCATCATCAGTTAACAAGAAGTAAAATTATAATAATGTGTTTTAGTAGAGAGTATCGATGATGTGGACCTTTACCTAGATTTTTATATCTAATAATACTATAAAATTATTTGGCTAAATTAATATCATATTTTTATAAACTTATATTCCATAGTACTTTCTATTTTATTTATTTACTTAAGGTCATAAAAGATAAAGGCATATTTAGGTTTCATATGAATATATGCATGTACTATTTATTATACTTTAAAATGTGATTATTGGATGTTTTTGGATACTTACATCACCATTATTTATCCCTTCATTAAGGGAAAGGCTAGTCCAAGTGGGGATGTGTGAGGGACACCATCAATCTAAGGTTGGAGGTAAATCACCTAGATGGTGATCTCCTTTTATACAACTAAATTTGAACCAATCTGAATACATACTCATGGATAATTCATTATATTCTTGAGTTGGTCTCATTAGAGATCTATTAAATTATTGTAATTTGATATTATTATAATTATTTATCTTATTATTTATCATGTTGTACCATAGCAGTGGTTATAAATTATGATTATATATGTTTTAACATAGTAAGGATTTCATTTATTAATGTGTTGTACCTTTAAAATCTTATATTTTAACTTTTTCACACTCTTACAATTTCCATACCATTGAGACCCTATTTCTGATTATATGTATAAATAAGTGCATTTATTTGGTAAAATTTAACTATTGTATTTAGTTTGATTTCATCATTATAAAAATATAGTGATGTATCTAGATGGTGTATAATCATTAATATTATGTTGTTGGTAATTTTAATATGATAAAAGTATTTGATGATCATATTTAGTTATTAATAAAAATGTGTAATTGTAAAGTTCAACTAGTGAGGTTCTAACATGTGGTATCAAATCTTAGGTTTAAATACTCAAACATAATGAGTTTTATAATTTTGAACTAAATATACTCATTAATATAAGGATAAAGTAGTGAGTTTAGGGTTAAAAATTGAAATAATTTCAAATCCTGATCATCAATCTAATCCCAACTTCTTAGTCACGGTACAAGCTACAAAGCTTGATAAAGTCCTCATCACTCTGAATGAAACATGAGACAAAATTTAATCCCTATAACATTAAATGCATGGGCATAAAGATGAGGATGATTAAGAGAAATAACATGTTCACTAGGAATAAAATTAATACAAATATCAAAATCATTTTGAAAAGTATCATGATACAAGATTGCAAGTGGATGTAAAGCTTGTCCTTGATATGAAAAAGGTAAATCCACATAAATTTGATGGAATAGTGTTAGTATATTAATATGAAGGTTGGATCATAATGATGGATAAATATTTGAAAATTTAATATTACTTTAAGTTGATTAAATAAATATGGGGAGAATACCAACTAGGTGGTGAAGAAACAACCTGGTAGGATAACAAAAAGATGGAAATGGGTATTTAATCCACCACCACCCTTAGGAGTAATTTAAAAAAAAAATAGGGATAATTAGCTACCACATCTCTAATTTGATCATAAATTAACAAATTTGAATATTTTATTGGAATTAATTTACCAAAATTCTCAAATATGTTCCCTAATATGCGAAAGATGAATGTTTCTAAATCCAAAAGTTTATTATGGAGTTGAGGCCATATATTGGGTGTCAATTGGATGTGCATGGAACTATCTCCATGGATCAAGTTTTTGATAAATCCATCAAGTAATAATGAAATTTAAAAATACTTACATAGGTTAGATACAAGTATAAGAAAATGTTCAAAAATACATATCCATTTAAAAAAAGAGAGTTGGAAGCATAGAGGGGATTTTGAAAATATCTTAAATAATAAGAATACTAGGTTTAATAATGATTTGGGAGAAATTAAACTAGGAAATGGCTTTAGGGATGATAAGAAAATAGGTAACATATTTTAAAAAATGGATTTGAATTTGGATGTTTTACTTATGGAGGAGATCGTTATGAAAAAAGATGTCCTTAATGGAAGATAAGAAGTAAATTCAATAATCCTTCATCATCATCTTCTCAGTAAAGAAAAATCCAACAATAGGTCCATATAAAAATTGAAAATTTATCAATCTTAATTTTATGTCTCACTAATAAACATGTCATATACTTTGTTTGGGCATTCTATATCTATTTTGATAAATATTAAATTTATTGAGTGTTTCATTCTCCTCTTTTTTTATAAACTAGATAAATACATTGGGCATATGGAAAATGAATGGATTATATTCTATGGGAATCAATTTAGGGTTAAATTAGATAAGTGTCTATTATAATTAGAGGTGAATTTACCTAGTTTCACTATCATAGTATACTTATTCACAACTTGGATAGGGTCATATGATGTGATCTTAGGGGTGAATTGACTTTAGAATCACAAAGAAAAGTTAGATTTATTTTAAAATAAGGTATACTATTTATATTATTTAAGAAATAAAACTCAAATCCAAGGAGAGAAAAAAGAGATTAATTTAAGGATAATTTCAACGATCTTTTTAACAAAGGCTTAGATAAAGGTTTGTCAGGTTTTCATGGTTAATATAGATGAGGTAGGGGAACATAAATGTCCCACCATAGAGAAATATATAGTTTTATAGAAATTTCATGATGTTTTTCCATAAGATATACCTATATTACCTTCCAAAAGATAATTTTATTTCACAATTGAAATGACCCTAGAATTTGAGCCTTAATCCAAGAACCTTGTAGAATAACAAGAAAATTGGTAGAGTTAAAATCTAAACTAAAAAAAATGTTATCCAAAGGACTAATCCAACCCAATGTGTCACCTTAGGGAGCACCAGTGATGTTTTTAACATTAAGGATAATAATCTTTGGATGTCCATATATTATAGGATGTTGAACAAGGAAAACATCAAGACTAGGTATCATTTAACCTACGTTAATGATATTTTTAATCAAGTGTGAGGTGTACTTGTATTTTCAAAAATTGACCTTAGATCAAGGTAACATTTGAATTAAAGTGAAATAAGATAGATTTACGACTTATCCTACTTATTAATATCAAAGCTTAGATAAGGTAATCAACTAAAAATATGCTAGAAATACTTTTTATATCAGGTTTATGACCAAATATAGATCCACTAAACCTAAATAAGGGATATATTACTACATAATACCAAAAGAGAGGTTTCCAAGAAATCTTTAAAATCATTATGCAATAAATATAGATAGATATTATAATGTAATGAAAGAAAACAAGCTAATCTAGTAAATAAACATACATGTTAATTTAGCTATCACCAAAGATTTTTTTAAAAATGGGGAACAATATATAAGTAAATATAATTAAATTTAAGATAATATATAAGTAATATAATAAAGGATATATACAATTCAATCCATTAGTTGTGAAACATCAACCTATCATATGAAGAGGTATGAATACTTATGTTATTGTAGAAAAATAATCATGTCTCTATCTTTTCCTTGGCCAATGTTGATTTGTAAGAGTTTGTTATGGTTTTTAAAGATAAAAGGATAGATCAACTCTAAAATATAATAATTATCCTATGCATCCATTACCTCCATAATATGGATGCTATTACTCCAAGACAAAACCCTAAGTAATGAAATCCTCAAATAATAATATAATCATATTTGTGAACTATAATGATGTATAAATAAATGTTGCTCTCTTAAAAATGAAGTGAAGAGGTTATTTATAGGTAATGATTGAGCCTAACCCCTCCTACAAATTTCACTCAAAAAGTCAATTATTTTATTCTTGTTTGGTGGGAAATCAAATTGTTGGGCATTGAACTAAGTTGGCTAGGATGCTGGATTTTTTTAACATGTGTTGAATTCATAATAAGTAGTCAAGGGATATTTTGGAAGGTGAATTTATTATGGGAGTGTATAAGTAGGTTTTAATTTCTTAGGGAGTTAGATAACAGTAAATTATAGTGGATTTAAGTAATGGTATAAGGACCAATAATCTCATGAAGCACAAAATTTCTATCAGCCCCTTTCCTAGTGCACCCTTTAAGTCATTCACTTAGAGAGATTGAGAATAGACAAGTTCCTACAAAAGAGAAAGCATTAGTAAATGATTAAAGTTTAAAAATATTATGTGTATATACCATAAATTGAGGATCAAGGAGGAATATATTCCTAAGACTATTTTTAATATGAGGTATGATAATTATGAATTCATAATTCTAACTTACATGATAACAAATTAATTGAAAATATTAATGAATATTATGAATATTGATTTTAGAGATTACTTAGATTACTTTATGCTTATATTATTAGATTATATTTTGGTATAATCTAAGATGAATAAGAGAACATGTGGAACTTATAACTAATGTTATAATTCCTACATAAAAACAAGCTCTACAAAAAAATCCAATTTACAATAAGGTGTAATATTTGAGCCATATCATTTTAGCCAAAGGGATATCTATGGATCTAGAAAAGATAAAGGCCATAATGGAATGGTCGACACCCATGAGTGTTCATGAGGTGAATAGTTTTATGTGTTTAATGGGGTATTACAATAAATTTTTACCTAAAATTTCCAAGATAACTAACCCCATTACATTTTTAAAATAGAAAGGGAAATAGTTCTTAGGTATGATAAGTGTGACTAAACCTTTCAAAAATTAAAAAAGAGGCTTACTTATACATAGGTTATGTGTGTTCAAAATCCAAATCCATTTTTTATAATAAATACTTAAGGGGATTTTTAAGGTAGATTTTTTTTTTTCAATAAGGCTTAGTAGTAGCTCAAGAGTCAAGAAAAATAATCCTTGCAAAGTCAATTATGATCCACATGATTTCAAATTAGATACTATTGTGTATGATTTTAAGTTTTGGATGTATTATTTGTTAGGTAAAAAATTTTAACTCAAGAATAATAATATGGTACTTAGTTATATCTTCATGAATTTGAATTTTAATGATCAATAAAGGTGGTTTAGACACCTTAAAATAGACACAATTGGATTTTGATCAGACTTCAGACTGATTTCTACCAACCATTGCAAATTAAGTCTAGGAATCACTAAATGCCCAAATTTTGCTTGTGCATCATTCATCAAAGATTATAATCTTGTTGAGACATCCCTAATTGGGGTATTATATCATATGCAATGATAAATTCTCATGGATTTATCTCTAATCAGCTTACGACATCACAACATGTCAATTTGACCTATGAACCTATTAAGTAGGGCACTTGCACACTTAAATCAAATCTTGGAAATGCTAAATGGATAATTATAACTAATTAACAATATAAACCAAAGTAAATGCTTAGTTGAATTATTCATTTGAAATTAATGAATATCTAAAAAATGAAATTCAAATATTCAAATTTCCCAGCCCTTCATCATTACCTTTATGAGTTGTCAAGCTCTTTGAAAATATCCTAAAATATCTATTTTGGAGAGCCATGCCTAGTAATTAAAAATCATAATTACTTGATGAATATAAACTCTACTAGGGTTATATTTAACTCAACTAGGTTAGGTTTGAACCCATTCCAAGCCTTAACTCAACCTTAACTCATATTTGGTGATAGTTAAATCCTTAGGCTATAAATATAATGTCATGCCTCTTTATTTTTAAGCTCTTATAACCCAAATTTATAATGCAAGTTTGTAGACAGATAATATATTTTGTTTTAAGAAATGTTATAATGTCAAAATATTGAGAAAAGATATCATCAATCCATATCAAATCCAATGGTGTCAAGGAGAGAAGGATCCAACAAGATTCATTTTCCAAAAACTTTTTGATGCACAGGCCAAACAAACCACTCAATAAATAATTTAGAGCTCCTAAGGAAGGTAAAGAATTTATTTTATTTTATGTTTTAGTTGTGATTTCATTTCTTTTTGTTACTAATATCTTCATAAGTTATAGTCTAGGAGTGTAAGTGTTATTGTGTTTTTATTACTTAAACTAATACTATACTAACCTCCCTTATTAGATTCCTATGATCACAAATGGCATGTCTAGTGGGATGTGAAGCATACCATACAAGAAAGGAGATTAACATGATACTCTTAGTTATTTTAATGAGTGCTTTAAAACCTTAAAATTTCATGTTTTAATATTGTTTTCATGTGTTATATTTTTTAGTGATACATAGAGATCGACATCGATTCCCTATGATTGATGTCAATCATATCAGAACTTATGTCTACCTCTATGTGCAAAACATATCATGGTGTAAACATGTTTAAGCTATATTTTCTTGAGTTTTATTAAAAAAAATTATTTATAAGGTCTTGAATGTTACTTATCTAAATATTTTCTTGTAGGATCTAGTGTTAATTATCAATTTTAAACTCATTTGATAACGATATTTTTTGTGGAAAAATGTATTTTATTTCTCTATGTTGTTTTAGCACTAGTGTCAACCTCTATTATTTGATGTCAAATTTCCCTCTGTGAACTAATGCTAATTTTTATATACCGACATCAATCCCAATATAGATCAATGTCGATCTTTATTACAAGAGAACAAAGAAACTTGAGAGCTTATTTCAAAATATTATTTTCTCATTCATATTTGGGATTAAAATCAAGAAAAAACCCTCTAATAATGTAGGAATTAAGCTAGAAAAAGGAAAAACATTGAAATCGATTAAGTCTTGAATATTTTTTTTGGTGACTAAAAGGAATTTAGACATTTTTATGCTTTGTTGATTTGTGAAAGTTTTTTCAATTTTTTCAACTAAGGCTAAGGGGACAAATTTCATAAATATTTTTATTTGGTGCACTAAAATAAACACTCACACTTATATTTCATACTCTTATGAGTTTTTTGTTTTATGCTTGTTCTTTTAAAGTTATTTATTTTCACAAAATGATTATTGTGTGTATGCTCTCCCCATCCCCTTTAGGGAACTTGGGTGACCAAAAGAAATATTTCTTTACCTTAGTTGATTTTAGTGAAAAAAGTGTGAAAATCATGTCATTAAGGCCCTCACCAAATCCATATGAGTTGGGTGATCCAAATATGACCTTAAAGTCTTTTCACTTGCATTTTACTTTTATGCATTATAACTTGTGAATGGGATTTTATCACCTCACATGTTATCTATGGAAGTGTTAACCTAGGAATTCATCTCCCCACATCATTTCAACACCACTCTATTATGGGGTATAAAAACTGGTTTGGACTTACTAGGATGTTTATTTGAGGGGTTAAACAAACTCTATTAGTAAGATATTACCTAGGATCATAGGTTTAACTCAAACATTGCACTAAACTAATAAAGTGATAGATGTAGTGGTTATGATAATGACAAAAACTTTTGATAAAAATATATTTGATTCATATTTAAATGAAATGATCATATCTTATGTTAGCCACACTTGCGACCATCTAGAAATGTGCAAAAATTGATAGATTAGAATAACCTGTTTTACTACTAACATACTCTTGTTGTAGGGTGACTAGCCTAAAGTTCCATGTTATAGTGTAATATATTGGGATAAGAGGGGGCCTAAATACCCTAATTATCATGTGATTTTATTTTTGCATTAACACTTAAAATCCTCCCAAAAGTGTGTATATTGATGGAATTTGATAGTATTACACAACCTTGTCAGTTATAGGATCTAGAACATTACTACTATCACCAAATATTACACCCTATAAGAGGGTGTTAAATACTCTTATATATTTTGGAAACATGGAAACACTTCTAAATATGTGTATGTAGCTTTGGTGGAAGTGAGCCTCTATATTTAAGGGCTAGCTCCCTAAATATATCCTAAAGTATTGTCACATATGCCAACTATTTGATTTTTGGGGGAAAGGGATAGAAGTTGCATGAAACAAATGTATTTTAAATTTTTTATGTACCAATATGTCTTCCACATGACCATTTTACTTCTTTCACAAAGAAACAATGCCCGCAACACTAACTTAAGAGTCCTAAAAGGCACTAGCATTAGTGTTTTGATATGAAGGTGAGATGCATGAAGACTATCCAAGGTAAGTAAAACCATAGATCAGTTGTAAGTACTAAGGATAATTATACAATTGAGATATATTCATACATTTAACTACACATCATATGACCTTCTAGGATGAAATCACATGCATTAAACATGGAAGGACAAAGAGAAAGCAAGGATAGATTGATATCACTTAGTTATTCACTATACATCTCTACACACACACTTTAACAAGATGAGATGAAATCATAATAGATTGCATTTATTTTTTCAAGGAAAATTTCAATGTCAAAACTAGGTCTTTACCATACATGGTGTGGTATTAGATTACAAAGGATAAAATGGGAGGTACTTATATAACTAAATAAGGAGGATAAAATAATGAATTAAAGAAGCTCAAAAGTTATAATGCCACATGTTGAGGAGTTAAAAACAATTACATTTCAGTGGAAAAGAGTGTGAAATAGACCATGAATGTCTGCTGAGACAATTATCCATAAAAATCATGAAGAACTCTCTAAAATGGTGCATAGACTCTTCAGCTAGCCTTTGTGAAATTTTCTTCATCATTGATCTTATCTCGAGCATTTGAAATTGAATTAGGAGAATCAAAACATATGTTATGATAGTCATAGACATTTTCCTAGATGCTTGTTGTCTTCTAGACATTTTTATTTACCATCTAGACTTTGTTCTTCACATTTGGTAGTCATTGTTCATCTCAGATTTTGATTGAGCTTTAAAGGTGGTGTATGAGTCTAAAATATTTGCTTTTTTATAGAATCCTTTGATCCTATATGACCACCTATGTCGCATTCACTTACAACATTAATTATTTCATTTTAAAACATGCCTATCATCATTTCGACACATGTATTCATTTTATACACCCTAGAATTTGGTTGAATTATCTCTATCAATTTCCATGGGAGTTTTATCCATTCAACTTTTGACATTAACCATTGATCATTTATCTAGGATTTATGTATTGAGACATTTGTCACCACTACATGATTTCTATGGATATTATTGTCAACCATCTAGTTCATGTGTTTATGTTCCTTTGAATAATCACATTTTATTTGGACTCCTTGACCTTTGACTCAATGTGCACCATTAATCTTAGTTTCTCAGTTAAACATGTGTCATTGATCCTAGTCTGTAAGATCAAACACATAGTGTTGATTTTCTTGTCTAATTAAAATGTGACACTTGGCATAATGGAATTTGATCTCATGATCCTTTGAATATTTGACCCTCACTCACACCATTGGATCTCCATTGTGTGATCAAATACACATCATTGATCTTGGGTCCTAGCATTTGAATGTGGATTGTTGATCCTATTTGCATGACTCAACATGTGTCATTGATATTTGATCCATTCACTTTTTGAATTTTGACCCTATTAAGCACCCTTGTGTCATTGATCTTATCTTGAATGAACATTTTTTCACCACTTGGAAGCTTTGAATTAAAGATCAATATATTTTAGATAATTCAAACCTAAATGATTAGTTCTTGAAGCCTGAAATTGATGTCCCCATGTACGTCTATCTTTACTAGTTCAACTTTAAATGCTTATATATTGAGGTAGAAAGCTCATCAAGACATGAAATTTGTAGAGGGTGATCTTAGAACAAAAATAATCATGTGCATGTAGTATTTTTTTCTTGAAATTTTTTCTAATCACACTTTTAAAATGTATAGCTAGACTACCTTGTCCATTCATGTGTGACATACCATGATAGTCTAACCCCTTAGATGACTCCAAATGACATAAGACTAAACTAGATCATGACCAAGATTAGAATAGAATTAAAAGATGTAAAATAGCATAGAAAACAACATATGATACTATATTTTACACCCATATCAAGACTTGACTATAGGAGATTGACCCATTTTTACTTGTGGTCAAAATGGTCAACATTCGTAGTGATTTCCCAAGGGTGGTATGCTTGCTATGCCATGACCAGTTTCCTAATCATGTCCATTGAGATATAGAGTAATATGTACATAGGTTTGAAACAAAAATTACCTTTGAAAACACACAAAACATAAGGGAAAGGAACATAAAATGAGATAAACTCAAAATAAACACATATGTGTTCAAATAAAACACTTAGGGAACACAACACATACAACTAAAACAAAACACACACCTAATCTACTATTTATAAAATTGACTTTTACTACTCAATATAAAGGTTTAAAATGTATCACATTCATATGGATAGGCACCTTTTATCCCTTCATCCTTGTGAATTGGAAATAATAGCTTTTCTTATACTTGATGATGACATATGATCCACTCTATAAGGTGTAAAATTTGGTATGCCTCCTTGGTTTTTCTCTATCTTCATCCCACTTCAATACTATGTCACCTTATTGAAATGATCTTGGATTTTCCTTCTTGTTACAATACCTCTTCATTATTACTTTGTGATGATCCATATCTTGATGAGCCTTATCTCTAGTCTCTAGTAGTTTCATTAATTATGTTAATATCACTTCCATTGGGGTGTTTTCAGGTAACTCTAATTGATGTGACAACTCTAAGGTAGGTAGTTATTGAGATATAGATAACCTAGCCTCTCTTCCAAAGTCAATCACAAAAGGATAATGCCATACTAACCTCTTGGGAGTTATCCTTTTAGCCCATAAGGCTATCTTCAATTTGGTGTACCAAGTCCTCTAGTTATGTTCCAAGTTTCTCTTGATGATTCTACTCAAATTCTTGTTAATAGATTTAGTCAACCCATTACCTTGAGGGTAATAGTTATATGAATTAATCAAGAATATTCCATTACTATTTTCCTGCTCAATAGTTTTATCACACATAAAAACAAGAGCATTATTTGAAATAATAGTATGAGTGTCAAACCTTGTTATGATGTTCTCATAGAAATCCAAGATAGCATTATAATTATCTTTGTTCAATGTTACTAATTCAACCCACCTTTTGAATTAATAAATTTCTATGAGTATCCATTAATGACCAACACTTTATGGGTGGTTTATCATGCCAATGAAATCAATACCCTATTGTATGAAAAGTTGATCCACTTGGATAGGCTTCAAAGGAAGATCTTTAAGATTCTATTTTCCCACAAATAAATCACATTGTAAACACCTTATAAACCAATCATGGTGGTCCTTAAATAAGTTAGGCCAATAATATCCTACTCTCATGATCTTGGTATTTGTGGTTCTTGGGGAGAAATGACCTCCTATTGTTCCATCATGGAACTTCTTGAGCAACACTCCAAATTGGTCATTTTCAATGCACCTCAATAATACACCATTAGTATCTCTTATAAAAATAACACCATCTAAAACATAAAAAGGAATATATTTAAATTTAAAATATCTCCTTTGATATCTACTCATATAATTAGGATACTCACCACTTTGAATAAATTTAATCACATCTTGTGTCCAACTCTGTATATGCAAGGAACCAATTGGTTGGGGGAAATCATGATTAATTAAATCCTCTTATTTTAACTCATGAAGATCTAAAGCTATATTTTCACAAAGGTCCTTACATCTTATCAACTTTGTTAATTTTATATCAACATCATATTCCATTACCTTAGTGATCCACCTTGCTCTCTTCTCACTAAGGTCTTTTCTCAAAAGAAACTCCTTAGTACTAGGATGAGAGACCATAAAATGAATTTTATTATTTTAAACCATATGCCTAAACTTATTTAGTCCTCTTAAAACAACAAGGACTTGGTTTTCAACAGAGGTATACTTAATTTCATAATATTCCAAACCTTGACTAAAGAATGCAATTAGTTGCTCTACACCCTCCTCATTATTTTGTATTAGCATATATGAGATAATATCAAAGTTAAAAAATTAATAAAACATGAATTATTTATCAAAATCATGATTCAAAAGAGTAGGAGATTGTGAAATCACTTTCTTAATGGCCTCAAAACTATTCTTCCCTTCTTTAGTCTAAGAAAAGACCTGATTCTTTTTTAGTATGACTATGATAGGTTTCACCAAAGATGCAAAACTAGGTATGAATATCATTATAAAATTTATCTTACATAAAAAATTTGGAGACCTTTCTTATGTAAGGGTAATGATAGGCCTAAAATATCCTCTATCTTTTTAGGGTTTATATCCAAACCATCTTTGTAAATAATGTATACTAAGAGATTACCTTGATGAACAACAAAGATGCATTTTTTTGGATTAAGAGATAATCCATACCACCTAAATATTTCAAACACTAATCTCAAGTGTTTCATGTGTTCATTATCATCTTTATAAAAAACTATTATATCATATAGATAAATCAACTCTCATTGATCACACGTTTGAAGGTCATGTCCATTTCTCTTTGAAAGATAGCACCAACATTTGACAAACCAAATGACATCTTTATATAATAAAAATTCCCCCATTTAGTAGTGAATGTTGTCTTAAAATAATCATCCCCATTCAAAATAATCTGATTATAACCTCAATATCCATCTAAGAGAGAAAAATGTTGATATCTTGAATAAACTTGTAAAATTTATTCCATTGAAGGTGGAGGAGAATGATCTTTGAGTGACACCCTTTTAAGATCTATAAATTTCACATAAAATCTTATCTCCACATTATTATTTATAATAGGCACAAGGTTATCTACCCATGTTGAATACCTAAAAGGAAATCTTATTTTAGATTTAAGGAGGTCAGTGAGATCTAACCTCATGATTTTCTCAACCTTGGGATTGATGGGTCTTTATGTCTATCTAATTGATTTAACTCTGGGTTCCAATTCAATTATATGGTGTTCTAAGATATGATAAAATACACTAATATCCTTATATTCCCAAGAAAATATATCATGAAACTCTTTACACAACTCAATGAATTCTTGTTTCTCTAATGTAGAACATACCTTGCCTAGTTTGAGGAATCTATCTTTGAAGATCAAGACTCTTTCATAGTTCTACTCTTTTGTAGAAATACTCACTTTTTACTTATTATTTTTATCATTATAATTTAAGATACTTTTTAAGGTCACTAGAACCTTAGGTATCTTATTTATCCTTAGCTACACAATCTGATCACCAAATTATTCTTGGAGTCTCTTTTGATTCCTTGAAGAAAACTCAACCTCATGTCACAAGAAGTATACAATATATTTGTCACTATCAAACACTATCCAAGACACTTAATTATTAGTTACATAAAGTATAATAATGATCCTAATGTGAAATTACTTCCCCTTTTCTTTTATGGTAGTTGGCATATCAAATTGAGCTCCTATCATAACTAGTCTATAAGCATGATTATTTTTCTTCCTTAGGATTGATTATATGTTAAATGCATTGAAGTCTTCAAGAAAATACCATACCCTATGATTTTTGAATTAATAAAAAGGTTCTTGGTAGCATCCACATTCATAACCTAATGAACAACCAATTCACTATCTCCATATACTTACAAGTTCTTAATTCTCTTTATCCTTGCCCATTGAAGGCCATGAATTAAACCTTCGTACTCAGCCACATTACAAGTATAAATAAAATGGAATGTATATGAAGCATATTATTTATATCTAAATGGGGAGACAAACAAATCACCAAATTTTTCAACAACTCTACTTCTTGAACCATCAAAAAACATCTTCCACATCTCATCATCTTCACATTCTTATTTGGCAGGTAGAGGTGTTGGTATTTCTTCTTCATGTATACAATATAATCTTAGATAAATTTCCTCCATAAATTATTAAGGATCATGATCATAAGTATTGGTACCATATTCATCAAGAAAAAGATCATGAATGCCTTAAATCATGGAAGAAATACAATCATCTACAATAGAATCATTTTCCTTATGAACAACAAAATTCAAATTAGAACTTGTCTCAACATAGGGATCTATATGAAAACTTACAAGAGGTTGAGTAATTATGGTCACCTTGGTTCCATTTATTATTTTAAAGGCCAAAAAAGACTGATCAGCTAAGAAATAACCACTTATATTCACTGTAAAGTCCCTTGATAGGTAGATTACAAAGTGAGTTTGGAGATCGACAACAACTCTATCTTGTAGGGTAGGAAAACTAAGACAATCATGAAAGAAAACCCAAAAGTTTTTTACCATTCCTATCATTTGGGTAGGTTTACCATCTAGTTGTATAACTAATTTTCTATGAGGCACATACTCTAGGTCCAATTTATCAGCTACCACTTTGGGCATGACTAAAGTAAAAGTTCCATTATCAACTATGCAGTTATGGACCAGTTTGTCACCCATATGAGATTGAGATAGAATGGTGGAGGTTTCTCAACCCTAGTAGATGGTTGAACAATAGTTTTGGGATAATTTGTGAAAGAAACTATTAAGCATATGATATATTGAGAGGGGGGTGAATCAGTATATCATAAATCTTATAAAATTTTCCTTAATCAAATTCCACTTTAACATACATTCAAGATATGAAATAAAACTAAAATAATAAACACCACATAAGATAGAGAGAGACACCATATTTAACATGGAAACCCAATGTGGGAAAAACCATGGAGAATAATCTCAAGTATATGAATGAGTACCAACTCAAAACACAATATTCGCAAGCACCAAATTGTAGGAGCACCAACCCCTTTGCTAAGCACCAAACCATAGGAGTACCAACCCATTTTATAAGCACCAACATAGCAACAATTCATGATCACCAACCCTTTTGATGAGCATAAACACAATAACAATTCATGAGCACTAACCCATAGGAGTACCAACCCCTTTTATTAGCACAAACACAACAACTATTCATGAGCACCAACCCCTTTTTTGTATACCACACAACTATCTCTCAATGTTTCTATCTCAACAAATGATATTTCATTACAATATCTCTTTCCTCTCTCACCTTTGCTCTTCTAAGAGAGATATAACAAATACAAATCATACTCATCTCTCCCATTGCTCTTCTAAGCTAGATATTTCTATATCAAGTCAAACTCTATCTCACACACATTACAAATGGCTTCTCAAGCCTTTATTTATAGCTTTCCAAATAACCTTTGGCCTTCCCCCTTTTTGACCCTTCAATCCTCATGGAAAATGGTGCCAAACTTGCATGACCCTTTATATCCTTTCATTTGAAAATTCATGTGGTGACCCTTTATAATAAAAAATGTCCTTTCCTCTTTTGTCCTTATCTTGGTGACTTTTCGTATTCCTCAAAGTGTAACTTCAGGAGAAATTGTGCCTTTATTCTTTTATCTTCACTTGGTGACTCTTGGAATTCCACAAGATGACTCTTCATGGGAAAATGCATCCCATTCTTCTTTTGTCTTTACCCCATGACTCTTTGACTTCTCCATGGGCCCTTATTTGGTCTTATATGCAACCAAAAATATATTCATTAATATTAAATAAATATTAACACACATTAGCCAAGATATAATTATTACAAATATCATTAAATGCAATGGGGTCTTTATCACCAATAATGCTAAACCTTTGACATCAATGACAATATTTTCAATAATCTCCCCCTTTGTCATTGATGGTAACCTCGATCCTAAAACTACCACATACTAAATCTTGTACATACTATCATCAAGAAAACATATAGTAACTCTCCCTTATTGTAACAACTTATATCTATTCCCTATACTTATTTTTGCACATATACTTGTACCTTTTATTCTTCCCCTTTGACATCAATGGAAATGGGCCTACCTAGAACTAACACTTAGCTTCCCCCTTAAATGATGATGAACATCAATGGTAGGAAGTAATATAAATTACTCCCAACTCCTCTTGTATATTTTTGAATGTGTCCTTTGATCATGCCTTTGAGAAGATATCTGATAATACATATAAATTGTTGTCTATCCTTTGAGCATCTACAATAAACTCATTTTAATCTTTTCTTCTAATCTCACAACCTTCTTCATAAAACTTTAATGTGTATCCCTGATCACATGTTTGACTTACACTCAATAGATTATGCTTAAGACCTTTAACATTCAAAGCATTCTTAGTCTTGGTTCTACCATTATCCAAACTCAAAGTACCTTTTCTAGATATCCTGGCTGTGGTTTTATCTCTAAATTTCACTATGCCACCATTGATCTTCTTTAGAGTTATAAACTTACTTTTGTCACATATCATATGCCTCAAATATTTTCTATCAACGAACTATGGCTGATCTTCATTTTTTGCATGCAAATCTATCTAAACCAACATAGAATCTTCAGGTTGTTTCTTCTACCATGAACATATGTAAACCTTATTCTTGATGAATCAAACCTTGAAACTTTGGTCTTTCTTGATTGATTCTGCATGAGTTCCCTTCTCCTTATTTCTAAAATTTTTAGCTCTTTTTCAACATTCTAATTTATTATGACCATATCCATTTGAAACACTTTTAAACTTTTAAATATTTCATATGCAAGAAACATTCTAATAGCCTCTAACCTTAACACTGGTGCAAAATTTTATTTAAAATCTATTACCTCAAATGATATACAAATTAATCTGCCAACTCACCTTCTTACCATGCAACATAGCCAAGACCCAATAGAATCCATCATGATTCAATTTTTCTTAAAAAGTGTCTCCTTAAAGCCTAAAAGAGACACCCCACACAAAGGGTCCTAGAAATAAATCTCAAGAGATTCCCACATCTCTTATGTTTCTTCCTTGTGTCTTTCTCTTAGAATCTGTTAAGCATGTCTAACTTATTTGACTTACTAACCTCATCATTTATAATTTTTTTCATCTTCTCAACTCTTGTAACTATCTTATCTTAAAAAGGCTCATGCTCAAATGTAACCAAATATTTTTCACAGTCCTACCTATCTGATTCTTTATCTACTATAACAAGTAATTTATTTTGACTCTTAAACTCAACCTGATCAACCTTTACTATTTTAGGTATCCAAACCTAAATTTTAATCTTCTCATATTTTCTAGGGGATCTGTATCCTTTGACATACCTTGAAGATCTCTTTACTTTATTTGGACATAATTTAGCAATATGGCCAACCTTATGACAACAAAAACAAACAACATTTTTCATACCTTTTTTTTTAAATGTGACTGAGATCTCCCTTTTACTGATTGCTTCTCCCCATACAGTCTCTTTCCATATGACCAACATGATGAAAAAAAACAATGGCCATGAAAAAAATTTGAAAACTTGAAAGCATTGGGTTTCTTGATTGGCTTCTTTAATTCACCTTTAAAACTTGCATCCTTCTTACCTTGGACTAATATTTCATGATCTTTCTCAACCTTGATTATGAACTTCTCATGATTATCCATTAAAGAACCTAACTCAACCTTCAACTAATTACACTCATCTTCTCTTGATTTCAAACTTGAATTTACAATCTCTAGTTGATTCTTAAGATCTTGAATAAACATTTTATCTTCTTTTGCTTCTATAACCAACTTAGACTCTAAGATACACACCTGTTCCTTAAGAGTCTTGACCACAAATTTCAGCTCTTGATTCTCCTTCTTTAGCTGCTTGGCCATCTTGTGTTTTCTTTGATCTACCTTCAAGCTATTAAACCCTTTCTAGAGGAACCTTCTCTGATACCAATTGTTAAGCACATGATATACTAATAGGGGGGGTGAATCAGTATATCATAAATCTTATAAATTTTCCCTTAATCAAATTTCACTTTAAAATACATTCAAGATATGTAATAAAACTAAAATAATAAACACCACACAAGATAGAGAGAGACACCAGATTTAACATGAAAACCCAATGTGGGAAAAACCATGTAGAATAATCTCAAATATATGAATGAGCACCAATTCAAAACACAATATTCACAAGCACCATCTTGCAGGAGCACCAGCCCCTTTGCTGAGCACCAACACACAAGAGTACCAACCCCTTTCTTGAGCACCAACATGGCAACAATTCATGAGCACCAACCCATAAGAACACCAACCCGATTTCTAAGCACCAAACCATAAGAGCACCAACCCCTTTTATGAGCACCAACCCATAGGAACACCAACCCCTTTTGTGTATACCACACAATTATCTCTCAATGTTGCTATCTTAAAAAATTATAGTTCATTACAATATCTCTTTCCTCTCTCACCTTTTATCTTCTAATATATATATAACAAATAAAAATCATACTCATCTCTCCCATTTCTCTTCTAAGCTAGATATTTCTATATCAAATCAAAATCTATCTCACACACATTACAAATGGCTTCTTAAGCCTTAATTTATAGATTTTTAAAAGACCTTTGTCCTTCCCCATTTGTGACCCTTAAATCCTCATGGAAAATGGTGTCAAACTTACATGACCCTTCATATCCTTGCATTTGAAAAGTCATGTGGTGACCCTTCATAAGCAAAAATGTCTTTTCCTCTTTTGTCCTTATCTTGGTGACTTTTCATATTCCTCAAAGTTTCCCTTCATGAGAAATTGTGCCCTTCCTCTTTTGTCTTCACTTGGTGACTCTTAGAATTCCCCAAGATGAATCTTCATGGGAAAATGCATCCCATTCTTCTTTTGTCTTTACCCCATGTCTCTTTGACTTTTCCATGGGCCTTTATTTTGTCTTATATGCATCCAAAAATATATTCGTTAATATTAAATAAATATTAACACACATTAGCCAAGATATAAATTTTTTAAACATCATTAAATTCAATGGGGCCTTTATCACCAATAATTCTAGACCTTTGACATCAATGACAATATTTTCAACAAGAAACATGATCATTATTTTGATTTGAAGGAGGGATACTAGTAGGGATAGTAGATAACTATTTTTATAGGAGATATTTTTGACCAAGCATTTGAACAACATCCTAAAGGGAAATGGATGTTTTAGTATTATTAAATGAATATATAATGTTTAAATGAGCCATACCTACTTTATCATAGATTCTTGAAGGCAAGGAAGTGCATAGAACTTAAAGAGTTAAAGTGCCTTGAATAGTCCTTCTAACAGTTTGATTTAGGAGTTTTGTAGAGTCATTTGAGGTTGCCACACCTACATCCATAACTTATTTCTTTGTATAAATATTGAATGATCTTTTAGGCACATTATTATCACTACCTAAATCCTTTATCTTGGCTCTAGTGTTATTTACAATAGAGGTTCCTTGATTAAGCACAAAAGTGTCCTCAACTAGTAAGTTGGTGAAGATCTCCCCTTGATGTTGTCTACCTTCATTTATCTACATCATGACTTCATCTTAAACTAATAATAATGGAGCAACTCCTCCTTGAGTAACAAGATACTTCTCTCTACATTCATTAGAATCCATAATTGGCCTTACCACTAATTTTCTCCATACATCAAGTTGTTATGCACATGTATCATCTCTCTGACATTGATGGTGGAGTTAGGATTGTACAAATTAGTAAGCCTATTAGATTTAGGTTTCAATTAACCTCTTCCTCTTCCAAATTGTTAATCATACTATTGCTGATAGGGGTAAGGATTATGATAGGCACCTAGTTTTTTATTAACTTTCCTAAGCTAAGCTCTTAGCATTTGAATTTTTGTATTTTTATCTATGATATTATCTTCCTTATTAGGAGTATCTCTAGGCTTGGTGTTAACATTGGGGATTTGAGCCACATCTGGAGTATTAATAGAAGTATAAGATAATGGAGTCACATAAAACTTACGAGGCAATCTTGTATCTTAGAATGAGACTATTCTCAGCTTTGATAGCAAGATCATATGCTTTAGAAAGAGTAAAACCCCTCATGTATTAAATCATGATAGTAACTTTAGTACCAATGGCTCTCAAGTAAGTAGGGAAGACAAAACTAGTAGGTGGCCTCATGAGAGGAGGTAATCTATACCAAGTCTTTTGAAACCTCTCATTAAAATCATGCATTACTTCCTTAGGGCCTATTTTGATCACATTAAGTTGATATATGAGAGAGGCATGGTCAAATTAATTTCCAAATCTTGAGGTCAACAACACTCCAAATTCATCCAATGATGTGATGCATCCACCTTCTAGATTTTTATACCAATCAAGATCCTTCCCTCTAAAGGACATAACAAAGAATATAATGTAAATGTTCTCTTGAGTGATGTTATGAAAGTGATAAAATTTAGATGCATCCCTAATGTGTTCATTAGGTGTAACATTAATTTCACCATTGAATATGGGTACACCTTTTATGGCATTAGGAGTAATGACATCATATACTTGAAGATGAATTAGGATTTTAATATTAAAGGTATGGAAAGCATGATTTCTAGCCATATCTTCTTCAAAATATTCAATTTATTCATTTTTTTCAACCTTTTCCTCTCTAAAAAAATCTAATGGTTATCCAAAGGGTAGATTAGGCTGAGGATATTGAACTTTAAGGGGAAGTTCAGGCTGAAGAGGTGGATTAATAGGGTTAAGCACTCTACTAGAGGATGGCCTAGTGAGAACCATGAGTTATGCGAGTAATTTTATAACAATACAATGGTTTTGAACTAGATTTTACCTTGATGGAGTTACCAAATACTAAGTAAAACACCAATTTGTGTTTGATGTTGTCAAGATCAACATTCACCTTGACAAGTTGTCTTGAATGCAATAGGTCCCACCAATCATGCTATAACTATTATCACCAAATATTTCACCCTAGAAGAGGGTGTTTAAGCCTCTTCAATATTTGGACAACATGGGAACACTTACAAGTATGTGGGTGTACCTATGGTGGAAGTGATCCTCTAGATTTAAGGGCCATGTCCTTGAATAAATTTTGAAGTAATTTCACCTATGCTAACTATTTGATTTTGGGGAGAAAAAGATATAAGTTACATAAAATAGACCTATTTTAAAATTTTGATTCACAAATATGTCTTCCACATGCCATTGTACGTCTTTCACAAAGAAACAATGCCTACAACACTAGCCTAAGAGTCCTAAAATGCACTAGCAGTAGTGTTTTTGATATGAAGGTGAGATACTTGAAGACTATCCAAGGTAAGTAAACCCATAGATAAGTTTTAGATACTAAGGATCATTATACACTTGATAAATAATCATACACTTAAGTACACTTCATATGACCTGATAGGCTGAAATCACTTACATCAAACATGGAAGGATAGAGAGAAAGCAAGGATAGATTGATATCACTTAGCTATTCACTATACATCTCTACACACACTTTAACAAGATGAGATATGAACTCAAAATATATTATATTTATTCTTATAAGGTAAAGTGCAATGTCAAAACTAGTAGGGCTTTGCCATACATGGTGTGGTATTAGATTATAAAGGACAAAATGGTAGCTACTTATAAAACTAGAGAAGGAGGAGAAAACAATGAAGTAAAGAAGCTCAAAGGTCATAATTCCACATGTCAAGGCATGAAAAATAGTTACATTATAGGGGAATGGAACATGAAATATACCATGAATGTCTCCTAAAATAAATATACATATAAATCATGACAAAATCTCTAAAATGGTGTAGAGACTCTTCAACTAGCTTTTGTGAAACTACCTTTATCATGGATCATCTCTCAAGTATTTTAAAATAAATTAGGAGAAAATACATATGTTATGATTGTCATAGACATTTTAATAGCTACTAGATATCTTATAGACACTTATATTTACCATCTATAGTCATTGATTTATCTCCTAAACTTTGTTCTTCACATTTGGTAGTCACTATTCATCTCATATTTTGACTGAACTTTAATGGCAACATGTGAGTCTGAAGTGTTTGATTTGTTATATAATCCTTTGATCCTACATGGCTACCTATGTGGCATTCCATTACCACATTGCTTATTTCACTTTAAAACATGCCTATCATCATTTAGACATGTGGCTTCATTTTATGCAGCATAAAATTCAATCAAATTCACTTTATCTATTTCCATAGGATTCTCCTTAATTTGATTTTTAACATTGATCATTGACCATTTTTTTGGGCTTCACAGATTTAAAAATTTATTGCCACTATGTGGTTTCTATGGATCCTATTGTCAACCATTTGTTTCATGTTCTTGTGCCACTTGGTAGTCTCACATTTGAATTAGGCTCTTTGACCTTTGACTCAACATGTACCATTGATCTTAGTTGCTCATTTAAATTCATGACATTGATCCTAATCTATAAGATCAAATACATATCATTGATTTTCTTATTCAGTTAAAATGTAATACTTGGCATAATGGAATTTGATATCATGATCATCTAACTCTTTAACCCTTTATTTCACCATTATATCTCTACTACATGATCAAATCCATTCCATTAATCTTGGATCCTAGTATATGAATGCAGATCACTGATCCTATCTACAAAACTCAACGTGTACCATTGATCTTTGATCTGATCATTTTTTGAATTTTAACCTTAGTAATCAAACACATGTCATTGATATTATATTGATTAAATGGAATTTCACCTCTTGGAAGCTTTTCATTTGAGCTTAGGATCCTTTAGATATTTTGAACCTAAACGGTTAGTTCTTAAAGCCTGAACTTGACATCACCACATACGTTTAACTGTAAATGCTTACAGCTTTAGATAGCAAGCTCATCAAGACATTAAAATTTTATAGAATGATCTTAGAACCCAAATAATCATGTCTATGTATTCTTTTTAGCTTAAATGTTTTTCTAAGGACACTTTTAAATTGTACAACTAGACTGCCCTATTCATTCTTGTGTGACATGTCATGATGGTCTGACCCTCTAGATGATTCCAAATGACATAAGACTAAACTAGATCATAATCAATGTTATAATGGAATTAAATGATTCAAAATATCAAAACACACCCTATGACACTATTTTTACCCACATATCAAATCTTGACTATAGGTGGTTGACCCATTTTTACTTGTGGTCAAAATGGTCAATAGTTACACTTAGGTGTTTTATGTAATTTTATCCTTTATTGCATGGTTTTGAGTCTAATATATCTATTTTTTTTGTTATGACATGTCAAAATGAGTTTATTTTATATGTCACTCATTTGTTTAATGAGGCTTTATACTATCCATTTTCCTTACATGCCTTTGCCTTAGTATTTTTTGATAAATCTTTATGTGTGTGTCACTTGATTGAAAAGGGTAACATTACACTACCCAAATGATTTCAATTTTTATGCCTTTGAGTCTTGAAAAAAACATTAGTTACATCTTTAGAGAATGATAACGTTGTTATGCTACTTGAACTATTTCATATACTTATTTTCATTGTGCTAAATGCCAGTTTTTTGAAACCAAAGGTATGTATACCATTCGAATCTATGACTCATGTAATTATGCCATTCAATTTTGTCTAGATTGTTTATTAAAATAAGCCTAGTTTTCATTATATTTTGTGCCTTTATTTGGGAGAAATAGCTTATCTTCCATATGCCTTTTGTTTCATGCCTTAATCTAATTGACCAAGTTCATTTTGGATTGTGTATGCCTAGTATATGCCAAATTCTTTCAGATTTGTTAGACTAAAATTCTCATCCTTTTGTTTAAATTTTATATTTGGTGTCATGTTTGGTCAAAATACCTAGCACATGCTTGTTATGAGCCTAGCTTGTGTTGCATTTGGTCAATAGACCTAGCAACCTTTGTTTTCTTAGATTAGACTTATTTGGAAAACCTTAAACCTAGAGTTTGGCATGTCAATTCTTATTCAACCACTTGAACTTTTGTGTGAGAAATTTAACATTAGACATTTTATGTTAGAATATTTTATACCAAGTTTTAGCATAGATTATTTTGGAGATACAACTCCCCTAGACCAAATTAGATCATGTTTTGATCATTTGTCCATTTGAAAATGTCTTTAAGAGTTTGTATAACTCTAGTCATTTTTATGAAATATTTGTCATTGACTTAGATATGTCTCATTACACTTATGTTGGTGCCATGTAAAATCGAATTTATGATAGAATTGATGCAAAAATTGACTTTATTTAGGATCCCTAGTGGGATGATGTTATTTATGAGATGGATCCTTATTTATTTACAATCCTCAATTTGGGGAACAAATCCAATATCCTCAAGTATGTAGTGATAACTTATTTAGGTTGGTTGACATAAAATGTTTTCCATTTATCTCTCATAGAATATGATCCTCCACCTATATCATTAACCATCCTTTGCATTACATGAGATACTTAACTCTTCATCATCCAAAGATTACTATTTTGGGCCCTTATCCTTCAGCTTGTGCAAGCAAGAAAACTACACAATGCCATACCTTTACCATTCTATAACCTCATCCATTGGCTCATGATAACAACCAATATTTTCAATTCCCTACATTACCTTTCCAAGACCTCATCCTTTGGCACGTGATAACAACCAATATACACAATACCCTATCATTACCATTCCAAGACCTTATCCTTTGGTTTGTGTAAATAACTAAGATTTGCAATTCCCTACCAATACCATTCTATGACCTTTCATATATAATATCTCATTCTCCCAACAAGGTTGTGAAACCATGACTAGATAGGTCACAATTATTATCCTAGGCCATAAACCATCCTTTATTAAGCCCATAATATCTAATCCTATCATTATCTATCCAATGGCCATTATTCATCCATTTCCAACCATTACTCACTTTAGAAAACCCATGCCAATTTTCTAGCCTAAATCAAGCCAATAAATACCTCTCCAACCAAGCCAATCATTTGAAGACCAAGATGTATTCAAAATTGGTATTTTACAACTGCTTTTAAATCAAGGCCAAGAGAACCATCCAATCTATAATGTTTTTGTTTAACTAACTATTTGTGATAATTAAACCTATGATGAATCACCTTTTTATCCTTTAACCATTGTTGAGGAGTCTATTGAGCTCAACATACCCCCATTTCTAAAAAATAGGGAACCTTATACAAATATGAACCTTAACACTAAAAACTTGTCATGTTTTTAAGAGTATTTGTATTTGAAGATCATCCATGTCTATTAAGGGTTGCCTATTATACTCATAATCTTTATTTGACTTTGCCTAATATTTCTAATAGTGGATCTTTAGTTGTAGGTTTCATGGGATTACCATCAAATAAACTGGACTTGAGTTTTATAGATTAATCCTCATTCATGTTTTTACTAGCCTTTGGTCTATATGAACTTGAGATAAAATCCATGTTATGTATGCTTTGAAACCTTATTTTAGAAAAACCCTAGCTTAGACCCTTTAGTTTAAATTTAGAATTCATGGGGATAAAATTGGTGGGACCACTTTATGTTAATACTTAATCATGATTCAAACATGATCAAGCCCTAGCCTTAAATTCATAATTGGTCTCTTTATATCTCACCTTCATTTGTTCTTTTTTATTTTAATACTGAGTCTAACTTTCATGTGTGTAGGGCCCATTACTTTTCTAACTCAATGTCACTTTACATTTCATGTTCCCTTTTGGTACTTATCCTAACATCTTAATCCTAAGGCCCCATTCATGTTTTTTAACATAAACAAGAACTTAACCCTAAGACTTTAGAGTAAGGATTTACGTTGTTCTGAGATCTAACTTAATTTCCTTTTAGATCTACAGGATTGATAGTTTATACTTCATTAGATGACATTAATTGGATGAAGAGAAAGTAACCCTATGAAAAAGGCTCTAATCCATTGAACCTATCTCGCTTAATCACTCAAATCACAATCAACAGTTAATGGTAGCCCATATAAAGATCAACACACCATAAACTATCCATAGGGTCAATAATGTCAAAAGCTTGGAATCCCCACAGGGCCACCACATGGCACCCCCACATCCAAACTCAATATCAAGACAACCTTAGGATAAGACCTAGTGTTTTAGCCACTTGAGGGGTCATCATTTTATTATGTTTTAAAACTTAGGTTTATGACTTAGTCTAATTTTTATATATTTATGACCTTGAGATAACTTGATCCACTTTTTGATTGCAGGGAAATAGTGTGCATCTATTTGGATCATGATCTATGATCTATGCTTACTCACAGGGGATGATCTAATGGAGTATATTAAACCCAGGCTTTTATGGGACCAACTATGTGTAGATCTTAAATTTGAACTCTCACACCCATGAGGCTATCAAATTTTAGCCCATATGAAAGGTTACTATAGCTTAAATTTGATGCTCTTACACCTATTATTTGGTGTCCATGAGGCCATCATTTGATGTTTATTAAGCCATCAAACTTTATCCCTATATGAAAGGTTATTACTACTTAATTTTGACATTCATATGAACAACATTTGACATATATGAGGCCATCATTGGCATCCATGAGATCATCAAAAAATTTCTCAAGATCTAATTTCACTCAAAAGGGAAAATGTACTTAAGACAATCAATTGATCATTTATAAATAAATCTAGTCATTAGAAGCCATGTTTATACTCAATATCCTTATAACTAGGTTTGTATTTATATATACTAAGCTTGAACATCACACTAGACCCAAACCATAGTTTACATAAGCCTCATGGTCCTTTTAAACCTAGTAAGCTGATTTTGAAAAAAAGAGCCCATCACGTTAAGACTTGGCTTATGACTTTTAATTTATAGTTTTATTGTGTTTATTAACATAATAAAACCTTAGGTTAAAACATTGTATACAAGTCTTTTGTTATTTAGGCCCCCCTTCGAATATATTGACCTAAATACTTTGGTCTAAAGTTCATTTCATGGTTATTAAGCACAAAATATAACTATAGCCTAAAATATTTAGCCTAAGTCTTTTATATACCTCAATGTTGATTAAAGTTTGTGTATATGTGTAGGATCGATGGTTCATGCTTCATTGGGAAATAAAGATCAAATGGTGTGAAAATAGGATGTAATTTTCAATGAAGCTCTAAGGAATTATGAGACCATCACATGTAGAAGCATGGTAATATCTAGAATGATGATGCACAGAGATTTGAAGGCCTATGGAACCACCAAATGGCATGAAAGTCTTGGGATAGAGATCAATGGTCTACATTGATCCATCCATGAAGATTAAATGATGTAAAAAAAAATATAGATTTTAAAAGGATAATGGCTAGTTTTTCAAATACATTATGAAAAATTCCATGAAAACTATCATTGGGATGCCACAAAGATGCCACATGGGCACAAAATGACAAAACTAAAGATTTTGTGAGCTAAAAAATGAAAACATATAAATACAAGGGTCTAAATCAAGTCCAAAACATGAATTCATCTAAGTACAAGTAAACCATCACCATTAAATATATAAAAAATCCCTAGCCTCTACTAGAATCCATAAGTTGATCTTAGATTAACCATATTTGGATCAAAATATCCAAATTATTGTCTAGGCAAGTGCAAACTAATCCAAATGAAATTTGTAGACTAGTACTAAGTGATTCATGAAATTTATAGTCAGGTAGCCCAAAGCCAACATAGATAAAATAGAAAGCTATATCTAACTACAAAATCAAAAGGAAGGGTCCTTAAATACATAGTGCTTGACATTGTGTCCTTAAACACTGGGGAGAATAATTGGTCGAAGATATTTTGGATAATTAAGGAGTTTTAGCCCATAACTAGAGAAGAAGAAAATATTGAATCCTTTAAGAATGGGTACTATGACTTAGTTACAACACATATGGTAAGCATTCACCACATAATGGCCAAACTAGAGGTACTCCACTATATTAATGTCCTTCTTTCTATTTTTAAGGAATGTAAAATTAAAAAGGGAATGTTAATCAATGAACATATTCATAAATACATTGTCTATGAATCCCCCATTACATTTTAGAGATATTAAAATATCCCTAAGCCTTGAGTGGATGTTTTGACACTTATTCAATGGGATAATAAAAATGACCTCAAGACCATTTTGGCATCATGGTTGTATTCTAGAAGCCATGTGTTTTTTTACCCTAGTTGGAACATTCCCATCAGCCAATTCTAGCCTAGAATTAGAGTGATAATGACCCTAATAAATATATTCTCTAGAATCTCTACAACCATTTACATTGACAACATGTGTGTGCCCTTGGTCTATTGCATGATTGAAAAGGAGCTAACTTCCCTTATTGGTGAGCTTATTAGCACATGCTTGTGTAGACAAATCACCATGGATAGGAAAGGGACTAAGAGGTAATTCTATATGATATCTTACCTCCTGTATGCCCTACTTACCATGATTGAGATCCCTAACTTCAAGGGATGGTCGCTTGAGAGGACGCATACACTATCCCAATTTTATTCCAAATTTCATATCTTTAAATATAGAGATCATATCGAATTTATATGTGATTTCATCTATCCTCATTTGAATGAAGCATTAATAGGAACCTTTATACCAATAATCAGCCCATTGGTAAAGAAATCCATTGAAGCCATTAGATATATATGGTTTTACTTAGACTTCATGATCATTCAAATTGAGGGAACATAACACACTCCATTGAGATTACCAGTTCCTATTCTAGACAAGTTACCTAAACAAGAAGTTGCATTTCAAATATGTAATGGTATAGATGGTGCTTGTAGGAAAAATTAAAAACTATTACTATATATTCTACCCTTGACTATCGGTAGGACCATATTCTAGTACTTTGACAATATGGAAGATGTTGCTAGACATAGATCCTCCTTCAAATTGTAACATGATGACATAAGGTAATGGGACCCAAATGATAAGGTCATGAAGAATATGAAGGATAAATAGATAATGTGCCTTATGAGAATCATCCAAGTGCTTATGAAAATTTGTACACAAAATCCTCGTCCTTATGAGGTCTTAACAAGATTGAATAAAGTCAACATTAACCTAGAGGTAAGGTTGACAAGGGATCTGAAGGGAAGTGATGACATTTGGAAACTAAATCCAAAATATTACCACCTATTGGGAGGTCAATTGTTTGTCCCTCCTCTAGACCAACCACATATAGAAACATAGAGGTCTAAAGCACACATTACATAAAAAAATGAATTGCAGATTACATAAAGGCCTAAGGAAAGTAGACTTAGTGAAGGGCCATCATCTTCTACCTAGCCTAAAATAATAGAGTCCCTCATTAAATATATAGATGTAATTAAATTAGATCCAAGAGAAATAGTAGAAGATACATTTCAAACATTGTCTAGTGCCTATGGATCAGATGAAGAATTTAAAAAAATAGAAGAACCTTAATTTTAAACTAAGGAAAGGTCAAAGATAGAAAAGGATAAATGAAATTAGGTATCATTGGACTTAGTTCCCATTGCTCCCCCACATAAAAAAAATGTTGAACTAGCCCTAGTTCCTTTAGGACCAAAGAAACCCAGAGTGACCTTCACTCACCCATTGAGTGAGGTCAATATATTTAGTGATAAAAATCCAATACATGGGCCAATCATTCTTGAGTGGTTTCTATATGGAAAGTTATAAAATATACCAACTATGGACCACCAATGGGGAATCACAAAGTTAGTAAACATTCATATTCATGAAGAACTCAAACATTATATCCTAGAGCTACAATGACAAGAATAAGAGAGAAATATGACTACCCCTAAGAGATCAGGTGGCACTCAAATGGATGCTCTCAAAACTTCAAGTGGAGCACAAGCTGATATTTCTAATCCAAAAGTGACTAAATCATCAATTTGATTTAGGTTTAATCCAAATTCTACCAGTATGGAGTGAGTAATTGAGAAAAAGGCCATGGTGGGAGGTGAAGAGTTCACCTTCCAAAAGGTTGAACCATTTGATGCATTAACCATAGTAATAAAAAAAAACAAGGGAAGGATAAAATATTTTAATAAAATATCCTTGAGGTGGCTCAATCTCATAGTGATCAATTATAGGAAATGATCAAGGGTCCTCTCTAAGAAAATAAGAATCTAAAATAAGTTGTAGTGTTGTCCATTCATGAGGACAGGTTCGAGAAATTTGAGGATGCCATAGTAGGGAAATAATTTTTTTTTAAAACAACTAAAATAAAACATAAATAAATAGAGATTCAAATCTCTAACCTAATAGGCCAAGTTATCCAATGTTAAACTATAATATTCTAGGTGAAAGAACTAATTAAGGCTCTATCTAAAAATCTAATCCTAGATTTTAGGACTATTATCAAGGCACATATGAATATGATCATGGTCATATTGGTGGAAAAAATTGATGTCCTAGATAGTTGGTCTGAGGATATGGAAAGCCTTGTTAAAGACTTTAAGTAGCTAAAGGATGAGATGTTTCATATCTTAGACAATTTGACCAAAGCGCCTACATCTTGCATCCCACTAGGTCTCATAGGGGATTAAGAATTTAAACAAAGAACCCTCTAATTTATACAAGAAGTGAGAAAATAAGGAGATAACCAAACCATAGATGGCAATAAAAAATTCATGGGTTTACTTCTCTCCTCGAAGGAGAAAATAGGAGATGTCAGGGGCATCAAGCAACCTATGGAAAATATTAAAAAGGACCTTAAGGACCTAAAATACTATGGGTAGGATATTTTATTGAAGCTAGTGATTGATCTTTAGTTTTTTAGTGACCAACATTATAGGTTAAGGATCCTTCAATAAAAATAAGCAAAAACATAAACCCAGGGCCCATTAGCCAGCTAGGAGTGTTCTATTCCAATGGAATTTTGGAATATTCTTTATAAAGGCACATGCATTTTGTGTACATGTTACCCAAAGGTTAGGTTCTTTTGGAAAGTTTGGTGTATTCTAAGGAAGAATATAAAAGGATAGTTATCCTGACTTATACACTTGTCAGTTGATGAAACTAACTGACATTCTTCATTTAAACCTATAAAAAGAGCATTATATATTGTAAATAGGGGGTGACTTATAAGAGATAAAAATGACATTATAAATTTTGAAACAATTTAATACAAGCAGGGAATATTGTAAAGTTTGTCTCAATTATTTGTGTGAATTTCCATCATGGCTTCTCTCTTTATTACTTATTCTAAGTCTTAGATTTGAATAGTTTTCTAGAATTTTGGATGTGCATCTATAATATAGTGTTGCTAATTTTTGAAAATGCTAAATTATTTTAATGTACCTAGGTTTACTTCATTTCATTTTAATCTACATAAGAATGTGCTATGATATTTTATTACAATAATAAATCCTTAAAGTAAAGATAGGTCCTGCTTGTACTCTTTCATATTATCATTAGATATTAGCCTATTATGTAATGAGATTTGAGTATATGGCATCTCATGTTATACATAAGTTGAATGCATGCTTAGTTGGAATTTAAACCTTGTCATAATTGTTGACCAATTTTTTTTGCTCACAGGCCAAAATTGTTCACCTTCCTTCTTCACTATTCGAAGGCAATTGTTCCAAAGTGCACGAGTTTTGCCAGTGTTCCTCTATTTGGTTTAATTCAATGGAAAAGGTTTGGTTCAAAGCCAAAAGGTTCAACTTCAATAGTTTAATGAAGTTCATCGGCCTTCTTTGGAATTGGCGCGCATTGGTTGAACCTTGAACCGTTGAACCAATCTTTGGTTTAATGGATTTGGTTCAAGGGTGGGTCCTTCACTGAAAGGGAGTCTTCAAAAGTCAAAGTGCCCTAGTGGAGGGAAGGCATGACAAAGGAAAGGGCCTAGGTAGGGGTAAGTTCAAAGTTCAAAGTTTAGGTTTTAAGAATTAGGGCCACTTCAAAGGACTAAGGTGGAGTGAGCGGACAAATTTCCATGGAATTTTTGTCCGTGAGAAAATATCCACAGACAAAAGTCCATGGAAAACATAAAGCAAGGCCATAGTTCAAAGCAACCCAGGCTTTTTCACCTGGGAAAATTGCCCACAAAAAAATTATCTGTGAGAAGCCCGGGGAAAGTCTGAAGGGCCAAACAAAAGACCCACCAAAGGACATCGAAGGGTAGGTGCCCTTACGGGGGACTTTCAGTTAGACAAATTGACCTGACATTTCAAATCCAAAGGACCCACCGAAGTAATGCACAGGTAGAAGAGTGCCCAAGAGGAAAACAAAGACATAAAGTAGACCTGATGACGTCCCAAAGGACGTCAAGTTTAATCAAGCAAAAGAGCTATTGGTTTTCAAACTAATGACGACCATATACATGTCAAATTTAACAAAGCCATTTAGCCATTGGGTTTTCAATTTGGAAAGGCACCAAACATGAGAAAAAGGGAAAAAATGTAGCAACCCACCAAGGAATTCACTTAAGGGACTGAGTAAGTAGAAAAGACAAATTCCAAGTAACAAGCAGAGATGACAAGGCAGGGAGCAGTCAAGCAGTCCAAGTGGCATAAACAAGGCAATTTAGTGCCTGATGGTGTAAAGAACAAATGGACAAAGTGATAATTAAATAATGAGTGAGAAGTTAAGTCTAAATGGCACAAATTGAAGAAGCAATTTTGGCAAGTGAGATATGCTAGCAAATTGATCATTTGGGATGATAGCGGCCAACATCAATAACTGATTTCTCCATTTGCATTAATTGAAAGGCAAACCATGTAAGTTACCTAAGCAGGAAGTGCAGGTCTCGAGTAGGCAAAATGAACAGTCCATTCAATTCCTTGAGTGACTTGTTCTCTTTAGGAAAGGACACGTATGCCACTTGTAAAGGAGTGCCACATGGGCCTCTTTGCTTCTCATATATATTGTGGACTTGTTCATTTGTAGATATCTTTTTCACAATTTTACAAAGTGAAGCTCTATTGAAATTTCCACCTGAATCTACAAATATAGTTTTTTACCTCTTTTCTTGAATAGATATCTCATGTATGCCTTGAGTGTTAATCTATGTTTAGTCATTATCTTTGATACTATCACAAGTTCAACATCAATACACCAGCTATCTACAAGGCACCATCTATAGCTGATAGGAGAAGAGTTCTACTTTGGAGTGCAGAACACAGGGGATCATCTACAAAGTGCTTCTCATAACACCTTTAGTGAACCTCCCTTTTTGTATCTTTCATCTTTTACCTCCCTATCAAGTTTGTAGATTGTTTCTTCTTTCAAGGGTGAAGCATATAAGTGTGTTGTCTGATTTTGAGAGTTGGTGTGAGAAGGTCATCTTGTTTTGGTGTATCACCTCCTTAGAGTAGTTTTTTTTCCTGTATTTCCTTCCATTTTCATCCCCAAATTTATATAGCTATATATATCTATGCCTATATCTATATTTAGCATTTTCCTACAACAAACATGATACATCAAAGGGAGCTAGCCCTTAACTAGAGACTCTCCTCTCCTGCTTCACCATCCCATAGGTGAGAGAGGAGTTTCCATGTTCTGAGGAGAAGGTAGGAATCTATTTTCCTACCACTGGGTGCAAATTTCTTACATCAATAGTTTTGGCATGCTTGGTGGGACAATAATATGATAATTCAATAAATTTTAGGATTAATGCTAGTCCTGATACAACCATTTCAAAGTTTTCCAGCATCTAGCGACTCCACTGATAAGAATTTCATTTTTTATTTTAAGACCAATCACTTAACTTTCTATGCCAAAGGTCACCATAAGATCTACTTCAAGAGGGGTCCCTTTTGATTTTGTTGAGTTACCTTTGAACTCTGCTAAAAGGCTAAGGTTTGAGAGAACTCACCCTTATCCAATAATTAATCCTCCTAGACCTGTTATAAAGAACACCAACCCAACCCAGTCATAGTTACAACCGTTCCCAGCCATGGCATTGCCTTTTACGGCCTTTTGTGGTTAGAGCCCCTTGAATCTCCCACACTATGATCCAATTCTAGGAACAACTCTAAAAAATGTGCCTTCTTTTGATGGAGTGGGGCCAATTATAGTTGTCGAGCACATTAGGAATATTTCCAACCTTTGAAATATTCACAATGTAATAGAAGAACATATTTCCATCAAATTGTTGGCACTGTCTCTTAAAGGCAAGGCTCTTGACTGGTACGGGACCTTGCCTATGAATTCCATAAATTCTTGGAACAAATTCAGCACTTAGTTAATAGATCATTTTGGGGGAAAAAGTGACGGCCTCTCACTTACTGAGCAGCTAACGACAATAAAGAGAGCTCCACACGAGTATATGTAAGACTTCAACACATGCTTTCAAAAGACTTGGGACAAAATTCCCATCCTGGTAAGACTGACCCCCAGCTACACTTTCTTGTACTATTTAAAGGTGTTAAAAAGTGATATTGCTATGATGATCCAATCTATGGGAGGACATATATTGCTAGCTGCTTATGACATTACTATAGTAGCTAAAAATTGCTTGATTCAAGCTGAGAAAATTGCTCCTAGACCTCACATACCACTTTTCCCAGAATCCCTACCCCCAATTCAAGCTATTTCTCCCACAATTGCTTCCCTACCTATCACTGAGAAGCTAGCTACTGCTCCATCCAATGAGCTTCACAAAGTTAAAAGCTTGTTGCAAAGCATGTCAAATGAACTTGTTGCCCTTAAAAGGCAGCAAGCTCAAAGCAACAATCCAAACCAGGGTTATCAACATTATGATCAAGCTCCTAGACCCCCCTTTCAAAATTATAACCAAGGTCATGGGTAACTCATTACAACCAAGTCATTTAAAAATTTCAACACTGGTCCTTCTTCATCATCTAAGGCCATGGTGCCTGTTCAAATTAATTTAGTGCAAGAGCAGCCAAGCTTTTTGACCATGGGATATGGTCAAGAATAGGCTGTCTACACAAATGAGGTGATGAACTATTTTTAGAATGTAAACAACCAAACAGCCACTCAATCTCAGGCCTTTGAGCTTTCAATGCAACCCAACATGAGTAACAATCAGGCCCAGCCTGATTCTACCTTGATGAATCACATGGAAGGAGAATTTCATTCAATAAATTATGTGGACAATGCAGATAGTTAAGCTGATTGTGTCATAGCCAATATGAGGTTCAAGAGAAGGGCAATTGGAGAGGCCTAGGCCACCACCCAGGTGGCAACAGTGCCTCCTCCATCACACTCCAATGCAAAAGCCCCAAATTTTAGACAACCATCTATACCTTCAGCGCCTCAGCCTACACTTTAGCCTGGAATCAACCCCAAAGAAAGCTTAAGGCATGACAGTCCTTAAATTAATATAGTGGATCAGATGAAGAAGCTAAATGTGAATATCTCTTTATGGGACTCATTATCTCTTCTAGGCCAGAAGGATGTGTTAAAATGGAATTGAATGAGCTGGATTGTCAAGTTGTCCCAGCCAGCGCTGATAATGTCTTGATGACAAATGGGTAGCCTTCCACTTCAAGTTAGGTAAAGAAGGGAGAGAAAAACCCCCCTTTATACGTATCCTTGGTAATCAGGGACTTTTTGGTACACAAATGCATAATTGACAATAGGGCCAACACCTCAGTGATGCCCAAGTGCATTGCTGATAAGATGGGTTTAAAGTATGAAGAAATGAATAAAGGAGTCCTACAGCTAGATGGGACACCTACAAAAATAGTTGGGATTGTGAAGGGTTTAGGCTTGACATTAAATTCTTACCCAACCTTCTCAATTCCCTATGATATAGTAGTAGCAGATGTTCCTCTGTATTTCGTAATTTGCTTGTCTAGGGACTTCACGTCAAAGATATGTGGCTATCTAGCAGCAAATTGGTCATATTTAGTTTTTAGAACCAAGTATGGAACCAAGGTGAAAATTAAGTCTAAACCACTCTACAAGGACCACCTAGAACCATATTCACCTAAGGTAGCTAATGTCAGTTACACCATCATTGACCCAAAAGAGTCTCAGACAGACCAATCTTCATCCTCTACTCTTGAAGGATTCACAAACTTACTCTTGGATGAGTGGGGAAATGATAAATTTGAACATGATCCATACAAATTCATTGAAGAGGCATACCTTGGAGTCTATTGTATGCATGAAGAGGGTACCTTCATGCCAAATTTAATGAAGGAAAGTAAAGAAGACCTTGGCCTATGGCAGCTATATTTTGATGGCTCCAAAAGTAAAATAGGCACTGGTGGTGGGGTGATGCTAGTTTCCCCTTCCAAGGAAAGTTACTTTTCAGCTTTACATTTCCAATTCTCTTATGCCAACAATGTTTCAAAATATGAGTCTTTGATCCATAGGTTGGAATGGGCAAGAAAGAGAGGGATTAGAGAGTTGCAAGTCCTGGGAGATAGTGAACTAATTATAAATCAAGTGAGAGGCCTGAATCTGACCAAGAACTCCTTGTTGAGGTCTTACAAGCATAAAATTTGGGACTTGGTGGAGGATTTTCTTGCTTTTAATATTGCCTCTATTCCTAGGGAGCGCAACAAACAGGCTGACATGCTGGTAGCAATTGGTGCCAAGTTTGATGTTTCAAAAGAAATAAGTAGAGATTGTGGTTCACACCACTTGAAAGTGGTGGTTTGGCCTTCAATCCCAGACAATGTTTCAAATTGGCAAGTCTTTAAAAGTGACTAGTAGATAGCTTTCTTCTTATAAGAAGAAGCTGAGTTCGCAACACACAACTAGGTGAGATTGCAGCAACAATATGGTAATAAGATTGTTCAATTGAAGAACAACAAACTTCCTAAAGGTCTGGTCACGCTTGAAAGCATTTTCAACAGAGATGACCGACTGAGAAATGATAAAGCCTGCATCACTACCAAGGAGGAGAATTATGAAGGGGTTGAAATTTTCAAAGGGAAGCTGCTAGCGCTTGGTAAAGTCTGCACATTTCAAGAGAGGTGAGCTTTCATTCTGCTGTGTCAAGAATTCGCTGACATCTTTACTTGGGATTATAGCAATTTTAAGGGCTTCAACCTAAGGCTTACCCAGCACACCATTGAATTAGAAGAAGGTGCCAGGCCAATCACTCAAAAGCAAAGGCCTACCAATCCTACAATTGAGCCCCTCATGCAAATGGAATTTTCCAAATTGATTGAGTCTAGAATTATATTTCCAATCAAACATTTATCATGGCTAGCCAACCTTGTTCCTGTTAGAAAGAAAAATGGGGAGATTAGGCTATGTGTCAACTTCAGAGACCTTAATAGAGTCTCTTTAAAGGATCGTTACCCCCTTCCAAGCATGGATCGGATCCTTCAGAAGGTAACTGGTAGTGAGCATTTCTCCCTCCTAGATGGTTATTTAGGGTATAATTAGATTCTAGTGCAAGTCTATGAGTAGCACAAAATAGCCTTCACCACTAAATGGGGAACATTCACCTATAAGAAGATGCCATTCAGGCTATCCAATGCTAGTGCTACCTTTCACCAAGCCATGGACATGGCTTTTGGTGGCTTGATAAACAACAACATGATGTTCTACCTTTGTGATGTGATGGTATTCTCCAAGGAAGCGAGCCAACACATAGAGCACCTCAAGTAGATTTTCAAAAGGTGTAGGGAATTTGGCATCTCTCTTAATCCAAAAAAGTGTGTGTTTGCTATTTATGAGAGGAAACTCCTTAGCCACATTGTGTCTAAGGAGGTTTTGTCTATTGACCCTGAGAGAGTTCACTCTATATTGGAGATGTCCCTACCAAATCAGAAGAAAAGTCTACAGAGTTTGTTTGGCAAAATTAATTTCATTTAGAGATTCATTCTGAATTTTGTAGAAATAGTCAAGCCACTCACCCCTATGCTGAAGAAAGGTGAGGATTTCAAATGGATAGTTGAGAGGAAAGATAGCTTTGAGGCCATCAAATAGGCCACAACCTGGGCTCCCACTTTGATCAGCCCAGACATCAACAAGGACCTCAACCTCTATACTTTCAGTAATGAGGAGGTGATAACTGCCATGCTTACCCAAGCTAACGGTGATGACCTCAAGCAGCCACTTACTTTCTTCAGCCAAGGGTTAGAGGACTTTGAAATCAGATACATGTATGTAGAGAAGCAAGTCCTGGTAGTAGTGTAGAGCCTAAAGAAATTTAGGCATATGTTGTCTAACAGTAGGATCCACCTTATGGTCCCACATCTGGTTGTCAAGGATTTCTTGACCAATTGAGATTTAAATGAAAAAAGGGTAGGGTGGATTACAAAAGTAATGGAATATGAAAGATATTAAGATCACCAAGATGGTGAAGGGAAGAGGCTTGTGTGAATAGCTAGCTGCAAACTTAAAGCAAGAGAGGGAGGACAGCTTGATAACCCATGACATAGCCACAATAGAAGAACTAGCTGTCATAAAGGATTGGATGTTGGACATGAAGCATTTCCTCCTCATAGGTGAGTGTCCATGAGATCTTGATAAAACTAGAAGAAGGTATTTTAAACTCTGGTGCCTTCCTTGTATTTTGGTTGATGAAGTGTTTTTTAGGAGGGACTTCTCTGGGGTCCTCCTAAGGTGTATTGACCCAAACCAGGCTGACAAGGTATTGGCTGAGTTCCATGATGGGCTACCAGGTGGTCATTTCATCCCTAGAGCTATAGCAGCAAAGATAATGAGAGCTGGCTATTTTTGGCCTACTCTTTTCAAAGATACCCATGCCTAGGTAAGAAAGTGCCAGAAGTGTGCACTTTTTGATGGAAAATAGTGGTTGGCTGCCATGCCTCTACAGCCCATCCAAGTTGAGTAGCCATTCATGCAGTGGGGCCTAGACTTTATAGGGATGATCAACCCTCCCTTCAGTGCTGGACACAAATGGGTCTTGACTGCTACAAACTATTTCACCAGGTGGGTGGAGGCCATTGTTCTAAAAGAGGCAAATGAAAGTGCAGTCCTGAATTTCTATGAGGACTTGGTAACAAGATTTGGGGTCCCAGCCACCATAATCTCAGATAATGCCTTAGATTTTTTGGGAACCAAAACTAGTGAATGGGTGCTGAAGTATGGAATATACCTCAGCACTTCATCAAATTATTATCTATAGGGGAATGGGCTGGCTGAGTCCACCAACAAAAATTTGATCAGAATCATAAAGAGGACTATGGAGGATAATCAAAGAACCTGGCATACCAAGCTAAAGACAACTCTATGGGCCGACCGAGTTACTCCAAAAAGAGTAATCAAAAATTCTCCATATACACTCATGTATGGAAGGGAAGCTAGGCTTCCCATCTTACTTGAATTGCTAGCATTGGATCTCTCCCACCAATTTTAGTTTGAAGAAGGAAATGGCCTGGAAGTCAGTTTATGCAAGCTAATGGAGCTCCAAGAGGTAAGGGATGGGGCTATGGCTTTTATGACCAGTCACCAACAACAAGTAAAAAGGCACTTTTACAAGAAATCTTTGCCAAAATATTTCACTGAAGGAGACATTGTCTTAAGGTGGAATGAAGATCAAGCTAAGTCTGAAAAACATGCAAAATTTGATGCCTTATGGAGCGGTCCTTACATAATCACTCAGTGCAAGAAGCATAATGCATTCCAACTTTCTAGGTTGGATGGCGAAGAATTGTGTATCCCAATTAATGGGATACATTTGAAGCATTGCCACTGATTTCTTTTGGGTTCACTTGTACATATTTTTCCTTGTTTTCTTTTTCCTATTTTTCCCTAAGTGTTGTTGCACAAGTTGTAGTTTTCTTAGTCTTGCGTGTGCTTTCTTTTCCTTGGAGGTGGATCTACATTTTTGGTTCTATGTTAGAACAGAGCTGCTACTATTTCTCAAAGTTGCTACTGACTCCATGCCCAATGGATTTTCAAGGCAACTGGATTCTAAGCATGGCGGGCATGCTTCCCCTATGAGTCGCCATGTGTTGACCAATTTTTTTGCTCACAGGCTAAAATTGTTCACCTTCCTTCTTCACTATTCAAAGGCAATTGTTCCAAAGTCCATGAGTTTTGCCAATGTTCCTCTGTTTGGTTTAGTTTAATGGAAAAGGTTAGGTTCAAATCCAAAAGGTTCAACTTCAATGGTTCAATGAAGTTCATTGGCCTTCTTTGGAATTGGTGCGCATTGGTTGAACCTTGAACCGTTGAACCAATCTTTGGTTTAATGGATTTGGTTCAAGGGTGGGTCCTTCACTGAAAGGGAGTCTTCAAAATTCAAAGTGCCCTAGCGGAGGGTAGGTGCGACAAAGGAAAGGGATCGGGCAGGGGTAAGTTCAAATTTCAAAGTTTAAGTTTTAAGAATTTGGGCCACTTCAAAGGACTAAGGCGGAGTGAGCGGACAAATTTTTGTGGACTTTTTATCTGTGAGAAAATATCCATGGACAAAAGTCTGTAGAAAACATAAAGCAAGGCCATAGTTTAAAGCAACCCAGGATTTTTCACCCAAGAAAATTGCCTGCAAAAATTTTGTCTGCGGGAAGCCTAGGGAAAGTTCGAAGGGCTAAACAAAAGGCCCATCGAAGGACCCTGAAGGGCAGGTGCCCTTGTGAGGGACTTTCGGTCAAACAAATTGACCTAACATTTCAAATCCAAAGGTCCTGCCAAAGTAATGCACACACAGAAGAGTGCCTAAGAGGAAAACAAAGACATAAAGCAGACTCGATGATGTCCCAAAGGACGTCAAGTTTAATCAAGCAAAAGAGCCATTGGTTTTCAAACTAATGATGGCCATATACATTTAAAATTTAACAAAGCCGTTTAGCCATTGGGTTTTCAATCTGGAAAGGTGCCAAACATGAGGAAAAGGGGCCAAAATGTAGCGGCCTACCAAGGAATTTGCTTAAGGGACCGAGTAAGTAGAAAAGACAAATTCCAAGTAACAAGTAGAGATGACAAGGTAGGGAGCAGTCAAGCAGTCCAAGTGGCATAAACAAGGCAATTTATTGCCTAATGGTGTAAAGAACAAATGCATAGAGTGATAAGTAAAGAATGAGTGAGCAGTTAAGTCTAAATGGCTTAAATTGAAGAAGCGATTTTGGCAGGTGAGATATGCTAGCAAATTGATCATTTGGGATGATAGCGGCCAACATCAATAACTAATTTCTCCATTTACATTAATTGAAAGGCAAACCATGTAAGTTACCTAAGCAGGAAGTGAAAGTCTTGAGCAAGCAAAATGAATAGTCCATTTAATTCCTTGAGTGACTTGTTCTCTTCAGGAAAGGACACGTATGCCACTTGTAAAGGAAGATCACCACATGGGCCTCTTTGCTTCTCATATATATTTTGGACTTGTTCATTTGTAGATATCTTTTTCACAATTTTACAAAGTGAAGCTCTGCTGAAATTTCCATCTGAATCTACATATACAGTTTTTTACCTCTTTCCTTGAATAGATATCTTGTGTATGCCTTGAGTGTTAATCTATGTTTAGTCATTATCTTTGATGCTATTATAGGTTCAACATCAATACACCATCTATCTACAAGGTGCCATCTACAGCTGATAGGAGAAGAGTTCTACTTTGGAGTGCAGAATAGAGGGGATCATCTATAGAGTGCTTCTCATAACACCTTTAGTGAACCTCCCTTTTTGTATCTTTCATCTTTTGCCTCCTTGTCAAGTTTGCAGATTGTTTCTTCTGTCAAGGGTAAAGCGTATAAGTGTGTTGTCTAATTTTGAGAGTGGGTGTGAGAAGGTCAGCTTGTTTTGGTGTATCACCTCCTTAGAGTAGTTTGTTTTCCTGTATTTCCTTCCCTTTTCACCCCCTAGTTTATATAGCTATATATATCTATGCCTATATTTTTATTTAGCATTTTCTTGGAAATAACATGATACATCAAAGGGAGCTAGCCCTTAACTAGAGACTCTCCTCTCCTACTTTGCTGTCCCATAGGCGAGAGAGGAGTTTCCATGTTGTGAGAAGGCAAGAATCTATTTCTTGCCACTGGGTGTAAATTTCCTATGTCAACAATAATGTTTAAGACAAATATCAACAATCACATAATTCCTTTCCACCCTACCTTTCCTTTTGCTTATTTTTTAACTAGATCACTATAGTTGAAAATCATTATAAATATTCAGTATAGAATAGTGTTATAGTAGATATTGATCATAATTCATTGGTACTATCATAGGTGATTCGCATCCTACAAAGATCATTAAGGACCAAGGTGGCTTCCAACCACCAACTAATATAAAAGTTGTGAAAAATTCTGCATGCTCTACCTCTATTTCACCAAAAATAATCTAATTATCACAACATGCAACTCATGCTTTAAAATCCATAAGTTCTAAAATGAGAAGTGTTCTTTAATCACTAAGAGCACCTATGATACACATAGATGCATCAACAAGTAGAAGTTCCTATGGTGTCAGAAAGAGGGCCTCTTTTTGTAGGATATTTGCTGATTTCAGTGTATTTTAGTCAAAGATCATGATATTATTTATAGATTTATATTTCTTATAGACATATCTATGTAAATATTAGTGGTTTTCATGGTTACAAACCTATCTTTTTGATTATTTAGATAAAGATTAGTGTTCTTTAATAGTATATTCATAATTATGGTAAGGATAACTTTAGATTTTATCAATTCAAAAGGTTTGAGGTTAGTAATAGCCATTTTGGTTAAAGATTCATATATTCTTTGCAAATTTGAACTCATATGATCTTAAAAGTGTAAAGATCAATCATATTTATGTATTTAGATGTATCTTTATGCTAGTTTAGTTGAAGATCATAGTCCTTTGTTGTTCCATATGTAGATATTTACAAATTTTTATTAATGTGCAAGTCTAACCTTGGTTATTTCTAAATATTAACTTGACAAATTATTTCAAATAGAATTCAAAATCCTCAACCTAAAATTACCTAGAATCAGAATGAGAACACAATTAGAAATAAGAGAGCCTTTATTGGAACTAGAGATCCACAAGAAACCTAGGTGAGACAAAGGTAGGCATAGACATTTGAAGTATTTTCTAGCTTCACCACTCCAAGGTACTCCTGCATTCAACCTTCATCAAGGTATGGTATGGTTAGATGATTCTTTCATCAATGTACCAGGTGTAGTGCATGATCTCCCCCATAATCTTGAGAAATATTTGCCAATGTTTATTACAAATGATATTATGGATACTAAAGAAAACATTAAATCATTTAAAGTCACATTAAGATGATTAAATTTCATCCATGAAGATGTAGCTTATATTCTGTTTCCTTTTACAATCAAGGATTCCACATATGAATGGTTCCTTAATTTTCCTAATAATTACATCACCAATTAGGATGGTTTTAACAATGTCTTTATTGACCAATTTGGCAAGGTTATTAGTCCTTGCATCCTATACCAATAATTTATCAACATAAGAAGAGATGCTAGTGTGTCCATAAGCACATTTAATGCTAGGTTTTAAAAGATGCATAACTAGACCATAAAACCCTACAAACTTGATAATGCTATGGCTTAAAAAATCTATAAAGATGTAGTAGATCTCATGACTTCTATGTTCTTGAAGAGGTCTCTCCTATTCATAACCACTAAACTCTGGTACTAACCAAGTTCATAACTCTTAGACACCCAAAAGTGAGAATAAATCTATTTTGAAAGTGTTCCAAACGCTTAGCATAAACTTTCTTCAGTTACAAAAATAGGTTAGTCATACTAGTGAAAGCTCAAGTAGGAAATTCTCATTCCAAATATTTAATAGACACAATAATAGGTTTCATGGTGATAGCTTCCATAACAATAAGAATAATGGATAATCTACTAATATGAAGAACATGGGCATTAATCTTATTGATATTTCATTAACATATTAATGTAGATTTCATTGTACTACTAAGCATGGATAAATTAATTGTATTAAATTTTTTAAAGCTTTTAAATCCTTTCAAGAAGAGTTTGACACTATTGAGGTAGTACCTAATAAAGATACTAGTGCAGGTACTTTAGAATTCAAGCTTGTTGACCAGACCTTTAGGGTGGAAATGTTTGATATCCCCTTCTAAGAAGATAATGAACTTGATGATGTTATTAAATAAGTTCATGCCTTCTAGAAGTTCCTGAAAAAAACATATCTTTTGACACATAGGGAGTAGAGGAATATTTTGACTACAACTCCTCTGAACAACTTTGGTACCCCTTTAGACAATATATTAAATAATAACCTAGAACCTCCAAAGGGAAGTACTTCTAAACAAAGTATTGATACATTTATTTCTTTAAATAAAACTAGGTATATATTGTAGAGGACATGAATAAAATTAAATATAACATTACTTTACACAAATTGACACAGATAATTGAGCAAAGGAATCTATTGCTAGAATCCTTGTCCAAGAAACCTAGCAAGATGTCCAAGATTGATAATTCAAACATATCTATGTATAAGTCTAAGATAGAGTCCCCACCCTTCTTACTTACGATCAAATTTTTTTGTAAGAACTTAAATAACTATTTGTTTGATTATAGTGCCTTTACAAATATCATGCCTATAGGTATCTATATGCAACCTAGTTTAACCCTCATTAAGTCTGATAGGGTTGTTACCCAGTTAGATAAGTTTAGGGTGAAGGTGATAAGAGAGTTGTTAAATATCCACATGTAACTAGATTCTAAGCCAAGAGTCCAAAAATTCATAGATATCCAAGTGGTGGATATCCTTGATGCCTATAGGCTTATTTTAAGAAAAGAATGGACAAAATATTTAAATGGATATATGTCCATAGATTACTCACATCTATGGTGTTTCACTAAAATTTCACTATTATCCAGAAGAAGGTAGTAAAACTAAAAATATGGGTTATGGTAGGAATACCTATTTATTTGTGTAGTGTTGAATTAGAAGACTATGAAGAGATCCTATTTAGATTGGGAAGAAGACCTACAAATAAGAAACCAATAAATCAAACTTTTTAGTTAGAAAAATAGTTTGGTGAATTGCCTAGTGATAGCTAGATCCCAAAATTTAGAGCTTCTTTAGGGGCTATCAATCCACACATTTTAAATAATTAAGTTTAAAAACTTTGAAAGAAGGTACTTGCATCAATAATCAAAAGGCAATAAAACTAAACACAAGAATGCTTGTTAATAAAATAGACTAGAATGATCAAATTAGTGACAAACTAATTAGTATTGGTGCTAATGGGTTAAGGTATGCTTTAATAAAATTGAAAGAGGCCTGTGAATGGTTAGAAACACAAAAAAGTAGGCTTGATTTAAGTTAGGTGGGTGAAAATAGCTTGTTGGTTTTCACTTCCATAATGACCATCAATGGTTAAGGTGACCATCAATTGTTAAGGTGACCATTGGTGGTCAAGCTAACCAACAGTGGTTGAGCAGACCATCAAAAATTAAGTCAACCATTGGAAATTATTTTTTATGTTATAGGTTGGTGAATTGATGAATTATGGGATCTAATAGATGGAGTCTAGGAGATTGGTAAGGGCTAGGCTGATTATGAAATGGAAATAAAGTATGTGAATATTGACAAATAAGTACTTAGATTACCAAAAGTTAGTTGAGTGAGTGGTTAAATTAGTTAACATATTGGTGGAATATGGCTTGATTATAGCATTGTAATAGTACTCAAGAACTTGGTTGAGAGGTGATAGTAGGTTGACTCTCAATAAGATTGCTGACAATGTTTGACAACATTGATGACACTAATTGTCCTATAAAAGAATAATCCTAAATCCCTAGACTCTTGATAATTATTGTAGATGGACTTGACCTCCCAATCCTCTCTCTCTTATAGGCACAAGCAAGAGGTGGAAGTGAAGTTACAACTAGGCCATCTAAATATAATATGTCCATGAAAAGGCTCACAAAAAGATTTAGATGAGTTATATTTATAAAAGGTCAATGAAAATTACATGTTTTCTGATTAAGAGGTAGATCCTAACCATCAATGTTTAGGTGTCCCTAAGACTAATCATCGATGGTCATCTTGATCATCAACAATCAAGTTTTAGAGGAAAAGGGTCCTAAAGGCCATGTTGAGTTTTTGGTGAAACTGAGCTCAAAGGGGTTTGGTTAGGCTTTATTGGTGTAGATTGGTCCTAAGGGGGTCCTAGGTAGGTCTAGGAGTATTTTTGACATTAAAAAATGTAGGTGTATATTTTTAATGTTTATATTTTGTCCCTTTTTTGTGTAGCTTTCATGAATGATTTACTAAAAAAATAGAGTATGGTTGAAGGCCTGGTTTCCCTAAGAGTAGGAGGAGGTATTCCCCCTCAAATCAAGAGTCGATGAGTTAAAACTAAAATCAAATCAAGGTTTCATCAATGGTAGTTGGTAATAAAAATGGGTGAATGATAGGTTGGGCACTTAAGATGTAGAATTATGCACAAAGTGTGACAAAAAGGTGTGATATCCAAGATCATGCATAGACTAGGTTACCAATGTTGGTAAAAATAAGGGTCAATGCTAAGAAAGACAAGTGAAAAGTGAACCACATGATCACCTATAGACATGGTAGCTTGGAACACTTGTAAATTCAAATCTCATAAGTAATTTATATGGTTATGGTGGGTATCCAAGGTAGGAAGTGCTCCCAATGAAAATATAAATGGGTCATGTGTCATGGGTATCCAAGGTAGGAAGTGTTCCCAATGAGACACAAGTAGGTCGATATGCATGAGGTGGAACATAATTAAAAAAAAGGATCAACATGGAAATGTTATCACTATGGTCAAAGGACCAAGAAAAAAGTGTCACAAATTAGGTGCTAGATGGGCTAAAATAGGCTAATGATGAGGTGATAAGGTGGTCAATTTGGTGGGAGAAGGGCATCTCTAAAAGTGGGTAAGACCTAATTTAATTATGCTTAGAAATTATAGTTTGAGGTAAAAAGTAGAAATTAGGGCCTCCTAACCATCAATGTTTAGGGTCCTAAAAGGTGACCATTGATTGTCACTCTGACTGTCGATGGTTAGGGGAAACCCTAAAAATTTGCTAGGTAAAAAGTGAAAACAAAAACTTACTTTTACTCATTATTACTTTCTTACTTGGTTAAATAGGCTCTAGTGATTTTGGTGTTTAGCTAAGACGGTGAGTGCCAAGTTTGTACTTGATCATTGGTGGAAGGAATGTGGGTTGATTTCATGGTCTCGAGATGTAGGGAGAATGAGGATGTAGCTAGGTAACTATTCGTGGGCTTTAACCATAGTAGAGGTTGAGTAATGAGGTAGGTAATGCATTCCATTTGGTACTTAGGTGTATTTTATGAAATCAAATAGGGTTGGGGAGATCAATATTTGTGCTAGGAATGTTCTTTATGGGTTATAATTCCCTAAATAGGGTTTTACGGTTTGTGGGCAAAATTTTGGGTAAAGTTAGAATTTGATAGTTGGGGGAGGTGATGTTGGTGGTGTAGGTAGGAGTCTAGTCATTTAGGTTATAATTTATAGGTTTGAGATGGTTTTTATTTATGGATAGGGTTTGGGTGTTCTAACCATAAAATTTCCATAGTGATTGTTGATGATCAAGTCTGACCATCAATAGTTGACAGCATGTGAAATATGGGTTTTTGACCATCAACAGTCATCATGACCACTGACAATTGGGTGGGATAGGTAAGTTTTATTTTAGGATATGGTAAGGTTTATGGTAAGTTTTTAGGGTAATGGGATATGGTTAGGGTTTAGGGTTAAGATTAGGGTTAGGTTAAAGTGTTTTAAGAAGTTATGTGTTGATAGGCAAATCTTGGTTGTTATGGGACAATGCAACCAAGGTGAGATCGATATAGGTAGAATTGATAGAGTAATAGGTCAAGTGTCAAAAAGCTAGGTTTAGACAAGATTAGTGTCAATAGTTAATCCAAGTGTTTGATATGATGTAGACTAGGGAGTTGATTTAGATGCAAAACCATGTGTCATGCATCTTTCTCAAGATACATGTGGGAATGACTCTAGAGGACTAGGCCCATATGAAGGAGGTAGGGCTAGGGGGTATGAGGCACTACCATCATATTCCCCAAGATGCATCCATAGTCATAAAACTCATTAAGAGATGAGATCTTACTATGAACAACTTCTTATTGATAATTAGGGAGATGACTATTTTCCCTAAGGATGTACACTAGATTACTCGATTCCCACTATGTAGTGAGGAAATATAATAGATCAAGTGAGAGGAATGGGAGTATTTTATTGAGTATTTTTATGAGGATGAAAGTGACTAGGTCTGATGTCACATTAGGGTATTTAGCTACTCAACATTATATAAGAGAGTTATAGATGAGAGGAGAATCATGATGATGCTCATTAATGTGGTGACGTGCTTTGGGCTCCTAGATTTGAGTAGTGAGAGGTTTACTTATGTGTTACTAGGGGTATTGGTGGAGTTGTTACCTAGTATGATGGTGTTTTGTTGGGTCCCAATTTTTCTTGTATATATCTATAAGGGGTTATGGGGTTTTAGGCACCACAAGAGATATGCCAATAGTGTTAGTTTGGTTCTTCATTGATGGGCCTATGAACATATTTGTGATTTGAGACCACTGGGATTTACTTGGGTGGGCTACACACATATCAAGTTCCCTATTAGGTTTATGTGATGGAAGGATGATTTGGTTTCATCAATCACATGTGAGGGTGCCCATGATGTTGAGTTGTTTAGGGGTGCATTAGGTGAATTAGTGACTGGAGACATCACTTGGAGGTCATATATTCATTTTTTGATATGGACAGGGTACAGGAGGTAGACCCTCTCCCTTTAGAGCTATAGATGGATAGTGAGATAGTGAGAGGAGGAGGTGGAAATGACCCCATTTAATAGGGTTTATTAATAGTTTGGCTTGGTATAGGGTGTCCCAAGTCTATTTCCATAATATAGGATATGGAATTAAATGTTTCAATTGCCTATGCCCTAGCCTACTGTGATAGTTTTAGATGGTGGCTATGAGGAGTTCCCTATTAGGGATCTTATAGATGATGTTGGATATGCATATGGATACATGGCTTGGTACCAACCCATATATGCCACTACAATAATGGTGGGGATGATTGAGGTGTGAGGCCTATAGTTGTATAACCTACAGGCCATGATGGATAGGTAGGGGCAACATTGGCTACAGTGTCGGCATAGGTACATGGTTTATAGGGATAGGTGGCCATGTTACAGGGTTAGATTTCTATATTGAAGGGTCAACTTGCCACTATTATAGGTGAGAGGGATTAGGCATAGACATCCCTTAGGGTAGTTATACAAGAGAGGGACCTACTAAGGAAGAGGATAAGAGTAGCCACAATAATAGTAGGAGGGTCATCAGACACAGTGCCATAGGCACACTATTTAGCTACTATAAAGGAGCTTATATATTATGAGGTGATGGTGTTTGAATAATTTAAATAGGTGATGTGGTATGTGGAGTACATATCTAGTTTGGTTAGTGGGCCATCTATAGTGACTATAGGATAGTGGGATTCTATAGTCAATTAGGTAGGGGTCACAGGGGAAAGCCCACTAGTTATTAGTGTAGGTACAGGTGGGGCTAGTAGTGGCACATGACTAGGTGTAGGTATAGGTGGGGCCAGTAATAGAGGTGCCCCATGACCATGTTTAGACATTTTTTGATATATTGGTAGCAATAGATGTATACTATTTTGATATCATCCTGCATACCAATGTAATGAGATGTATATTTTTTTGAGAGAGCTTCATACATTATTACTTGTAGTATTTACGATGACTAGATATCTATGATTATGATGGTTTATGATGTAATATATGATGTATGCTTATGTTTCATGATGTTCATGTGTTATGGTTTATGAACTATGACTTCTTTCATATGCTTTATGAGTTGTATGACTTAGTAGCATAGGCATGTGATGCTAGAAAAATAGTTATGATGTTCTGATTTTACTTGTGGATGTGATAGAATGTGTTATTGATGGATGTATGTCATATGGTAATGTAATGGATTTGTTTATGTTTATATTGATGTGTTCAGCATGAGTTGATGCTATAAGATGAATCGATGTAGTTTCTGGTAAATGGATAGATTGGTAGATGACATATGCTATGGTCATGATGTTTTGCTCATTGATTTTGTTTGTACTTATGCTAATGAATGGTGTAATTAGGGTTTATCATGATATGATATATGCTCAAATGATAATTTAATGATATATGGATAGGATGATGCTTATTTCATGATATGATTTCATTGTGTTTTAATTATATATAAATAGATGATGCTGTTTGTGGACATAGTTCATAATATTATGATTTTAATTTGATATTCATTATTTATGATCATGGAAATAAAAGGTGAATATGGTTAAATATGTAATTAGAATACATAAGGTAGTTAGATAACAAAATAAATGTTTAGGGAAGTGAGAATAATCATGAGAGGAATGTATACATGAACCAATAAAAAGATAAGAAAAGAAACATGACACCTTTTCATTGGTAAGGATAAAAATGAAACCTAAAGTTGGATTGGCTTAGTGAAAACAAGCCTTTAAAATGATTCACATTAGCATGCTTAGGTTGATAAATAGGTATCTTAATCACATTATGTCAAGTAAGCTCATAGTCCTATGTATATGTTATATGGAGTGAGGATGGGTGAAACTGGAACCTTTTGTGAGACTAGCATGCCTCTTTTATAGGCTTCCAAGAGGATAATATAAGCAAGCCTATATTCCTATATAAAGCATAGAATTATTGATGTGGGAAATCTACTTGGGAGAGCCAATTATGTCTTTCCAAGATTATTTATTTTATGAGAGCCAAATGCAATGTTTTCTCATAAATTTTGCTTTTGCTTATGGGTCATTTGCTATTTTTTATTTTCCTTTAGGGTTGGGGAAGTTGATGAATGTGGGAAGCTTCAAAAAAATTAAAATCTATGAAAAATACTTTACTCAACCATCAAAAAAAAGGAGTGGTCCAATTTTATATGCTTAGTTGAAATGATTTTGATAGTTATACTTCAAGGGAGCAGTCTACCTTATAGTTTTGAAATTTCAAATAAGGTATTTGATAGCTATCCTTTAAGGGAGTAGTCTACAAATGCTAAGAATGACCCATGATTTGGTTTTGATTTTATTATATATTTTTTGTTTAATTTTTATTGACATAGAATTGCTTATACATAATCAAGGGGTTACCTTTATGAAGGAAAAACTAAGGGCACAAGAAGGTTCAATAGGTGAAAAAAGGTTTAGGTGATAATGACCATGGGAATCTATCATGAAGAGGGATAAAAATTACTATGAGAATCATGCCATTGGTAGAGCCATGGTACCCATAGTTCAAGATTATGATATGACTATAATGGATAATCACATGATTAAACTATAGTTGGTTTCCCCTAAAAGGATGGAAATGAATGTGGTTTTAGGGGATGATCTTAAGTTAGACCAATGGTGATTGTGACCCTTATTTAACAATAAAAAGGATGCAGATGTGAAGCATTGAGAGGTTCAAGTTCTAGGTTGACCTTGAGAGAGGACAAATGATAATCTCATGATCCATACTTATGACGTATGATGTAGGTTCCAAGCCAATTGAAAGAAAATTTTCCCCTTTTGCTTTTCTCCATATTGGTTACATGTTGATTTTCCTTGAGAAAAATATCTCCAATATTGAATTAACAAACTTTCAAGTGTTTATTATAGAAATTCTTGATTCATTATTGATAGAAATAAATATGGGAAAGGGTGGCCAAATGATGTTCATCAATTATCTCAAGTTGAGCTAAACATTCTTAATGGTAATCATATTTTGAAATAAAGTTGCATAAAGATATGTGAAGAGAAGGTATGTGGAATTCAAGAGGCAATTCAACCTTAGATCCAAACACAAGAGAAAAAGGGGTAGCACCAGTAGGGGTTTGGATGCTAGTATGATATTCCCATAAGGTAAAAGGGATGTGAAAGTTCCAATATTGACTTGAAGCATTGATCATTTTGGTAAGCATGTTGTTAAGGGTTTTGTTAGAGGCTTATGCTTGTCTATTTTCTTATGAGTGATAAGGTGATGATAATCTTAGATTAATACCAAATATGTCACAAAGACCTTGAACTTGTATATTTTTTGAGGATTTTCCATTGTTGGTGATGATCTTATGGGGAGCACCAAAGCGATAGATGATGTGATGGGTGATATAGATTTGATGATATTTTTATCTTTTTTAAGACAAGAGGGATAACCTCTACACATTTGGTGAAATATTTAGTTTCAATGATGATAGAGTGATGTGATTGTGAAGAGTGGGGCTTAATTTCACTAATAAGGTTGAGACCCCATTGTGAAAAATGCCAAAAATTAATGGAGACACAAAGACTATGGCTAGGTGTATGATGTAAATTAGCATGTTTTTGACACTTGACACACTTTCTCACATAATCACGATAGTATTGGTTAAGGGTAGGCTACTAATATCCTAGGTGGAAGATGCATTTAGCAAAAATGAGTCCATTAAAGTGACCCCCATAGATACCATCATGCATTTCCTTGATAACATGAGAGGCTTTTGGACCATAGAGGCAACAAAATAGGAGGCTATAAAAATCATGTTTAAAAAGGATGCCTCCCATAATGTCATAATGGTATAATGGGAGGTGATTTAAATAAATGCTTAATGGGAATTCCTTGAGAGGCTAAAGGGAACTATGCCAAGGTTTAGGTAGTTGAAGGTTTGTTGATACCAAAGGTTGGACTAGATCTCCTCCACATTAAATATGGTTGGAGTGTCTGACTTGACATAAGAAGGTTCAATGAGGTGATGGACAATGAATTATATCTTAGAGTCTGGGGGTACTAAAATAATATAGGAAGCAAGAGAAGATATGGTGTCAACAAACTTGTTAGTAGATCATGGGGTGGTCTGAATGTGATAGTGTTTAAATGATGTCAAGATTTCTATGACTAACTATTTGTATAGTTGTAAATTCTCATTCTTACACTGGTAGATGCCATTGAATTGATTAACCACAAGTTAGGAATCACCAAAGATATTATTTTTTCTAACTCTTAAGGATAACATGGTTTGGATACCTATTAATGGGGCTTCATATTCAACCATATTATTAGTATATGCAAAGTCAAGTTTGAAATATTAAGGAAGTGGTTTATCGATAAAGGGCATAAGGATGATATTGGCTCCCCTCCCATGTTGACATTTAGAACCACTAAAGAACATGGTTACATGATTGGTAAAATACACTAGAGATAGGCTCATGATTGACTCATATAAGAATTCAAGAGAAGGTTGGTTGTCTATTAAGGGTGTTTCAGCCAATTGGTCAATAATGACTTATCCTTTTATTGACTTCTGCTAGAGGAACTCAAGGTCAAAAATAGCCAAAATCATGATCCACTTGGCCATATGTTAGATTTGGTATGTTTTGGATTGAATGTACTTAAGTGGGTTAGTATTGGTTATGAAAAAAGTTTTATGGTTAAGAAGGTAGTGGCAAAGCTTGGTGGCCATGAAGACTAGGGCTAGGCATAGTTTCTCGATATATGTGTATTGATTCTTATACTTGATAAGTGTGTGGCTAATATAATATATGGCATGATCTTTGTGTTGTTCATCATGATGGATAAGAATGATCCACTTGGCCATATGCTAGATTTGGTATGGTTTGTAGTGCATGTATTTGAGTGGGTCGGTATTGGTTATGATGAAAGTTTTATGGTTAAAAAGGTAGTGGCAAAGCTTGGTGGCCATGAAGACTAGGGCTAGGCATAGTCTCTTGATATATGTATAGTGATTATTATACTCAATAAGTGTGTGGGTAATATAATATATGGCATGTTATTTGTCTTGTTCATCTTGATGGACAAGCATTACCCCTAGGGAATGGTTAATGGTAGATATATAAATGTAGAAAGGTTGGTTGTCATTAGGAGGTGTGAGGATAGACATAGATAAAAGGTACTCTATGAGTGAATCAAAGGACTTTTGACAATCAACATTACACTTGAAAGATATATCTTTTTTTGAGAGGTGATGAAAGGGTTAACACTGATCAAAAAGCTAAGAGATGAAGCAGTGAATGGATTAGAGCTTCCGTTGTAAACTACAAAGTTGATTAAGATTGATTAGGGGGAACATCTTGAGGATGGATTTAATTTTGGCTAGATATACATTGATTCCATAATGGGAAATGATGAAGCTAAGGAGCTTGCTTAACATAACCCCAAAAATACATTTCTTGGGATTGAGGTAGACATGGTAATGGATAAGTCTCTCCAAGATAATCTTGAGAATGGCTAAGTAGTCCTTAAAAAGTTTGAATTTTCTTAAGAGGTCATCCACGTAGTCTTTGATGATTATATGAATAAGGTCATGGAAGATGTAGGTCATAACATGTTGGTAGGTTACACCAGCATTCTTAAGACTAAAGGGCATGGCCCTATAACAAAAATTCCCCCATGGGGTGATAAAGGAAGTTTAGTGCTGATCTTCAGGGGTAATCAAAATTTGATTATAACCCAAGAACCCATCCATGAGAGACAACATCTCATGTCCCACTCTAAGATCAATAGGTTGGTCAATGCTAGGTAGAGGAAACATATTTTGGATGGGTAAGGTTGAGGTCATGAAAGTACACATATATATGTAGTCCCCCTATGGCTTTAGTGATAGGCACAATTTTTTAAACCCACTGGGGATAATCAATGGGTTGAATGAAGTCAACAAAGAGGAGGAATTAAAGCTTTTCTTTGACAAGAAGGGATATGCAAGGATAAATTCATCAAAATTTTAGTCTAATAGGCTTGGCATCATGTTTGGTTACAATGTTTTTGGTGGCAATGACCAGGTCAATACCGGACATGTTGGCATATGACTAGTTGAATGCAATGTTATGGTATTGGAAGAAGGTAGAGAAGTCCTAAAGTTATTTAAGGATGAGAGATTGGCCTAGTTTTATAATATGAGGGTTGCTTAAAGTCCCTATGTCAATATATATAGTGGATTCATTTAGCATGGTTGATGTCTCCAAAGGTAAGGATTTATGAAAGGAGGAATCAGGTGCACTAAGGTAGGTGAGATTAGAATCATCATCCTTGCACTAGATAGTGTTAATGGGAGGATAATATTCTCCCACTAATTTAGGATGGATCAAAGGGATGGATATAACCTCACCTTCCTTTTGATAACTTAGGGGCTAAGGGTAATCATGTTGATGAAAAAAATAGGTGGAATGATGTCCTCATCCTAATACTCAGGTGGAGGGGGTGTTAGTGAGGAAGGGGTCTCTTCTTCAAAAATAGTAGCAGTGGGTTATTTGGCTTTCTTCTTATTAGGTAAAATGAAGCCAAGGCTATGTTTCTCATGAGTCTTTCAAGTCTCAATCAAGATCAATGTGTGTGTTTCATGTTTGTATCATTTTAATCCAAATACTTTCCAAGCACACCTATGGAGGTATACTTTGGTAAAGTCCAGGTTGTCCAAATAAGAGAAGGTGGAGGTATTTTGTTGAGGTAAAGAGGGTGCAATGGTAATGTTAAGTGGCTTGTCAAGTCCCCCATAGATGAAGTTGGTCTAAGAGTTGTGAGGTCCTAGAGGAATAATGGTTTCAATTTTGGGATCATAACTTGGTTTATGGTTGATTTTCCTATGTTCTTGGGGAGTAAGGAAAGCATCAAGGGTGAGAAGACAATATTTTTAAAGGGTAAGGAATTGAAAGGTAGGTTCTAAGGGATCAGTGGTGGGTATTTGGTCTATGGGAATAGATGAACTGGTAGATGCCTCTATGGAAGAGCGAGGAATGGCTTCTTTTTTTATGGCTAAGGGATTGATGGTGGATACTTGTGGTGCTTCTATAAAGGGAAGGAGGACATAATTAGGTTAGTAGGTCATGTTGTACGCTACAAAAGGGCTTCGGATAAATTTTATGGTGAAAATATAACCTTCATGTTCAAACTTGACACATTGATGGAGATTAGAAGGTACACAACTCATATCATAGATATAAGGTCTCCCTAACATAACATTGTACTAGAATTCACCTTCAACCATAAAGAAAAGTTCAAGGAGCATGTGAGGTCATAGACAAATGTGGAGGACAATAGTTCCTAAGGTAGTGGTCATAGTGTCATTGAAGGATCTAAAGATGACTGAAGTTTGGGACATGACATTATCCAGTAATTTGACTTGGTCATAGGCATGGGAAGAGATGATGGCTCCCCCATCAATCATAACCCATTTAACATGTGTTTGGTTGATGTGGATAGTAATAAATAGAGGAGTATATGGATCCTTATGTTGGATAGAGGTAATATTTGAGTCCTTGAAATTAACAAGGGTAGAGAGTTGGAGTACACCTATGAAGGCCGCTATAGGTCAAGAATCTCTTAGTCTGACCTTCAAAGCTTGTATAGCCTATATCATGGCATGATGATGGTGGGATGAGGTGGAAATGAGCTAGTAAAGGCTCATATTAGCTAGAGTTTGGTGAAGTTGATTAATAATGACCCTCCTAATGGATTTAGAGGGGTTAGCCTTAGAGATGCCTAAGATGGTAACTTTAGGTTTAGCTAAGGATACAAAGGTTTAGATTAGGTTTGGTTTATAATGAGTTGGGGGTGTGTCCATAGAATAAACACTTTGGCCATCTATTTATCCTTTTCTTGTGATCATGTAACCACATTAATGGTATGGATAGAGGGGAAAGGTGTGATAAGGGGTTGGGTAGATTCTCCATCACTCTAAGGTGAGAGTGGAGGATTAAGGATTTGCTAGAAAATGGACATTGGGTGCATTGGTAGAGGATTCAATGGAAGTTTATCTAATAAAATATCATCCTCATCATAATGTTGATGGATAATGGCTTGGAGAGCTTTTCAATTCTCCATGTCATGTTTAGGTATCTTATGATAGGAATAGATTTGACAGTCATTATACTAAGCTAGCTTCAAACCAAGAGGATTGATATGTCTGATAGGAGGTATTGTAAGGTAGAAGGTCTATAATAATCTTTGAAGAATGGTTGTATAGGATTTCCCTAAAGGTGGGGAAGGTCTAGAGGTTATGGTTTTGGTTGGTAATATGGGCATGTTGGTAGTAATGATTTGGTGAGAGAGGGTTTGGGTAAGGTGGCATTCTTGGTCAATGGTTTTGGTTTGGGAATGCTAGTTTTTGGGGTGTTCATGACTGATATTTTGGATATTGGTAATAAGAGAAGGACCGATGCATCTGATAGTAGATGGGCTGGTGTAACCAATGGTGGTGGCTGACATATGTTAAATGAAACTTGATTTTTAAGAAAAGTAGAGGGATGGGGCCCTAAGATAGAATATAAGGTGAAGGGAGGTAGAATCCTAACCATATGGATCTAAAATAGTTTCTCCCCTTTGCCTGGTTTGGGTTGAGGTCTAGGTATAATCTTGGATGAGGTTAATTACACTTTCAATAAAGGGTGAACCAAGCTTCATATAGGTAAGGCACTAAGATTTTTTGAAGGTTTGGTTGGTGGTGAAATCACTAGAGAAGCAACTATTTTGGTTGAATGAGAAGGTGAGGTGTTGGTAGAATTTTCTATTAGTTTATGAGGTGGTAGAAAAATGAAGGATTGGTTGGTTAAGTGCATGCCAAAAGGTTTGGGTTTGTTGATGTAAGGAAGACCTATATGTTTCTAAAAAATTGTTTGATCCTTATTTGTCTTTAAAGTAAATTCTAGTTTTTAAACTAATGCAGAAAAATGTTTATGCACCGATATTAATCCCTGTGTAGTGGATGCAAAGGAAAAACTCATAGGTTCTAGAGGATGATTGGTAGTTGGTCTATTTCCTCAAGAAAGGAATGTAAGGTTAGGATAGGTAGTCCCTCCATGAGAGATGTAGGTAAAAAATCTTATCCTCTAGGGATAATGTTCATAAGAGTAATGGTTTGTTCATTAGTTAGGATAGATGGTGAATTATTAATGGTTGCTTGTTTAGATATGCTAGTCAAGGGGGTACTTGATGATTCCAAAGCCTCCATGAGTTAATGAAGGGAGAAAGGAACTTCCTCATTTTGGGTCTCTAAGGGAGGGGAAGATGAATCCACCACCTCAATAGATGAGATGAGGTAAAAGTAGGTAGATTGGATGCTCGAGTGTTCATGGATGGGTTTTTCAAAAACCACATTGACCCTGTGGGCATCATGGGAACATTTAGCTTGTGTGTCCTCAATTTTATTGGGGGCATGGTTGGGAAAAGGTTTATTAAAGATGTTAAGTTCTTGATTTTGAGGGGAATTGGGATTATGAAACATGAGTTCCCCCTTATCAATAAGACTCTAAACAACATTCTTAAAGGTATTACATTAGCTGACATCATATTCAATTACATGATGAAAATCATAAAGGTCATTTTCATTGTACCAAGGAGGTGCTAAACAAGAAGAATAAAACTATTGGGGAGGTTTGATGGGTAGAAGCTATATAAGGTTAACTTTTAGTAGTTTCTCCAAGACTAAGGAATAAGATTCTCCAAGTGGAGTGAATTATTTTTTGTTGCTTTGGTTTGGGTTCCTTATGTTTTGGTTGTAGCTAATGGGAGAATGTTTCTGGTTGACATTGGGTGGAGGGTAAATTTTAAGGATAACTGCATTCATAATTCCCTTACCCTTAGTTTTGTTATTGGTTTAGTTGCCTAGTTTAGAGGAGGAGGTTTTTTTGGTCTTGAAGGTAGAGTTATTGTTTTACAACTTTAATTTACCCTCATCAATGGATCAATTCTCTAGATTATGTTTCATAGTAAAATCTTCATCAAAAGTTCTAAATTTTTAGACACATAGTGTAGAAGATATATGTTTGGCATATGCCCAAGCAAAAATTTCTATAAGCTCAGGTTGAAGTAAGGAAACTAAAATATGATTAATCAAGCTTTTCCAATAGGCAATTAAATTGGCATTGGACTCATCATTGAATTGCCTAATAGAATAAAGGTCAGTAATAGAGACCTTCTTTGAAATGTTAATGGAAAAGTGATCTAAGAAGACTTACACTAGTTGGGTGAAGGAGAAGATTAAATGTTTGGTAATGGCACTATACCAGTCAAGTGTTGGGGTGGATAAAAACATGGGGAAGGTTCTAAGGAAAAGTTAATAATCATAAGAGATCATGTAACATGATTGTCTAAAAGCACTAAGGTGTTGTTGGGGGTCCTCTTTTCTCTAAAATTTGGTGAATTTTAGAAGCTCTCATTGGGGAGGGTAAGGTCTGAGGGGGACATAAGGATGAATATGTTTGTTACAAATATGATTATAAGATAGGATGTTATGAGCCCCTGAAGTGGATGACTTGAGGTTGGTCATCTTATCCATGAGAATTTTCATTAGGTTAGTTTGGGGTGGTGAACCAAAAAGATTATAAGCTTAAAATTATGGTTGAGATTGGGTAACTTATTAGTAATTTTTTGGCAATTAAGAGGTTATCACATTTTCGAATGTGGATGCTAGAGGTTGGGTAACAGGCATGTAAGGATAGGTAGATGATGGTGGTAGAGTAGTGGGTACATACCCTTATGGGTCAAGGATGTATCCTAGATTAGGTGTAATAGGTATCTATTGAGGGATTCCTATGGATTGGGAATGAATGGTAGTTGGGTTGGTAACAAGAGGAGAGCTAGTGACCTTCATGCTAATAGGTGAAGTAGAATAGATAAGTACCCCTAATCTTCACAAAGGGGTATTGACCAATGGGTTTGGGTTGACAGAGGGAAGGTTGGTAGTGTTTATGGTAGGTGATCCAATGATAAGTGGAGTGTGATGGGTTAATGGATGGGTTTTTCCTAAGGTGGAGGAGTCATTAGTAGGGGTAGAAGGTGTAAGGGTAGCATTTGACTGGATAGGTTAGTTTTTAGTTGTGGCATCAAAGGGGTTAGTAGATGAAGATGCTTGGGTAGTTTAAGGTTGGGCAGTGAACATGGAAATAGGAACATCCCCCATAAGGTAGGATGGCATGCCATAAGGAGGATCTTGAGATGGAATTGAAACTTGGGCATGGTGAGGAGAGGTGCTAAGGTAGTGTTGAAGGGCAACTGTGTTGTTTTCCAAAAAAGTGGTAAAGTCCATGTCTCCCTAGTAAAATAATTGATGAAAAGTATGACTTCACAAAGGATGAGGTGAGTGTTCTTCCTCAAAGATGTACTCCATAGATGAAGAGGTAGAAGAGGTTGATTTGAGAGATAGGTTCTACTCTACTAGGTCTCTTTGTTGCTAGCAAGTGAGAACCATATAATAAAGGGGGAGATAAAACAAGAATAAGCTCACCACTCAAATAGGAAAAAGATAAGAAAAATGATCAAGGCAATCAAGACACACACTATAAAGTACATTAATCCTAAAGGTTAGTTTTAATCTCACTTTTGGCTTATGCCTTAGTTTATAAGAATGTGTGATAGAAGTTGGCCTATAGATTAGGTACTATAGAAGTAGTCTATGGTTGGTTTTGATTTGTTTAGGTATTCAAAAGAATCTATATTGGAATCAATATGTGGCTTGGTATTAGGTCTTACCCCTTTACTTCATAGTCCCAGAATGATAGGGGTGTTAGGTGCTTAGCCAATATATATTGATACGATGATTTTATACTCAACTAGAGAGCTAAGTTAGTTTTTCCTTAGTAATGGAATCCAAGTAGGATGGTCGATAAATTGTAAGGTGACCGCTAGGTGATGAAATCCCAGTTAGGCCTTGTCTCTAATTATTTTGATGTTTGATTGATGAAAGTGGCTTAGCTAGTGTGTGTAATAAAAGTGACACTATGATAAGATTACTATGATTTAATTCAAAATGAATTAATTTTAAAATTAAGTAATGGATGTAGTTGATTTTAATCCTAAAAGAGATTTTAGTTTCAATTATGAGCATAGATATAGAGAACATATAAATTCAAAGAAAATATGAGTAGAGATTGTAGGTCCCATTGGGAATGTCATAATGTTTCATGTAAATTTTACTATTATCTAAAAGAATGGAATAAAATTGAAAATATGGGTTGTGGTAAGAATACCTATTAATTTGTGCACATATTGAATCAAAATATTGTGAAGAGCTCCTATTTGGCTTGGGAGGAAGACCTACAGATAGGAAAACACTAAAACAAACTTGTTCATTAGATAGATATTTGGATGGATTTCCTATATATATATATATATCTTGGAAGCAATAGCTTCCTTAGGGGATGCCAATTCACATGTTTTAAATAATTAAGTTCAAAAAACTAAAAAGAAGTTACTTGCATCAATAATCAAAAGGTACTAAAATTAAACAAAAGAATGCTTGTTAAGAAAATACTAGAAATGATCAAATTAGTGACAAATTGATTAGTACTAGTGCTAAGGGGTTGGATTATGCTTCAAAAAATCTAAAATGGGTCTTTGAATGCTTAGAAACACAAAAAATTAGGCTTGATTTATGTTAGGTGGGTGAAAATAACTTGTTTGTTTTCACTATCATAGTGACTGTCAGTGGTTAAGGTGACCTTCAATGGTTAAGGTGACTATCAATGGTCAATATGAAAATTATAAATTGAGTAGAACATCGATGGTTGAGTCAACCATCAAAAGTTACTATGTAATTTCTAGGTTGGTGAATTACTAAATAATAGGATCTGACAGATAAATTTTGAGAGATGGGTAAGGGCTAGGATAATTACAAAATAGAAATAAATTACATTAATATTGATGAATAAGTACTTGGCTTACTAGAACTTAGTTGGGTGACTGGTTGAAGTAGTTATCCTATTGGTGGAATCTAACATGATTATGTCAAGGTAATGGTACTCAAGAATTTGGTTGAGTGGTGATGATAATTTGACTCTTATTAAGATTGCAAACAACAATTGATAACATTGATGATACTGATTGTCTTATAAAATAATCCTAAATCCTTGAGCTCTTAATAATTATTGTAAATGGATTTGACCTCTTAGGCCTCTATCTCTTATAAGCACAAGCACGAGGTAGAAGTTAAGGTGCAATTAGGCCATCTAAGTATAATATGTCCATGAAGAGGCTCACAACAAGATTTAGATGAGTTATATTTAGAAGAGGTCAGTGAAACTTGCATATTTTCTAATCAAGAGGTGGATCCTAACCATTGATGGTCAGGTGTCCCTAAGGTTGACAGTTGATGGTCACCCTGACCGTCGATGGTTAGATGGAGAAAGAGGGTCCTAAAGGTGAAGTTAAGTTAGTTTGGTGAGACTAAGTTTGGATGGGCTTTATTAGACCTAATTGGCATATATTGGTCCCAAGGGGTCCTAGGTAGGTCTAGGGGGACTTTTGACATTCAAAAATGCAGGTGTGTATATTTATGGTGTCTACATATGGCTCCCTTGGAAGGGAGTTCCAAATCAAATCAGAGTAGAAAGAGAACCAAGGATAAAACATATGATCATGAAATATAATGATGTTAATAAAAAGGTGAACATAGTTGATTTATATTTGGGAGTTTTCACCCTCTAAAATGATAAATTAACTCTAATCCTTCTCATACTATTCTTGGATTATGGAAGATGCATTTTGATGGGGTTATGTGTAAATCTAGATCTAGGGTGGGCATTGTTCTAACTGACCCAGTTGGTAAAAAATATCATGATTCTTACATAATATAGTTCCCATGTACCAATAATACCATAATTATGAGGATCTTATTCTAGGACTACAATTTACCATCAAGAACAAAGTCAAAGAACTACTAGTTTATGGTGACTTATAACTAGTAATCAATAAGGTAAGGAACAAATATCAATGTAAATTGCCATACCTTAAGAGGTACAAATTTAAGGTATAGGATCTAGTTGAGTATTTTGATGATTTTATTATTATTTCTATCCTTAGGGAATAAAATATAGATGTTGATTAACTATCCTTTGTTATGGCTAATCTCATACTTGACCAAAACTCATTGAACTTCAGCATTGAGTTAATACCTTGTCCTTCTATCCTAGACAATGTAAACTATCTATAGGTCTTTAGTGATGCCAAACAAATATTGAAATTCATGGCTAAATTAGGATCATTTGAGGCATATATCATAGATGAAAATGATGAAACCACCCTTGATAATAAATTTGATGGAAAAGTCATTCAACTGAATGACAACAAGATCCCTAAGGGAATAATTGCCTTAGAAAGGTTGTTTGATCAAGATAAGCTAGTTGAAACCTCTAATATTCCCAAAGTAAATATAAAATATTACAATGTAGTTGATCTTGGACCTCAAGATTAACCTCATCTAGTCAACATTGGAAAATCCTATACTAGTGTTGAAAATAAAAGATCTAAAGAACTATTAACAAAATGCAAAGATGTAATAGATTGGTCATATGATGACTTGAATATCTTTTATCTAAGGGTCATCACATATGCAATACCTCTTATAAATAATTATAAACCTTTCAGGTAGAAGTAGAGGTCTATAAATCCTATTTTAGAACCCATGATTTTAAAAAAAACTAAGAGATTGATGGATGCTTGAATAGTATTTCCCATTAGATACTCTAGTTTTGTTTCCAATTTAGTCCCAGTTAGGAAAAAGAATGGTCAAATTGAATTATGTATTGATTCTATGAATCTAAATATGGCATCTAAAAAATATAATTATCCTCTGCCATATCTTGACCAAGTAATACAAATTGTTTTTGGTTTTACGACGATGTCATTCCTTGATAGTTTTTAGGATATAATCAGGTACTAATAGACAAGGAAGACACAATGAAGATGGCATTTACAACCAAGTGGGGCACCTTTACCTATAATAAAACTCCTTTTATACTAATCAACATAGGATATACCTTACAATAATCCATGTACCATGCCTTCTAAGGTTTGATTGGTAAATGCATCATAATTTACATGGATGATCTAACTATTTTATCAAAAAACATGCAAGACCACGTCATACATTTACAACAGGTATTTGAAAGGTGAAAAAGGTATGTAATTTCCCTCAACCCTAAGAAAAGCATTTTCTATGTCACTAATGGAAACTTGTTAGACCATGTTATTACTAAAGATGGGATTTCTATAGATCCTAAAAGAATAGAAGCTATATCAAAGATAAAAACTCCCAATAGTAGAAAAGAATTAAAATCATCTTTTGGTAAGATAAACTTCATGAGAAAATTCATTTCTAGATTTACAAAACATGTCAAGACATTGAATGATATGTTTAAGAAGGATGCTAAGGTCTCATGAAATGATGAATCAGAGAAGGCCTTTGGGGAAATCAAAATGGCAATCAGTCAGGTTTTAGTCTTGATAAGTCCAAAAAATTTAAAGTATTTTCTCATTTACTCTTTTACCTCTGAGCACACCATCATTGTTGTTTTCACATATAGAATATATGGGTGTGATCATCCCATTCATTTTATTAGTAGTAACTTGAAAAATGTTGAGTTGAACTATCCTTTAATTGATAAATAATATTTTTCATTAGTCAAATCCATCAAGAAATTTAAGAACTACATTCTTAGGAATAAAGTGCATACCATTCTTCCATATCCATCCACTAAGTTAATGCTAAGTCATAATGAGCTTGGAGATTGAATAGGTAAGTGGATGTTTGTCTTCTAAGGATATGACATAGAGATGAAGACTAAAAATTTGGTAAGGTGTCAAGGATTGATCCAAATGATTGCCAATACTAACCTCAAACTAAGTATTATGCAAGTTGATCAGAAGAATTTTCAACCTAATGACTGGTATGATCCTATCATTAATTTAATAATCAATGGCACTTATCCTGTAGGACAAACAAGGGATCAAAAAATATCCCCAAGGCTCAAAGTAGCTCACTATCTCATCAAGGATGGAATCCTATACCAAAAGAAGTTCGAAGGTGTGTACTTAATATGTGTGTCCAAGGAAGAAGCCACTGAGATAATGAGCATGTTTCATGAAAAGTTAAGAAGTGGACATCCATATAGAATAACCACATCTCAAAAGATCCTTTACCCTTATTGGATGTCCTCTTATCTTGGAAATAAGATGAATCATTGCCTTGGAAGGTATTTAGGAAAGGCACACGCAAACCTTTATTTGCATGCTTCTTTCCATCACAAGCCTGCACAAAAATAGCGTGTTGAAAATTCTTTCCACAAGGCATTTAGAATTTGTGATGATGATAACATGGAGAAAGAAATAGAGCATTTAAATAAAGTCTTTAAGATAAATGGGTACAAAGCTAGGAAAATTTCAAGGGCTATAAAACAAGCTAAATATATTGGAAAATGATTTGGCTACTATTGTCCCACCATTTATAAATATTCTCATAGGCATGGAAGAGAATTCCATTCATGCCAAATCTTCAACATAAAAGAACCAAAAGCATCAATACCATTTTAACTAGTACTAGTTGATAAAAACTTTGTAAAATGGGGGATATATTTTATTAGAGTCATCAATCCTAACTTATTAGAGGGTCACAAATATTTTATAACATCAACTAATTATTACACTAGATGGACTGAAGTAGTATCTACCAAACAATGCAAAACTGAAGAAGTGATAAAGTTCTTAGAATAAAATATATGCATCAGAAGTGGGACTCCACTCTCTTTGTTATGTGAAAATGGGCATGCATTCATATCCATAAAAATGAAATAATGGGAATATTATAATGGTGTTATCCTCAATTTTTCATCAAACCATTACCCTCAAGTTTATGGATTATCTGAATCAACAAATAAGAACTTGATGAAGGTAATTAAGAAGTTTGTAACAAAAAAACTTAGAACATGACATAAAATCCTCAAATATGCCATTTATTTAGATATAAAAAGGGTCAAGTAGGCCCTTAAATTATCCCCTTTCTTATTGGTATATGACCAAGAACCCATATTCCCCATCACACTCAAATTGCCAACTTACAAGTGTATGCAAGAGTATATGGAGGAAGATCGAGAATTTATAAAATCAAGGCTACTTGACATAATTTAGATGGAGGATTATAATGAAAAATATTTTTCTAAATTTAGTAGGCACCAAACCACAATGAAAATGTGGTTTCATAAATGATCAAAGATCAAGGTGTTTATACAAGGAGACTTGGTTCTTCTTTAGGACAAGGCATTTGAGCCCAAGGCCAAACATGGTAAATTTACGCCTCTCTAGATTGGCCCTTATCAAATTATAGAAACACTTGGAGACAAAACCTTAAAACTAAAGGATCTACAAGGAGTAGAGTTCACATTACCCACCAATGGTCAATATTTCAAGCACTACTTTTACGCTGCTCCACCTGGGATCTTCATGGAGTAAATCTATAAAGATGGTTAGATTTAGGGTGGGTAGGATATTTTAGTTTATTTTTATCCTTTTCCTTTCTATCCTTTATTTGTACATAAGTTTGTATATATTTACTTTATTTTCCTTTACTTTATGTTGGGTGTTTTCTTTCTATTCATGTATTCCTTGCTTCTAATAAACCCTTTTGGATAGCTCACAGCTCCAAGCTCACCTGATTGCTCAAAAAAATACATAAGTTCAAAAATGTAGTTATGGATCTCAAGCATGTGATGACCATATACTAGAAATATGATCTTGATGTTATAATTTAAAATAACTATTAAATACTCGTGAATAGGTCAGTTGTCCTGTAAGGACTTAAACATGGTTTTGATCTAAAATTGGTTTTAAGAAGAATTGTACATGTAGAATGAATCCTAAATTGTTAAAGCACTATCATGTTTGCACTAAATAAATATCCTTGCCTAATACAAAGGTTACAACCATAGGTGATTTTCTAAAGATCAGACACTTGACAAAATCCTAAAACCTGGCTATCTTTATTTCTAATTTTTTTCTAGAAAGCTCAAAATATCTAAAAATAAAAAAAGAGAGATTATTGAAAAATCAAAAGCTTTTCAAGCAAAGGTGATTATGTTAATATCCACTAGGGCTATGGATGCCTAGTTGGCAGTGGAACAAGGCCATGAGTAGATCCAAAGGCATATTTTTTGGGGCTATGGATGATTAGATAATAGAAAAATAATACCCAAGCCTTCCCTGAACTAAGATCATGATGCTTAATCAATATCCAAATGTGCTCAAAATCAAGGTTAATGATTAAAGACTTGAAACCTAGAATTTGTCCCTTGAATCTCAAGGAAAAATGTAAGTGGAATCAGAACACATAAACATCATGACTATATTTTGATGTTTAATCCTCATTATATAGATGCAAGGTTTGTTTCAACCATGAATTGATCTTAATAATGGTGATGGTCAACTGGAATAAGTGACTTTTTTTTTCTGAACCAGAGTCTCTAAGTTCTAATATATTTCTATCTTTCCTTAGAAGCCACCATTTATTGAATTCAACATACCCCCATTTATAAAAAATAGGGACCCTTGTGTAAACTTGAACCTTAAAACTGAAAAATTATCATGTTTTGTAGAGTATTTTTATTTAAATATCATCCATGCCTATTAAGGGTGGCCCATTCTGATCATAATCTTGCTTTGACTTTTCCTAATATTGCTAATAATAGATATTCATGCTTTAGTTTTAGGTTTCATGGGACCACCATTGAATGGATTGGACTTGAGATTTATAGATTAATCTTCATTTAGGATTTTACTAGCCTTTGGTCTATATGAACTTGAGATAAAATCCATGTTTTAGATGCTTTGAAACCCTCCTTTGAAAAAACCCTAGCTTAGACCCTTTAGTTTAATTCAAAATTCATGGGGATAAAATTGGTGGGAACACTTTATGCCAATATTGAATCATGTTTTAAACAAGATTAAGCCCTATCTTAAAATTCATAATTGGTCCCTGTATATCTCACCTTCCTTTATTCCCTTTGATTTTAATACTGGGTCTAACTTTCACATGTGCAGGGTCTGTTACTTTCCTATCTCAGCCTCACTTTATGTTTCATGGTCCCTTTTGGTACTTAGCCTAACATCTTAGTGCTAAGTCCCCATTCATGTTTTTAAAAATAAACAAGACCTTATCCTTAAGACTTTAGCCTAACTTAAGTTCCTTGCATATTTTCAGGTTTGATGATTTGTGCTTCATCAGGTGACATTGATCAAGAGAAGTGAAAGTAACCCTACAAAAAAGGCTCTGATCCATTAAACCTATCTTTCTCAATCACTCATATTGTAATCAATGGTTTGGAGGAGCCCATATGAAGATCAATGCACCACAGACTCTCCACAAGGTCAATAAAGTTGAAATCTCGAAAGCCCCATAGGGCCACCACATGGCACTCCCATGTTAAAACTCAATATCAAGAGAACCTTGGGATAAGACCTAGTGTTTTAGTCATTCAAGGATCATCATTTTATTATGTTTTAAAAATTAGGTTTATGACTTACTCTAATTATATATATATATGACCCTAAGATAACTCGATCCACTTTGTGATTTTAGGGACCAATATCATGAGTCTATTCAGATCATGATCTACAATACATGCTTACTCATAGAGAATGATTTGATGGATTATATTAAACCTAGGCTTTTATGAGACCAACTACATTCAGAGCTTAAATTTGATGCTCTCACACCCATCATTTGATGTCCATGAGGCCATCATTGATGTGTGAGAGGCCATAAAATTTTATCCCATATGAAAGGTTTTTAGAGCTTAAATTTGATGCTCTCACATCCATCATTTGATGTTCGTGAGGCCATAATTTGACGTTCACAAGGCCATCAAATTTTAGCCCCATATGAAAGGTTATTAAAGATTAATTTTGACATTTGTGTGAATGTCATTTGATGTTTACGAGGCCATCATTGACATCTATGAGATAGTCAAAATTTATGTCAAGAGATAATTTCACTCAAAAGGAATAATGTACTTAAGACTATCAATTGATCATCCATAGATTAATCTAGTCATTTTAAGCCACATTTAAACTCAAGATCCCTATAACTAGGTTTGTATTTGTATAGACTAAGATTGAACATCATGGTAGACCTAAACCTTAGTCTACATAAGCCTAATGGTCATTTTAAACCTAATAGGCTTATTTTGACAAAATGTCTCATCACAATAAGACTTGGCTTAGGAATTTTGATCTAAAGTTGTATCATGTTTACTAACATATGAAAACCTTAGGTTAAAACATTACATAGAATCCTTTTGTTATTCAAGCCCCCATTATAATGTATTAGCCTAAATACTTTGTTCTAAAGTTTGTTTCATGTTTATTAAGCACATAATAGAACTATAGCCTAAAATATTTAGCCTAAGTATTTTATACACCCTGATGATGATTAAAGTTTATGCATATGTGCAATACTAATAGTTAACACTTTATCTAGGAAAGAAATATCAAATGGCATGAAGCTAGGATGGCATTTTCAATGAAGCTCTAGGGAAGTATGAGATCATCACATGGTAGAAGCATAGTAATATCTAGACCAAAGATGTGAAGATCTCTAAAGGCCCATAGAACTACTAAGTGGCATGGCTACAAAGCCTAATGTAGACAAAGACCAATGACATGTAAGTCTCGATATCGATATCAATGGTTTGTGTTGATTCATGCATGAAGATAAAATGGTGTGAAGCAAAAGCTAGATTTTAAGAGGACAAATTCTAGTTTTTCAAAGACATTATGAAAATTTCCATGAAAAATGCCAACAAGATGCCACAATGGCACAAAAAGCTAAAATTTTTATGAGCTCAAAGAGTCAAACATATAAATGCAAGGGTCTGAATCAAATCCAAGGTATGAATTTACCTAAGTCTAAGTAATCCATTGCCATTAAAGCTATAGGAAAGCTCTAGCCTCTACTAAAAACCCTAAGTTGATATCAAATTAACCATAGTTAAATTAGAAGATCATAATTATTGTCCAAAGTAGTTCAAACTAATTCAAAGGACATTTGTAGACAAATACTAAATGATTCATGAAATTCAAAATCATGATAGCCTAAAGGCAACATAGAGAAGACACTAAGCTATATCTTACCATAGACTCTTAAGGAAGGCTCTATAGATACATAGTGATTGCCATCATGTCCTTAAACATTGGGGAGAATAATTGGTCCAAGATATTTTGGACAATTGAAGAGTTACATCCCATAACCAGAGAAGAAGAGAATGTGTCCTTCAAGATGAGGTACTATGACCTAGTTGTAGCATAGATGTTGAGCCTCCACCATGTAGTAGCCAAACTAGAGGTACTCTACTGTATTGATGTCCTTCTTTTTAAAGAATGTAAAATTGAAAAGCACATGCTAATAAATGAATATACTCATAAATACATTATTTATGTATCCCCTATTACATTTGAAATCTATTAAAATATCCCCAAGCCCTAAGTGGATGTTCCCAGACTTTTTGAATGGGCTAAGAAAAATGACCTCAAAACCATTTTAGCATCATGGATATAATCTAGAAGCCATGTGTTTTTTGACCCTAGTGAGAACATTCCCATCACCAATTCTGACCTAGAATTAGAGTGATAATGACCCTAATGAATAGACTCTTTGTATCTGTGTAACCACTTATGTTGATAGCATGTGGGTACCCCTAGTCTATTGCATGATTGAAAAGGAGATAACTCTCCCTATTGGTGAGTGTATCAACACATTCCTATGTATACATATCACTATAGTTAGGAAAGGGACTAGGAGGGAATTTTATATGATGTCCTACCTCCTGGATGCCTTGTTTACCATGATTGAGATCCTTAACTTCAAGGGATGGTCCCTTAAGAGGACATAAATAGTGTCCCAATTTTACTCCAAATTACATATCTTCAAATACAAATAGCATATCCAATTTATATGTGATTTCATCTATCCTCATTTGATTGATGCCTTAATAATAACCTCTATACCAAGAATCAACCCATTGGTAAGGAAATCCATCGAAGCCATTAGAGACTTATGGTTTTACTTAGACTACATAATCATTTAGATTGAGGGAACACAATACACTCTATTGAGGTTACTATTCCATGTTCTATAGAAGCTAACTGATCAAAAAATTTAATTTCAATTATACAATGGTATACATGGTGCTTGTAAGGAAAAGAAGAAAGGATTGTTACATATTATACCCTTGACTATCGATATGACCATATTCTAGTATTAGAACAATATTGAATATGTTGCTAGACATAGATCCTCCTTTGAATTATAGCATGATGACTTAAGGTAATGGGACCTAAATGACAAGGTCACAAATCATTTAAATGTGAAACTAATGATGTACATTATGAGCATCAGCCAAGTGTTTATTATAATTTGTACACAAAAGCCTCATCCTTCTACAAGGTTCTAATAGGATTGAATAAATTCAACATCAACTTAGAGGATAGGTTGATAATGGATATGAAGGGATGTGATGACATTTAAAAACTCAATATGAAATAGTACCACCTATTGGGAGGTCAATCTTCTAGCTCTCCTCTAACCCAACCACATACAAAAACATAGTAGTTTAAATCACACCTTGCATAAAAACATGAAGTGTAGATTACACAAAGGTCATAGGAAAGAAGACCTGGTGAAGGGCCATCATCTTCTACCCAAACTAGAAGACTAGAGTCCCCCATTGAATATATAGATGTAATTATATATTATATATAAGAAATAGTAGAAGATGCATTGCAAACATTGGTTGATGCATATGGATCAGATGAAGAAGTTGAATAAGTAGAATAACCTCAGTCTCAAACTAAGGAAAGGTCAAATATATAAAAGGATAAAGGCAAGTAGGTAGTACTAGACTTAGTTCCCATTGCTCCCCCACATAAAACAAAAGTTGAAGTTGCCAAAGTTCCTGTAGGACCAAATAAACCCAAAGTGACCTTCACTCACCCATTGAGTGAGGTCAATACCTTTAGTGATGAAAATGCTATCCATGGGCCAATCATTTCTGAGTGGTTTCTATATGGGATGTTAAAAAAGATACCAACTATGCACCACCAGTGGGGAATCATAAATTTAGTGAACATTCATGTTCATAAAGAACTCAAAACTTAGATCCTAGAGCTGTAATGATAATAATAAAAGAGAAAGATGACTACCCCTAAGAGATCAAGTGGCACTCAAATAGATGCTCCTAAAACTTCAAATGGAGTACAAGTTGAGATGCCTACTCTGAAAGTGACCAAATCATTAGTTGGATTAATATTTAATCTAGAGTCTACTAGCATGGAGTGAGTAATTGAAAAAAAGGCCATGGTGGGAGGTGAAGAGTTCACCTTCCAAAAGGTTGAACCATTTTTTGACTTAACCCCAATGGTTGAACAAAATCTAGGGTAGGATAAAATATTTGAAGAGAATATCCTTGAGGTGGCTCAATCTTAGAGTGATAAATTTTAGATAATGATTAAGGGTCTTATTTGAGAAAACAAGATTCTAAAAGAAGCTATGGTGTTGTCCATTCATGAGGATAGGTTCAAGAAATTTGAGGATGCCATGGCAAGTCTATTTGACCTTTTGAAAACAACCCAAAAAAATATAGAAAGAAATAGATATGTAAATATCTAAGGTAATATGACAAGTTGGCCAATGGAAAACTACAAGCTTCTAGGTGAAATAAATAATGAAGGTTTTATCTAAAAATCTATTCCCAAGTTTTAGGATTATTAGCAAGGCACATATGAATATGGCCATGGCCATATTGGTGGACAAAAATTATGCCCTAGATATCTAGTGTAAGGATATGAAAAGCCTTTCTAAAGCCTTAAAGTAGTTGGAGGATGATATGTCTCATATCTTAGATAGTTTGACCAAAGAGCCTACATCTCTCATCCCACTAGGTCTCACAGGGGATGAACAATTTAAACAAAGAACCTTGAAATTCATACAAGAAGTGAGAAATCAAGGAGAGAACCAAGACACAAATGGTAAAAAAAAAGTCATGGGTTTATTTATATACTCTAAGGAGAAAATAGGAGATGCCAGGGGCATCAAGAAATCTATGGAAATTTTTGAGAAAGACCTTAAGGACCTAGAATACTATGGGTGGGAACTTTTCTTGAGGCCAATGATTGATCTCTAGTTTGTTAGTGACCAACACTATAGGCTAAAAATTCTTCAATAAAAAACAACATCAACCTAGGTCCCACTATCTAGATAAGGGTGATATGTTCCATTGGAATTTTGGAATATTCTTTGTAAAAGCACGTGAATATTGTTAGCACATTGCCTAGATGTCAATATATTTTAGTACATTTGGTGTATTTTAAGGAACATTGTAAATGGATAGTTGTCCTTATACACTTGTCAATCAATGAAACTGGGCTACATGCTTCTTTAAAACCTATAAAAGGATCATTTTCTATTGTAAAAAGGGGGGAGAGTTCTAAGATATAGAAACTACATTGTATCTTTTGAAGAAATTTAATACAATCAAGGAATACTATAAAGTTTGTCTCAATTATTTGTGTGAATTACCATCATGGATTCTCTCTCAATTTCTTGTTCTAAGTCTTAGATTTGAATGATTTTATATAATTATGGATGTGTATCTATAATAAAAGGTTGATAATTTGTGAAAATTCTAAATTAGTTGAATGTAGTTAGGTTTACATCATTTCATATTACTTTGCATAAAGATGTGATATGCTATTTTATTACATTAATAAATCTTTAAGGTAAAACAAGGTCCTAATTATACTATTTAATATTATCCATAGATACTAGTTTGGTGTGTAATGGGATTTTAGTAAATGCTATTTCAAGTTATACACTTTTTGAATGCATGCTCAGTTAGAATTTAAACCTTGTCATAATGTTTAAGATAAAGATCAACAATCATATACTTTCTCTCCACCCTACCTTTCTTTTTTATTCTTTTTTAACCAAATCACTGTAACTTAAAATCATTGTAAATATTCATTCTAGAATAGTCTTATATTAGATCTTGATCATAATTCATCATTACTAGCATAAGAACTTCACATCATGTAAAGATCATTAACAACCAAGGTGGCTCCCAACCACCAACTAATATAAATTTGTGGAATAGTCTATTTTCTCTACCTCTGCTTCACCAAAGTTAATCTAATTATCAAAACTTAAAACTCATGCTTTGAAATCCCTGAGTTCTAAAATGATAAGTGTTCTTTAAGCACTGAGAGCACCTATGATACACATAGAGGCATCAACAAAGTCTCACTCTAAAAAACCAGTCTTTACTAAGTCACTTCTTAATGATTATAACCACCTTTGGTAAAGTCATTATCTCAACCATATAATTGATTTAAAAAGCCTCCATTTGACAATATAGCCTCTAAGGAGTTGTCTCTTGACCTTTTTCCCATTGTTGGTGAGTCTCACTTTGATAAAGCAATATCTATGGAGAACAATATGCCATCAGAAGCCATTACTTGTCCAAAACCAAAAATTAAACAAGTTATAATTTTAGTATCATCCACACTAGATGAAGAATTAGAGTTAGAGTTAGGTTATACACTTGAACTAACATTAGATTTAGCATCAAAAACAACATCAATGCTAGTCTCACCATCAGATTCAAAGTCATTTGAGTCAGACTCAGCTTTAGAATTAGAATACATTTATGGATATTATAATATTGGTTACACATGACTCATAGACTAATTTGAATATATTTATGATCCTTCTACTATTTTTGAGGATTATTACTTTATTTTCAACATGATTTCTCATAGTATCTTCTATGAATATTGTGTAGCCTCTTCTAATTCCACTACCATTCCATATGACATTAACACCAACCAACCTAGCCATTTTTATTGACCTTACACTTCACATAAGTGTCAATTGGAACCAACATAAGCACACCTTTTTGAACTACATCTATGGAAACATAAATGTTATAAAATATCAAGGGGGCCAAGATCAAATTCATGTAGAAGAAGAACAATCTCCTAGTGAAACCTTTTCGAAGGTGCTAGAAGACAATGCAATTTTAAAATCAACATCTTATAGTTAAATCTTTTTAGAGGCACTAGAATAAAATCAGCATACAAAATGAAAACTCCTTAGTGAAATTTTTTTAAAGGTGCTACATGAATATCAAGACAATTTCTTTAGTGAAACTCTCATCGAGGGACTAGTAGCTTAGCATAATAGTTTCACTACTTGATGAAGACATTATCAAATATGAAATTAGTAAAACTTCCACTCTACATCATAATCAAATTGTATATACTCTCTAGCCCAAGTAATATAAGAATTTGGTAGTCTTATCAAGAGCATATTCATAAATATTCAACCCCATCACATCCAAAGTTATGTTGAATCCAAAATCAATAACATTGTGTGTGCTTGAAAGCCTTGATCTTAATTTATTTCCAAACCATTATATATTCCATTATCATCCACCTTTATATTTCCAAATTATACCTATCATTCACTATTTATCCATATTTACCATCCCTAGCTTCACTTTCCTTTATAGATGCTACAAATGAACCTTGTCTCAACATTTGAAGGAAACCAAATCAATGACCAACAAAGATCATACCAACATTATTGGAATCCAAATCTATAGTAGGTTCTTAATAAAACATCTATTCAGAGGAGGTGTGGGATAATAATTTACATGATATATTATTTTAGTTGTGTCATTTTTTGATCAAGATGTGCATCTCCATGTTAGAAAAAATAATAGAAACTTTTACCATTTGGCACAAACCATCCCTTTACCTGGCCAGAATCATATGCCATTTGCCATTTAACTTTCCATCATCATTTTCCATTTACCTTTCCATTCCATTTATCATTACTCTTTCCATTATTTCATACCCATCCATTTTACCTTACCTTATCATTAGGGGGCAACCCTCTTACCATTTTATCTAATTATCACACCAACATCATCCTAAATAATGCCATATAATACGTCATTTTACCATACACTCCCTATTAGAAAAAAACCCTATTTTTAGCTATCCTATCTAACCCCTTTGATCTTGGTTCCTTTGGTTCTTCCTACACCTTTTACAAGGGGATTCCATTCCACTTTACATAATTTTAGAATTCCATGTTTAGATGATAGTTTATGAAAGTAGTGTGATAATGGATCTGGCAAGTTATCTTTCATTTATGTTTAATTGATGCTACTAATTATAACCACCTTTGGGAAAATTAGTATCCCACCTTGTGTTTACTAGTTATAACCACCTATGGTAAAATTAGTAGCACAAACCTATGCTACTATTTATTAATTATAACTACCTATGGATAGATTAGGAATAACACCTTTCACCATGCATTACCACATCACATTGTCATTATTATTTTCATTTACCTTATTGTTTACCTCCATTTTAGAATTTATTATTCCTTAGTTAGTTTTCCTTACCTTTTATGTTGGTATAACTATTGTTACTTGAAGTCCTAGTGAGACTATGTAGGTGACACTCAATTTATGTTGAGGTTATCTTAGTTACCCTTATCTATGCTTTCACTATTTTATGAGAATTTTTAAGTTTGAATGCTCTCACCTTTTTACAAACTTAGCTTGTTTAGTATCTCATAATTATTTATTGATTTAAGATACATAAAAAAATTCCAAAAACATTTGCAAATAGATCTTGAAAATTCTAAACATTGACCACTTCTTTGCGTTAAGGATTTTGGGAACCCTAAGTTATTTCATCTAACTTCTCCATCCTTATTGGCCTCACCTACCACATTTTCACCATTTTCAGAGTCCATTCCCATATTCCTGTATAACACAATCATGTTTTTCTTCTCATAATTTTATTTTATCCCATATCCAGGGAGAACTACATTTGGCTTAAATTTTACATTAGACTTTGTATCCATGGAACTATGTAGGTAGTGTCCACTTTCCTAGTACATCTAGAGTTAGCTCACCCACTCCCTTTTCTTCTATTCACCCCATTTTGTTTGTTTGATTCATTATCTCATATAACTTAGGGGAAATATTTGTCATCTTGTTTATTATCTGTTTACACTAACATTATGACTAACCATTGTTTGTGTTTATTTCATCTTATTTTGTTTGTTTATTCTTTTTTCATTTCTTCATGTTTTGTCTTTCTTTTTGTTTATTGTTTGCCTATTTATTTGTTTTCTTATTGTGACTTGACTTACTATTTCCATTGGGTGATTCCTTGTGCAATATACTTAAGTCCATCCATATTCATATGTGAACATTATCATTATGGTTTTTATCAATGGTATATTTTTTTCCTTTGTTTATTGGATCATATGTTAATCCTTATGAATATTTTGGTTATGTTATCATGGTGTCCTATCATGATGCATATTGTCATGTGATACACCAAAAGTCATCTCAAGAAGTCTTATAAGTAATGTGGACATGATATATCTCCTTGACACCTAATTATTTTTTATCTACCCTAAATCATTCCACATATATAGTAATTAAATCACAAATTATTCTTAACCCTTTCTAGTTAGGTTGAGCATCTCCTTCTTAGCAAGTTTCCAAAATTCATCTTTATCCTATATACCAATTTGCTATTATTGAGAGATAAAGATTATAACCTTATCTAGGAAAATCATTGTATATTATCCCACCTTCACTATCAATGATTCTAACTGCCTATGGGCAAATCATTGTATACTATCCCACTTGCATTATCAATGATTCTAACCACCTTTGAGAAAATCATTATCTCATCCCACCTAATAAGATAATGGTTATAAATACATATGGGAAAATCATTGTGTTTCCATCCATTTGAAGGTTAATGATTATAAATACCTTTGGTCAAATCATTAGCTCTATCCACCCAACTAGGGCATGTTTTTATCCTGCCAATGATTATAACCACATGTGGGAAAATAATTTTTTTCCTTTTTAAATTATTATAACTACCTATGGAAAAATCATTATCTTATTACCCTAAGCCTTTTTCAAAGATTATAACCACCTTTGGCCAAATCATTACCTTTTTTATCCCACCTATACCAATGATTATAACTACATGTGGGAAAATCATCTTGTTTATTTTTCGAAATAGGTCAGCTCCATATGCCACTAATTATAATCACTTATGGGAAAATCAATATTGTATACCCCTTTTACTTTTTTATCCCATCATTACCTCCTTGTGAGGGAGAAATTATCGACCCCTTTATCAATCACTCCCTTAAGGGAGAATCTACAGTTCATTTATCATTGTTGAAGTCATAGGCATACATGACCTTTTCATTCTTTGAGAAGATGTTACTGTGCCTATAGCTTGTAATACCTTCCCAAATAGAGGAAATCTATATAACCTAAAACTGGCTACAATTGGCTTTTGACCAAACTTTAGACTAATTTATACCATCCATTAAAAATTAAGCCTAAGAAGCACTGAACATCCCAAATTTGGTTGTGAATCCTTCATACAAGATTAAAATCATGTTGAGAAATATATAATTGGTGTATTTTATCATATGCAACAATAATCTCTCATAGATCCATCCATAATCATCTTAAAAAATCAAAATAGTCAATTTGGCCTAAGAACCTATTATGTGGGGCACTTGCACACTTAAATAAAATCTTAGAAATGCTAAAAAACTAGTCAAAATTAACTAACAAACTAAACTAGATTAAATTCCTAGTTGAATTATCCATTTGGAATTAATGAATATCTAGAAAAATAAATTCAAATATCCTAGCCTTTCATCATTGCCTTTATGAGTTGTCAAGCTCTTTGAATATACCTTAAAATATCTATTTTGGAGATACATGCCTAGTAATTGAAAATCATAATTACTTGACAATTATTAACTCTACTAGAGTTATATTTGACTTACCTAGGTTAGGTTTGAAACCATTCCAAGTCTTAACTCAACTATAACTCATCCCGGGTGAGAGTTAAATCCTTAGGCTATAAATATAATGCCATGCCTTTTCATCTTAAATATATCATAAGCCAAAATTATAATGTAAATTTAGAGAGAGACATAAGGTATTTTATTTTAAACAATGTTGTAATGCCAAAATCTTGATCCAAGCTATCATCAAGACACATCAAAGCTAATGGTGCTAAGGAGAGATGGAGCCAACAAGTTTCATTTACCAAAATATTCTTGATGCACAAGCTAAGCAAGCCAATCAATAAAACATTTAGATCTCACAAGGAAGGTAAAGGATTTATTGTCTTTTATTTATTAGTTATGCATTCATTTGGTATTTTTACTAATTTCTCCCCAAGTTATAGGCTAGGAGTGTAAGTGTTAGTGTGTTTTTATTTGAGTTTTTGTTACTTGAACTAACATTATACTAACGTCCCTTCTTGGATTCCTATGATAATAAATTAACTAGACATTTAATTTGGTTTATCTTGTTAATTAGTTTTGATCAACCATTTAGCATTTCTAAGATTTGATTTAAGTGTGCAAGTGCCCCACTTAATAGGTCCATAGGTTAAATTGACTTTTGTGATGCCACAAGATGATTAGGGATGAATCCATGAGAATTTATTATTACATACAATATAATACCTTAATTAGGGATGTCTCAATATGATTATAAGATTTTATGAAGGATACATAAGGAAATTTAGGATATTCAGTGATTCCTTGGCTTAATTTGCAATGGTTGGTAGAAATCAATCTGAAGTCTAGTCAAAAGTCAGTTATGGCTAGTTTTGAGTGTCTATAGTTTTCCCATGTTTGGGAGGGTGTTATAATCTATAATAATAGTAACATCTTCTCAAATAATGAAAAGGTCATTCATGAATATGAATTCAATGGCAATAGATGAACTATAGATGCCCCCTCGAAGGGGAGATTGAAAAAGAGGTTAGTGATCAGTCCCTCAAAAGGATGAAATGATGGGATCAAAAGGATAAAAAGGGTGGAAAATAATTATTTTCCCATAGGAGGTTATAATTAGTGGCATATGTAGCTACCCCAATTGGGCAGACAAATAGGATGACTTTCCCACATACAATTATAGTTATTCGCATAGGTGGGATAAGAAAGGTAATAATTTTCCCAAAGGCATTTATAATCATCAAAGAAAGCTTAGGGTAAAAATATAATGATTTTACCACAAGAAGTTATAATCATTTAAAAGGGAAAACAATGATTTGTCCATAGGTGGTTATAATCATTAAGAGGATAAAAACATGCCCCTATTGGGTGGATAGATATAATAATTTTCCCAAAGGTGATTATAATCATTAACCATAAAATGGATGGAAACAAAATGATTTTCCCATAGGTGGTTATAACCATTAGCTTAACAGGTAGGATGAGACATCATGATTTGCCCAAAGGTGGTTAGAATCATTGGTAGTGTAAATGGGATGGTATACAATGATTTACGTAAAGTTATTTATAATCATTAGAAATGTAGGTGGGACAATATACAATAATTTTCCTAGAGGTAGTTATAATAGTTTATATCTTGATAGTGCAAATTAGTATAGAGGAGAAATATGAATTTAGGAAGCCTGTTAGGAAGGAGATGTTCATCCTAACTAGCAAGGGCTAATTTTTTTTCATGATTTAATTACTCTGTATGTGGAATGATTTAGGGTAGATCATTTTTTTTAGGTGCTAAGGAGATATATCATGGTTGAAGTGTTTTTATTACTTCCTAAGTTGATATTTATTGTAGCACATGATGGTATGCATCATGATAGAACACCATGCCAATGTAGCTAAAATACGAATAAAGATTGACACACAATCCAATAAATAATGGAAAATAATGCACCAATAATAAAAACCATAATGATAATGTTGATTTATGAATATGGATGGACTTAAGTTATTTCACAAAGAATCACCCAATGGATGTATCTATACTAAGTCAAGGTACATCAAGAAATCAAACAAATAAGCAAACAAAAAATAAACAAAAAGGTAAAACATGAAGAAATGAAGAAAGAATAAACAAAAAAAACAACATGAAATAAACACAAATAATGGTTAATCATAATGTTAGCATAAATATATAATAAACAAGATGACAAACATTGCCCTTAGGCTATAGGAGTAATAAAACAAATAAACAAATTGGGGGGAATAGACTAAAAGGAAGGGGGTTTGTTGAGCTAAGGCTATATGCACTAGGTAAGTAGATGATACCTACATAGTTCTATGTATTCAGGGTCCAACGTAAACATCAAGCCAAATGTAGTTCTCCCAAGATATGGGATAGAAGAAAATGATGAGAAGAAAAGAATGATTGTGTTATAAAGGAATAGGTAAATGGACTCAAAAAATAGCAAGTGCATGGGATGTGAAGCCAATAAGGATGGGGAATATAGATGATAAATGGTTTTTTGTGAAATTTTTTAGGTTTACCAGAATCCTTAAGGCAAAGTAGTGGTTAAAAGTTTAGATATTTATATATCTATTTGTAAAATGTTTTTGGAAATTTTGATGTATCTCAACTCAATAGAGGATGATGAGATACTAAATAGGTCAAGCTCACAAAATGGTGAGAGTGTTCAAACTTAAAATGTTCATAAAATGGCAAGAACATGTCAAAGGGTGACTAAGATAACTTTAACATAAATCAAGAACTACTTATATTGTCCCATTCAGACCTCCAGTCACAATAGTTCCACCAACACAAAAGGGAGCAAGAACTAACTAGGGAATAACAAGTTCTAAAATAGAGATAAACAATAAGGAAAATGAAAATAGTAATGGCAAGGTGATGTGATAATTCATGATAAAAGGTGTTATTCATAATTTCCCATAAGTGGTTATAATTAAAAAATAATGACATAGGTATGTGCTACTAATTTACCCATAGATGGTTATAATTAGTAAACACAAAGTGGGATATTGATTTACCTAAAGGTGGTTATAATTAGTAGCATTAATCAAACATAAATGAAAGATAACTTTCTAGATCCACTATCACAATACTTTCATAAAATGTCATTTAAACACATAATTCTAACACTATTGAAACTAGATTATAATCCCCTCAGAAAAGGTGTGGGAAGAACCAAAAGAGCCAAGATAAAAAAAGGGTTAGGTAGGATGGATAAAAATATTATTTGGTATAATAGGGAGGGTATGGTAAAATGGAATATGGTTGACATTATTTAGGATGATGATGGTGTGATAATTAGAAAAAATGGTAAGCTTGTTGCCCCAAGTGATTAGGTAAGGTAAAATGGTAGGGTATGAAACAATGGCAAGGGGAATGGTAAATGGAATGACAATGTAAATGACAAATGATTATGGAAAGGTAAATGGAAAATGGCCTATGATTATGAATAGGTAAAAGGATGGTTTGTGGTAAATGGTAGAAGTTTATGTTGTTTCTACTAATGTAAAGATGCACATCTTGATCAATTAATGACACAACTAAAATAATCAATCATATAAACTACTAGCCCACACCTCTTTTAAATAGATTCTTTGTCAAGAACCTAATATATATTTGGATTCTAATAATGTTGTTATATTTGTGAGTTGTTGATTATTTTTCCTTCAAACATCAAGATAAGGTGTCTTTGTAGCCTCTACATAGGAAAGTGTGGATAAGGATGATAAATATGGATAAATAGTAGATGATAGATCTGATTTAGCAATGTAAAGGTGGATGATAATGGAATGTATAATGGTTAGTAACAAATTAGGATGGGTGTTTTCAAGCACACATAATGTTGTTGATTCGATATTCAACATAACTTTTGATGTGATGGGGTTGAAGACTTATGAATATACTCTCAATAGGACCACTAGATTCTTATGTTATTTGGTCTTAAGAGTAGCTACCATTTGATTATGCTATAGAGTGGATGCTATATTAATTTAATATTTGATAATGTCTTCATCAAGTAGTGAGGAACTATTGTGCTCAGCTATTGGCACCTTGATGAGGTTTTCACTAATGAAATTATTTTGATTGTCATGTAGTGTTTCCAAGAAGGTTTTACTAAGGAACATTGACTTTGGATGTTGATTGTCTTATATCACCTTGGAAAATGTTCTACTATAAGATGTTGAGTTTGGAATTTTATTTTATTCTATTATCTTCAAAAATGTTTCACTAAGATATTTTTATTTTACATGAATATGATCTTGCCCCATTGATATTCTATAGTTTCTATGTTACCATGGATGCAGTTTAACAAGGTGTGATTATGATAGTCCTAATCGATAATTATGGCAAGTGGAAGGTCAATAAAATCACTAGGTTGGTTGGTGTTAATGGCATGTGGAATGGTAATGGAATGGGAAGAGGCTACATAATCTGTGTAGAAGATACTAGGAGAAATCATTTCAAAACTAAAGTAATCCTCCTCAAAAACCATAGAAGGATCACAAATATATTCAAATTGATCTATGAGGCATGTGTAATCAATATTGTAATGTTCATAAAAGTATTTTGATTTTGAATTTGATTTTGACTCAAATTATTCTAATCTAATGATGAGACTGACATTGACGCTACTTTTGATGCTAGATATGATGTCAGTTTAAGAATAGAACCTACCTCTAATTTTCATTATTCATCTGATGTGGATGTTTATATAATGATGTCTTGTTAAATTTTTGGTTTTGGATAAGTATTGACCTATGATGGCATAATGGGCTTCATAGTGATTGGTTTGTCAAAGTGAGACTTCTTCATGAGGGGAAAAAGGTCAAGAGACAACTCCATAGAGACTAGATTGTCAAATGGAGGCTATTTAAAAAGAGGAATACGGTCAAGGTAATGATTTACCCAAAGGAGGTTATAATCATTAAGACGTGACTTAGTAAAGACTCCTTGATAATAACTAAAGTATCAAAAGGTGATTCATCACAGGTTGACTTATCATATATGGTTGGTTCAAAAACATTGAGGATTGGTTGGTTTTCTTGGCCTTGGTTTATAATCAATTGTAAAATTCTAGTTTTGAATATATATTTGTCTTCAAATGATTAGCTTCGTTGGAGAGGTATTGATTGGCTTGGTTGGGGATCAACAATTGGCATGGGTTTTTTAAAGTGGAAAATGGTTAGTAATGGATGAAGAATGGTCAATGGATGGATAATTATAGGCTTAATAAATATTGGCTCCCAACCTAAGAAAATAATTGTGACCCATCTATTTGTGATCAATCAACTTTATTGGGAAAATGAGCTACCATACATGGAATAGCTTGGATTGGTAATGGTGGGGGATTTTGGTAATGTGGTTTTTGTATAGAATTTTTAGGGTGTTATGAATATTTATTTCTTAAACAATCCAAATTATGAGGTCTTGATATAGAAATGGTAGGTCATTGTGAAGCTTGGTTGCTTACAAAATCTAAAGGATGAGGTCTTGGTGTAGAAATGATAGGGCATTATGAAGATTGGTTATTATCATGAGCCAAAGGATGAGGTCTTGCTATGGTAATCCTTGAATATTTTGGATCTTGGTGGCTTACACAATATAAATGAGGGTTAATGGTATAGGTGGGGGATTGGTTGGTCATGAAAGGGAGAACATCATAAATCAACCAGTTGGAAGAAGGTAACACTGCACACTACGCTTAAGGATCTTGGCTTCATTCCCCAAATTGATTATTTTAAGGAGGATATGGATCTATCTCACAAAAAATGTCATCCTAATAGGGTTCTTGAACAAATTCATCATATGAAACCATGTTATCATAACCTAAATTGTACATATCTCTACTATAATTATAATGAGACATATCCAAGCTAATGATAAACATTTCAAAAAAATTCCTAGAGTTATATAAATTATTAAAAACATTTATCCAAAGGACAAAAGATTTAGACTTGGTTTAACTTGTTCTAGGGGTGGATCTGTATCTCCAAAATGGTCTATGCTAAAACTTGGTACAAAATAGTCTAACGTCAAATGTCTAACATCAAATATCTTACACCAATGGTCAAGTGGCTAAATAAAAATAAGCATGCCAAAATCTAGGTTCAAAGTATTCCAAACAATTCTAATATAATAAAACAAAAGTTTCTAGCTCTATTGGCCAAATGCTACATAATAAATTGGATCAAAATAGGCATGTGCTAGGTCTTTTGGCCAAACACAACATAAAATCTAGACTTTAAACAAAAGAATGATAATTTTAAACTAGAAAATATAAAACACTTTTGTATATACTAGGCATATGGAATCAAACATGAACTTAGTCAATTGGCATAAGGCATGAAACAAAAGGCATATGGAAGATAGGCTATTTCTCCTAAATAAAGGTACAAACAATAATGAAAACTAGGCTTCTTTAAACAAATAAACTAGACAAAATTAAATGGCATAATGGAATGAGTCATATATCTAAATGGTATACGTAGCTATGGCTTCAAAAAAATGACATTTTTCATAAGGAAAACAAGTCTATGAAATAATTCTAGCAGCATAATGATGTTATCATGTTCTAAAGATGTAATCAATAGTTTTTTTCAAGACTAAAAGGCATGAAACTTGAAATTATATGGGTAGTGTAATGTTACCCTTTTCAATCAAGTGACACACATATAAAGATTTGTCAAAAACACTAAGGAAGAGGCATGTAAACAAAATGGCCAATGAATGCCTCCTCAAACAAAGGAGTGATGTATAAATAAAATCCACTTGGACATGGCATAACAAATAAAATATATATATTAGAATTAATACTATGCAATAAAGGATAAAATGACATAAAACACCTAATGTAATGTCCTAGATCTTATAACTGTGAAGGTTGCATAGTACTATTGAATTCCATCAATCTTGAGAGGATTTTAAGTGTTAATCCAAAAATAAAATCACATTATAAGTAGGGTTTTTAGTCCCCCTCTTCTCCCAATAGTTTGTACTAGGACATGGAACTTTAGGCTACTTACCCTACATCAATAGTATGTTTGTGGTAAGTGGGGTTGTTCCAATCTATCAATTTTTTAAAATTTTGACTTTTTCCATCTTAGGTCATATAATTTTAAGAGAGTTTTTACCTAATTTTAATCCCAAATATGAAAGAGAAAATAATATTTTAAAATAATCTCTCAGGTTTCTCTATTTTCTTGTCACAGAGATCGATGTTGATCCACACAAGGATTGATGTCAGTTTATACAAATAGACATCAGTTCATAGAGGGAAAATCAACGTTGATTGATAGAGGTTGATGTTAGTCTTGAAACAACATAGAGAAATAGAATACTTTTTTCCACAACAAATATGGTTAGAAAATGAGTTTAAAACTGATAAATAACACTAGATCTTATAAAAAATAGTTAGATAAACAACATTTAGGCCCTTTAAAACAAAATGAAAACTAGAAAACTAAAGAAAAGTTGGATTAAACACATTTCTACCATGATCTATTCTACACACAAACGACAATGTTAGTTCTAATAGGATTGATGTTATTCAGAGGGAATCAATGTTAGTCTTTGTGTCATTTATGTATCTCTAAAAAAAAGAATACGTGTAAAACAATGTTAAAACTTGAATTTTTTATATTCTCAAGAACACGTTAGAAAAATGAAGAGAATCATGTTGATCTCCTTGCTTGTATGGTATTATTTACATCTCATTGGGCATGCCATTTGTGATCATAAGAACTCAAGAAGGAAGCTTAGTATAGTGTTATTTCAGGTAACAAAAATTTAAATAAAAACACACTAACACTTACACTCCTAGACTAGAAATTAGGGAGAGCTTAGTGAAAAAAGTAAATGAAATCAAAACTATAAGATAAAAGACAATAAATCTTATACCTTCCTTGGGATATCCAAATTATTTGTTGAGTGGATTTCTTGGCTTGTGCATCAAGAAGTTTTTGGAAAATGAAGCTTGTTTGCTCCTTCTCTCCTTGGCACCATTGGATTTGATGTTGCTTGATGATAGATTGGCTCAAGATTTTGGAATTATAACATTTATTTCAAAAAAATAACTTATGTCTCTCTCCAAATTTGCATTATAAATTTGGCTTAAGAGATCTTTAAAATGAAGAGGCATGACATTGTATTTATAGCCTAAAGATTTAACTCTCACCCAAAATGCGTTAGGGTTGAGTTAAGGCCTGGAATGGGTTTAAACCTAGCCTAGGGGAGTCAAATATAACCTCAGTATAGTTAATAGCTATCAAGTAACTATGATTTATAATTACTAAGAATGGCTCTCCAAAATAGATATTTTAGGATATTTTCAAAGATCTTAACAACTCATAAAGGCAATGATGAAAGGCTAGGACATTTGAATTTGTGAATTTCCTTTTTTATATATTCATTAATTTCAAATGGATAATTCAACTAGGCATATAATTTGGTTTAGCTTGTTAATTAATTTTGATTAACCATTTAGCATTTCCAAGATTTTATTTAAGTGTGAAAGTACCCCACTTAATAGGTTCATAGGCCAAACTGACTATTGTGATGCCATAAAATGATTAGGGATGAATATGTGAGAGGTTATTATTGTATATGATAAAATACCACAATTAGGGATGTCTCAACATGATTTTAAACTTTTATGTAGGATGCATAAGCAAATTTAGGACATTTAGTGATTCTTATGCTTAATTTACAGTGGTTGGTATAAATAAGTCTAAAGTTTGATTGGAAGCTAGTTGTGGTCAGTTTTAGGTGTCTTCAATTTTCCCCTATTTGGGAAGTCATTGAAAACTATAATAATAGTAATGTCTTTTCAAGGAATTAAAAGGTCTTGTATGCCTATGAATTTAATTACAATGGATGAACTGTAGATGAAAACATGCTAACACTTACACTCATAACCTAGAATATAGGGAACACTTAGTAACAAAACCAAATGAAATCAAAACTAAAACATAAAAGAAAAGAAATCCTTTATCTTCCTTGGGATATTTAAATGCTTTGTTGAGTGGCTTACTTGGCTTTTACATAAAGAGGTTTTTGGAAAATGAAGCTTGTTGGCTCATTTTCTCCTTAGCACCTTTGAATTTGATATGGCTTGATGATAGCTTGGCTCAGGATTTTGGCATTATAACATTGCTTACAATAAAATAACTTATGTCTCTCTCAAAATTTTCATTATAACTTTGGCTTATAAGAGCTTAAAAATGAAAAGGCATGGAATTTTATTTATAGTTTAAGGATTTGACTCTCATCGAAGAAGAGTTAGGGTTGAGTTAAGGCTTGAAATGGGTTCAAACCTAATCTAGGTGAGTTAAATATAACCACAGTAGAGTTAATAGTTGTCAAGTAATTATGATTTGTAATTAGTATGAATGGATCTCCAAAATAGATATTTTAAGATATTTTTAAAGATGTTAACAACTCATAAAGGCAATGATGAAAGGCTAAGATATTTAAATATCTGATTTTCTTATTTTAGATATTCAAAAATTTCAAATGGATAGTTCAACTAGGCATTTAATTTGGTTTATTTTATTAATTAATTTTGGTTAGCCATTTAGCATTTCTAAGATTTGAATTAAGTGTGCAAGTGCCCCACATAATAGGTTTATAGGCCAAATTGACTGTTGTGATGCTGCAAGATGATTAAGGATGAATTCATGAGAGGTTATTTTTACATATGATAGATTACCCTAATTAGGGATGTCTTAACATGATTTTAAGATTTTATGAAGGATGACCAATAAAATTTGGGATGTTTAGTGATTCTTAGGCTTAATCTATAATTGTTCGTAGAAATAAGTCTAAAGTCCAGTCGGAGGCTAGTGATGGCTAGTTTTAGGTGTCTATAGGTGACAACTTCAATTTTTATCAGACTATGATTTTGATATCATCCATATAAAAGGAAAGTAAAATAGAGTTACAAGTGTTGTTAACCATATAAGTTACATATTATCAATGTATACAATTATAATTACCTTTTGAGAACATGTTTTTAAATTCTCTAGAGGAGATGAATTATTTGAGTCATTTAAGATATCCCTAGCAAAAAGTCTCAAGATTATATATATCAAGGATTCTAGTTTGAAAGAGATGGACTCATAAGGTTAAATATAAGAATGTATGTTCTAGATAAAGATAGTTTGAGAGTGTTAGTGATTTATGAATTTCATAATTATCCTTATTATATTCATCTATGATTTACCAAGATTATGAAAAATTGAAACTATTGTATATCTATAAAAGAATTAAGAAAGATGTAACTGATTTTATGTTAAGACATTTAGAATGTCAATGAGTGAAAGAAAAACAAGTTCATCTTGATGGGTTTTTTTACCCTAATTACATTCAAAAATCGAAGTGAAAACTCAATTTTTAGGCCTAAAATGCTTATTTAAATGGAAGATTAGGTGAAAATAATTATAAAAATAGGGTTTTAATCTAATTATAAGCATAAAATTTATGCTAATTTAGAAATGATAATAAAGTAGTTCTTAGTTTGATACAAAGTTTTTTTCATGTTAAACCAGAAAAGAGCTCTATTAAACTTGGTAAATCGATGATTTTATCACCAAGATATGTAAGACATTTCAAGGTTATGGAATTGAATAATTTTGTTGCATACAAAATTGATTTTCCACCATAACTATATTAGATTTCAAATTATATTCATGTGTATTATTTGAGTAAATATGTGGTTGATCCATCTCATGTACTTGATTAAAATGCTTTATAGGTTTTGGATTCAGGATTGGTAACAATAGAACCACTTAGAATACTTGAAACATGCGAGATAAAATTGCGTAATAAATATATGGCTCAATGTAAGGTAAAATGGAACAAATATTATTAATATAGTGCCACTTGGAAAGAGTATGAGAAATTTCATAGGTTTTTTCCTCATTTATTTGATTGATATATTTTTTGAACTTATAATTTTTCAATCATGTTATTTATAATAAATAATGACATTGAGATGATGAATTATTTAAAGGGGGAATGTTACATAATAACATATCTTAAAAAAATTATATCTTACTTTAAGCAAACATTTAGAAAATTGATTAGTTAGATTACTAATTTTGTGTAATAAGATATATGTTGTTGTGATTATTTTAATTAGAATGCTATATTTTCCTAGTTTACATATTTATTTTTAGTTCATTTATTCAAAAATAATTATGGATATGGTTAAACTACACGAATTTTAGAATGGATGATACATGGTATTTATATCATTTAATGCTAGTTATTTTTCTAATTATATTGATATAAATGTACTTACTAAATTCTACTTGTTTAAGATGGTTTCAAGATAATTTCACCCTCAATAATAAAAAAAAGTGGAGAGAATTATATGGGAGAGGCTGGGATATCACAATAAATCTAAGCACATAAAGACAACTAAGAACAATAAAAAATCACTTAGGTTGTTTGAATAATGTTTGGATCTCTTGATGTCATGTTATGTTGTCAATGATTATTTGATTCTTGTATTACTCATGTTGCATGGTTTTATTCTAAGTAGAATGCATATTACAGTTATGATTTCATGATCATATTTAATATTATTTTATAAACATAACATGGTAGTGTTGAACACTTAATTTTCTTGTTGATTATGTTTTCATATTACATGCATAACAAGTTTTGATGTCATAATATTATTCTGATACTATTTTTATGAACATATTCAATTTTTCTTACTATGAGTATGTTTGTGTTATCTGTATAACTCATATTACTCATCAATATTTATTTTGTATTACCTATATCATCATTATAAAAAATGAGAAATTTTTAGGCATAATAGTTTTTTTATATTATGAGTACCTTGTGAGTATCTTGAATAAACAAACTCCTTTTGGGTGGTTATTAAAGTCTTATAAATATAAAAAACTACCATGGTGGTGTATAATGTATAATCTCCATGGTGTTTTATAATAAATAGAAAAGGTAGTTTAAACATTTACGAATAATGTTAAGATATAAGTTAATGAATATCAATGTAACATTTACCTTTGTTGAATCAAAATATTATTATGAGATTAGGGTTCCATGAAATTCATAGAAAAATTAGGGCTGAGGAAATTGTTAGGTTGTTTAAATTTTGTTAGTTTTGGAATATCTTGTGAAAAAATTACATGGAAAAGGGAGCAAAATATATAAAGTGAACTTGAGATGATTTAAACAATAATAAATGCATATAGGAGTGGGTCATGAATTAATGTGAGTAAATTATGATATCTATGGAAATAATGTAAGCATGTAAACTAATATCATGAAGAGGAAAATGGAGAAAAGAGATAAACACGTGAGAAAATCAAGAGATGGGACATGGAATTAAAGAAGATAATGAAGGGATAAGATATATAGAATAACATTACTGTAGAAGATCTTACCATTATTCTCCATTTCTAAGCAAGTTAAGATTCTCTAAATTCGATGGGTTTCCCTTTTGTGATGAGATGAATCCTTTGTGATTAATTTGGGTTTGAATTTTAAAAATAAAATTTAATAGTATGAAAAAATGTTTCTTGAATTCCAAATTATTATTTTCCTTCTTTTATGGGTCAACATAGATCATGGTTTTCTCTATTGAACTATAGTAAAATAAATTTGGTTCATAAAATTGAAACCTTCTTAATCTATAGAAATACCTCAAACTCCTAGAAGTAAAGGATAATAATTTAATCCACTAAGATTTATTTAGGAATGGTTTTTAATATTAGACAATATCAAGGTTTTGATTATAATAAAACATAATTTTACATCTATATGAAGCTAGGGATCTGAGTAAATTCTCACCCATAAGTCCATAAGGATGATTTGAAATTAGGGTTAATACCTAGGATAATACAAAAATAGAGTTATTATTGTTGATTAAATTTGAATTCCATGTTTTTCACTTGTATAAACAATTGTAGTTTATGTTGGAACTTGTATAAAATTATGATACAATGGCATATAATTATTATTAGATTGGTAGTCATTGGTTATAAATGAATGGATATATGTAACATATTTTATGTGTAAATATTCCAAGTGGTGTCATGATGTTGAATTAAACCTTCCTTGAGGGTTGTGACAATCATGACTATAGCCTATCTTTTGAAAACAAAATTTAATATTTAATTATTATTAGATTGGTAGTAATTGGTTATAAATGAATGGCTATATGTAACTTATTTTATGTGTAGATATTCCAAGTGGTGTCATGATGTTGAATTAAACCTTCCTTGAGGGTTGTGACAATCATGACTATAGCCTATCTTTTGAAAACAAAATCTAATATTTTGTTATAGATTGCTATTTCATGAATGAGTTTTTAATATAAACTCATTTTTAGGTGGTTGTGAACTATCATTAATTGAAATATCATAAAATTTTATATTGCATATATGTACAATGGTTCATTAAATATATATATATATATATATATATATATATATATATATATTAATGATTTTTGAAGTACATTGTGCTTAGCTTGTATATAAGAATTATGAGTTGCATGGTTGTAGGTAACCTTTTTGAGGGAGAATTTTTTTCTTAAACTAATACACATTTATTTTCATCAATGTATTTTGAGTGTTATTTATATTCATTTAAATGATTAAAGTTGATATGAATTAAGGGTTCATTAATCTCTCATAAACCTATGGGTGTGAATATCCATTGACCCACACGCTTATAATAAGTTAATGTATCTTAAGTCCCAAATTTGCATTAAATTCCTTGGGTTGGAATGTTAAGTTATGATTCCTTAGTGAATATGTATTTTTGAATGGAATTTGTAAAAAACTATATTTAATTAATTTCAATAGTAAATCCTTAAAATGTAACAATTTTTGTTTGCCTAAAAAAAGACTATAGGACTATTGGCTAACATTAGAACACATACACAACCAAGTATACCTATTATAAGCTAATTGGTGGTAATTAAGTGGTGATTCTTGATATTATCAAACATGTTTGACCATGACTGAGTATGTTTTGTATATTATTTGTTATAACTATTCATTTTGTATTAAAAAGTAAATATTGTGTGCTAAATATAATAGTGTATTATAAGTAGTTAGAAGTTATACTTATGATTCATAAGATAAATAATAAATGAATTTTTATTTATGATATGTATTTTTTGTGAGTTTATGATTTATAGTATTTTTCTATATTGAGAATTCCATATGACCTTTTTTTGGTATTCTCCTTATATAGTCTAGTTATCAGACTCCTTGTGATTTATGTTGTGATTAGTCTCATTATGAAAAATAATCCTAATTGTTAATAGATGAAAAATTACATGAAATAATTCTAACTACAATCAACTATCATAAGTTAATAATAAGGGAAATGATAATAGTTTTTTTTAGAAGAGAGTATGGATGATTATGACCTTGACCCAATTTTGGATATATTATAATACTATTAAACACTTTGGCCAAAGTAATTTTATATTTTTATACATTTTTAGTCCACACTACTTTATATTTATGTGTTTACTTGATATCATAATATATATAGTCATACCTATGGTATGCATGACTTGCTTCATGTAACAGTGATCATAATTTCACATGTGATTCTTAGATGGTTCTAAATTCTTACATAATCATTATTTATCCCTTAATGAATGAAAAGGCCAATCCCATTGGGGAGGTGTGTAGAATAACATTATTTTATGGTTGGAAGTAAATTTCCTAGATGATTATCTCCTTCTATACTATTGAATCTAAACTAATCTTGATACATACTCACAAATACTACATTGTATTCTTGAGTTCATCTTAATTTATCTCTATTGTATTTTTGTTATTTGATATTATTTTATTTATTTGGCTTATGTAGTAGTGGATAGTTGAAAAAATGTAAATATATTATTTATCATGTTATACATCAATAATGGATGTATATTGTGATTATAGATGATTTGGCATACTCAATATTTCATTTATTGATGTATTGTACCTTTAAATTATAATATATGAAATATTGTATACTATTAAAAAATTTACACTATTCAGACCTTATTTCAAGCTAAAACAATATTTGATTGTATTTATAAATCAATGGGTTTATTTGGTAAAATAAATCCGTTGTATTTATATTTATTTTGAAATTATAAAAACATGATGATGAATATAAAAAGGATTATAAATATTAATATTATTTTTTTAGTACTTTCAATTTATTTAAAAGTATTAGATGATCTTATTTAGCTATTAAAAAACTATGCAATTGTAAAGTTAAACCTAGTGAAATTTTAACAATGGAATCGATAATAACCTTATGATGAATATTGAGCGTAGGAGGAATATGATGGAACACCCTTTTAAACCTAGTGGTAGAATGAATAAACTTGGATTTTATTTCATAATAATATGGAAATGTATGGCTAAAATATTTTATGTTATTAATTGCATCCTTATTAGTTTACAAATATTTGATCCATTTGATTACATAGTTGCTATTAAATTTATATAGTAAATTAAATAAACATGTAATTATTAAAACTATAACTTGTGAAAAAAATAAAAACTATGTTCATACATTATATCCATGTTTAATTAATAATATTATGTAAAATCATAAATTAGGTAGAATCATAAATTAGGTCTGAAAATGAAACTCGAATGTATAAATTTGAAAACCCTAGAAATAAAGATGAAACCCTCAAAGAAACTCAGGGTTTCTCAATGCTCAATAAATATACATTTTAACTAATATGTTTTACAAAATTTTATATTAATTATAGAATTTATAAGATAGAAACTATTGTAATAATCTAGAGTATAATGTGTAAATTTTAAGCATAAATTTGAATGTAAAGGATAGAATTTTTTTTGGACTCTAACTTGATAAATATGGAAATTTTAATAAATATACAATATAATTAGTATTTAACTACTATATATATGATTAATAATATAGGAATGTTCTAGGTAAGGAATGAAACTAGACTAAAGGGTATTTAAAGTAAGGTCTAGGTCTTTGTATGAGCTTAGATGATATTATCATATTTAGGTTGGTATCATCAATCACTATGTTCCTCATTTGATGGTTATGTCTACATGAATATCACACTTATATTTAGGTAGATTCTAGTGTGATTATTTATATTATGATTGTGTGTATGATCTTGAGGTATGATTTTTCACACATCTCACATAAATTTATCTCTTTCATTTGAAACCATATGTCAACTTCAAATGATAAACTTAGGCCTTCAAAATTGGAAGAAAGGTGGGTTAAGTAGACTTGAAAAAATATTGATTGAATTTATTAATATTTCATACATATCTCAAAATATAAAGAGGTAATTCAAAACACATGTATTTCTTCCTGTTAGATGTACATGTACAATTAGTGATCCTTGAATGTATGAAACTTATGATATATATTTTGACAATTGCAGATTCAAGGAACACTAATTGATACTCCTTGGGTAATTTATCATGCCACCAACATGTTAGGTAGATGGTACACCACATAGTAGTTATTTTATTCTAAAATAAGATCATTTTTGGGCAAAAGAAGAAATCATCAAATTTGGATGGTACCATCTAGATATTACCATTTGAGTATGACATTTTATTTTTGGAGACACTAATACTAATATTATGATCTAGATATGTATGACAAGGATATTTTATTGGTTTGTCACAAGCAAGGGGAATTATCTTAGGTATTTGACAAAAAATAGAAGGATTTGATACATAAAGAGCAATTTAATGTAAGAGAATTGACAATTAAATTTATATGTATACACACAAGTCATGTAGGGTGAAGTTAGGTAAAAATATATATTTCAAAGTTCCTAATAATAATTTTTAGTATTCATAGATAGTAATATACTAAGTTTAAAAATATATAATAGGTTATCATATGACAAAAATATTTCATAAAATACCACAATCTATCCCAACCCCAATCGTGGTTCTCTCCTCAGGACATGCACTTAGGGAGAAATTTATGTTGAAGATTATTTAAAGAGAAAAAAAAACTAATAAATATATATGTATTTATATATAATTCTATAAAAGGAGGTGACATGTACATAAAGGGTATTAATTTCACTAGATATCTCATGTAAGCCTACTATAGGTCTATCAAAATAAATGATATAGGTAAAACCTAAAATTGTATAAATATAGGTGAGGTAAATAGAAGAGGGGAAGAATGAGAAGATAATTTACTAAAGGATCACAAAGGATGAAATTGTTGAATAAAACTAATAAGTGAATATATATTGTGTAGACACCTAACACTATTATTAGACACATGGGAACATCAACTTTGTCACACTTGAACATTACATACACATTTGGATCCTATACACACCTTCCCATACCCATATACCAACTTGGTGTCTTAGTCAAATATATTATTTGGGTACACATAGTTAGGATCAACATATTCCATATATAAATATGCCATAATCCAAAATAAACTATTTACATATCTCAAGTCACCAATTTTCACAACCTAGGTAGTACTATAAAAAGATTGATAGTTGCAGTTCACTATAGGTGTCTACCTATTATAGTAGTGTCCAAGAACTAATTTTCAAAACTTAGGTAGTACTAGAAAAATATTGATAGTTGTGGTTTACTATAGGTGTCTACCTATTATATTATTGTTCAATAATACTCAATAATTAATTTTAAAAAATGTAGGCTCCATTAGTTAACCTTGGAAATGTTTCATGGGTTTTTCATAATAGGAAATATAAAAAAGTCAACTATAAATAAAAATCAATCCTAAGGCCATCACTCACTTTATAACTCTTATTCATCAATCCACAAGATATCTTAAGATATGTTATAAAAAATTCATAAAAATATGAAAATACCCAAAAATATTATCCCCATAGCTAAGTATGAAAACCACATAGGTCAAATTTACACTATTCCAAGTGTTGAAATTCAAGCATTGTATTGAATTCTAGATGGATCATAAATGATCATTCATGCACATATGTGATATAAATAAGTGGTTTGATCCATATTCAAAGTATTGGAATATATTAAAAACTAAGTCACTTAGTAGGGAGTGGTCGGGGTTTTTTAAAATAACATACTAGCCACTTTCTCAAGGGTCATCTTGTGGTGAAAATTGATATTATGATTTCAAAGGAAAGAGAAAGAAAATAATGATTAGTGACCATGACCAAAGGCAAGTTAACACATCAAAAACATCGAAACTAATATATGTAGTGGTTCAAGGTGACATATAATTTTACATTATATAGGAATATTTTTTGTATAACTAGGACAATATCGGTTGTTGTATGGGTCTCACTATTATTGGTAACATCTAGGGAATGTTTGGTGTGAATCCCCAATTTTCATAGTACTAACTTTGTTGGATTTTTTCATTATTTTACTCATGTAATGTTTTAATGTGATATTTATGTAATTTGAGATATAATATGTTTATTATTACATTATTATTGAGATAGTGGATTTTATGTTCCTAGTATTATTAGTTTCTTACATGAGAACTAATAAGATGTTGGCTATGGATGATTTTCCTTTGATTATTGAGAGTGTACTACATTATTGTATTTTTTGAGATAATATTGATTTATCATGTAGATATTACCTTGAGGATTATTGAGATGTTGTTATTTGGATTTTTGATGTATGCAATTTGTATTTTTAGATACCACTTGAGATGTTTACATTCAACAACTTTGGCTACCTAGGATAGTGAAATTTTATGTAGGTGATATGGGAGGGAATGTGAGGGAACTCAAACAATGCCAATCATAAGTGAACCATTGGTATTAGTTTCTTATTAGCTTCATTACTTTATTATATTAAATCCTATTGTTATAGGTTAATCTGATATTTCATCTTGACCCTATTCGACCCTCCTATCACTATTCACACCCCCATGTTATAATAAATTACCTTTTTTAACAAGACCTTATGATTCACCTTAACTTTAAATTCATCATAAGGTTACATTTATAAACCACTTAATTGTTAACTTAACCAAAAACTTGAATGGGAATTTATACCTCTCTTTCCAAGTTGATAAAAAGGTGTTTTAGATGTGGTTGTAAGTGAATTTAAGACCACTTTTGAAAAAGGGGTGGGATAATACATTTTGAGTGCTAAAAAAGTTATTCAACAACCCATTTTACCATTTATCATATGGGGAAGTTATAACATTAGTGGGTATGGGAAAAACTTGCTTACAAAAATGGGTTTGTAAAGTGAGTTAATACTAAAGAATAATATTTGGACAAGAGCCAAGGAAAGGGAAGGGAAAAGTGTTACCTTTCCATTCACCATTGGGTTGGACTATTTTTTCTATCAGATCAAGGAAATCATTATTTTGAGGATTTTTTTATAACTTTAAAATTAGAGAGTTGAGGAGGGATTGAGGGAGGAAAATGGAACTTAAATAAAGAGGAGAGCTTGTCTTTGGAAGGAGTTAGCTTTCAAAAAACACTTTTATGATATCCCCTGTGTGTAGAGTAAAGGTATGGATCTAATGTAGGAATTCATTTATTTTTTGAATTTTTCATTTAATATTTTTACACATAAACCTATCTTACCTTCTTTCCTTAAGACTTTAAGATGATTTTTGGTCATTTGGCTTACCCTCCCTTCTTAATTTTCATGGTTGTTCCTACAACCACCATTTGTGTTTTTTTTTTCCTATTTTGGATTATATATGAAAAATACATCCAATTTTTGGAAATTTTTACATCTCATTATTTAATTTAAAATTTTACCATTATACTACCCAAATGGGCTTAGATTATGTACATGATTTATCCCTTAATGTGTAGGGTTTGGGCAAGGGAACTAAGTTGCAAGTCCTCCAATGAAGATCCAATGCATGGGTTTCAGAAAATGTAAACTATCATGTTTATAAAGTCCTCCCATGGTATGGGATAAGATTTTTTCAAAAGGAGAAACTCCAAAGACTACTTAATCTAACCCCCATAGTGTGGAGAGTGGAAATTATCATCCAAAATGGGTGAGTGTGGAGTCTTGATAGTTTTGTAACTATTTTTAGATGTCATGTGTGTATTATACATTTTGATATAAGTTTTATTTTATTAATTTCATTTAGGGATTGTTATGGGTTGAATGTAGAAGGTTATTGTTAACAGTAAGTTGTTAGTTGAGACTCTTGGTTGTACATCTATTTGAGTTTGTTAGATTTCCATTATCCACTTGATTCCTTTATTATATTATCTTAACGTGAAACATTTGTGCCATTCATGCTTGAATTTAGGATTCTTAGGATTATGGGTGCCTAGGGAATCCACTTGATTATGGAAAAATGATGTGAAAAGATCCCCTCCTTATCTTGGCCTTACAGGGACACTTGGGATATTTTTTTGAGATTTTTTTCCTTTCATGATTTTTTTAAAGTAAATCTTTATGAAAATGATTATTGGATGATTTTAATACACTTTTATGTAATATTAAATAATAATTTTTTTGAAAAATAATGAAAGGAATCTTGATGTAATTATTGCGAGCTTTCACATAATATTATGCATTAAAATTATAGTTGAAGGAAGAAAAGGAAAATCTAATGGAATAACATTTTTATGTTATGAAATTTATGTGAAAATTTTGATATGAACAATTTAATTTTTTCATCTTTCAGAATATTTATAAATAAAATCAAAATCATGTTTCATATTGATCATTTGTATGGATTTAGATAAGCCCAAGAAGGGCTAGTTTCATTTAAACAATTTTTATTAAATTATAAATTCTCCAATTTTCCTAGTTTCAATTTTAATCAAAACTTTAAATAATAAAGGTTCCATTACCTTTTGAAATTTAATTTTTATATTTACTATTTTATATTTATGAATATTCTATGGAAATGTACTAATTCTACCCTAAATTCTTTAGGAAAATAGATAAAATTCAAGATTTTTTGTGTACAAAAAAGATGATAAATCAAACCAAAAATATTTTTAAAATAAAATAAATAAAATTTGTGATCCAACATAGTTAATTTTGTGAAACTAGGGATTATAGTTTGTTTCCTATGAATTTTTTAAACTTAAGCTTTTATAGGGTGATTAATTATTAGATAGGCCCATTGGAAGGGCACAAGACCCCTTAAGTAGGGTACCCAAATAATTAAGATAGTGGGCATCTATATTAATATGTGGAGAGAAGTTTAGGCCCTACAAGCTCATGGGTAGGGATGGTGACCATTGTAGTTAGTGTTTTTTGAGTCTTTAGGTGGTTTCGAGGAACTAAGTGGCTTATAGATTTTTAGGATTATTTGAGAGCTTATAGGTTGATTAGAGTGAGTGGGGCCTATAAGGTCATGTAATGACCATGTGACCAATTATGCATTTCCATCTATATTGTTTAGGAATGTTTTTTTTTTATGATACATTCCACATATCATGCCATAAAAAGGATTAAAAAATGAGAAATGTAGTTATGTAGAATGCATATTGTATATTTAAAAACAAATCTTATTTTTTTGTAGTTTCAGTCATGCAAAATTTTGGCCATGAAATTTTGGTATCAAATCCACATTTAAACAATAAGATATCTTGGGATTACTACGAAGTAATGATTATTACATAAAGAAATAATTTGTGTACTTTTGAGTGATAAACCTTACTAAGGATATATGAATAATCCACATGAATATATTTCTATGACCATGGACTCTTTGGGACAAGTATCAAATGCTTGGATCCTTTAATTAGTCTTTACACTTGAGAGATGAATGACATGACTTTATAGACATCACCCATCTATTATTTTAGATGGTTTTTTCCAAACTCTTGGAAAAAAGGTTCCAATTAGGTTTTAGAATTTCATTTAGCTATGAGGGGTAGGTGACTGTTATCTCTAAAGATAACTATTATGTGTTAGGCCAATGTGACTTCCACATCACCTTAGACACACACATATTACCTTAGAGAACTTAATAGATATGTTTTTTGGGATATATTGATCTTGTTTATTAATACCATGAGATTTTATATTAACTAGACCTTAAAGTGTCATGTGGATCTATGGATGAGATGGGCCTCTCTAGCATCACTGACCACCCCTTTCAATTTTTTTTTTAAAAAAAAAATCACTTTACCATTCAATTAAAAGGTGGTTGAGGTTTGATCTATGTTATATCACTATGAGTGATAAACTTGGGAAGGATTCAAGTTTATTTTTTGTGAGGCCATGACATTTTCCTTAGTTGCTGACTATAGCCTTGTAAGTAGTTCCATGAAGAGTTGAGCATAGTCCTTCTTTAGGTTAAATGGCTAGTCTCGGTAGACCATAGAGGGTTATAAAGACCTTAAGGTCATTATTATATCTTTTGAGGTACTAATAATTTTTTTTTTTGCACATGGGTTTCCATTTGTATCATATACACATACATGAAAGTGTTATTAGAGACATTTTACACCTTGTTTGATGCATCAATGATACATTGTGGATGGCCCTATTACATAGATGTGTGTGTGTGTGTCACTTTGTTTCACATATACATGTGGTTAATTATCCTTTTTGTAGTGAGATATACATTTTTTAATCCATGCAATGGAGTGACTTTAAATTGAAGTTTGACATTGGTGGCTGCCAGAGAGGGACATGTAGGCTTCATGCGGCATCTGGCACCAAGCTAGTGAAACCATAAGATTAATCAAGTGAAGACTATGTTAGAGTGGTATTATTTCTTCTTGTTACATGTTTTATAAATACCCAAGGCATATGTATCTAGTTTAGATGTTGATATTTGAATGTTATGGTCAACAAACCCTTTAAGGTTATGACCTATGTTTTAGATTATTTATATAGAGAGTATCCTTATGTTGAGCTAATGGTGGTTTAGAGGTGGCCTTTTTTATAGGCATCCTCAAGAGGAACATTGTTTTATTTTCCTTGTTAATAATAACATTATATTATACCTTCTTAATTATGACATATCTTGAATTTATCAATATTTCTTTGATATTTGGAGTTCTTTGATAATTTTCTTATAGAGATTTTATATATTATCTTTAGAGGTGACACCTAGTTGAGTGGGTTACATATGAGTGATGGTAACATTGATAAAAGGGAATTTTCTCTAGATCTAGTTTTATCTTTAAACCTTGACTAGGTGTACCTCATTATTTATTAAATAGGATCATGGTAAGAGTGATTTTAATTTTTTATCATGTATGCTAGTTTCCTAGAACATGAAAATTAGAATTGATTGTGACATCTAGGCTTAAGTGGGTGCTTACATTTTAGAGGTATCCCTTAAATATTTATGTTGACCATTGCATCCTTTTTATAGTGTGTGTTACACTAATGCATGTATAATATAGTGGCATAAGATATTGCATTGGATGCTCATGTTGCTTCTTTGGGCTTACATTGCACCACTTTCAAAACCATGCCAATACTTTGTATGGATTGCAAGATTAGGAACATCCATGTGAATGGATTTATTAGGAGTGAATTTGTTACAAATCCATGATTCTTGGTATTTTTTCCTAAGAGGATGCATTATATAATTGTGTTATTTCATAATCATATAAGAGTATCACTAGTACTTTAACACTTTATATGATGTCTTTCCCCTTATTTTCAAGATCGTCATTAGTTTTTTTTATGTGTTTAATAGAATTAATATGAAAGGGTGATTTTATATTAAATATATAAGGTTTGATTTTTAGGTCATCATATCAGATGTGACACATAAACCCTCAAATTTTAGAATTCCCTATTGAAGAACCTATTTAATATGTGGATGGTTGAATGATTATGTGCCATTAAGGATCACTTTTACCTTAATATACTTATTAAATAATTAATTTGATTGATATTTTTGAGTATTTTTAACGTATCATTTTTGGTAGGTGAGTACGAAGCATAGTTCAAGACTTTCATGAAAAATAATTTTATATAACCTTCTCAATAGCCATAAATCAAGCATACTTAGTGATTGTTAGAAATTTATATTTGTAATAAAAATCACTAGGGGTCACTTGTGTTATTTTTAGTGGGTATTTTATGATGTTATGTGTAGTGGGTGTTGTACGAGCATGCAATGATTCTCATCTAGTAAAATACAAACTTATTTGATGGAGATTTTTTTCCTTGAGAACATTAATCATAGTAGAGAGGATATTAGAATACCCCTTGCAGATTGATACCACCATTGAGTGGGGTGAATACTTATCATATTGGATTATTTTAGTTTTTGATGTTAGTGGAATCCTTTATGATTAATATTTTTTTTATAGATTGATATTTCATACATTCATTTGGCATTTAGGAAGAGGTTTTTTTATAATTAGCACATAGGTAACATCTAGATGAGTTAAAAATATCTTAATATCAATTAAAATCAGCATAAGTATAATGATTTGAGTCATATTTTATATGATGATAAGTTGTGTGTTCTTATGATTAGGTTTATGTACCAATTATAATAGTTTTCATTCATTTTTTAGCATTTATATGATCAAGTTTCTTATTTTCCATTGGCTAGATAAGTTGTATAAATGGATAAACTTGATGCATCCATGTGGGTTATACTCTTATCATATTTGGGGAAATGTGTAATGATATTTTACCCTTACATCTTGGTAAGTGTGTGGTGGTCTTATAAACTTATATTTATGATGAATACTTCATACCACTTGATTTTATTGAAGAGTTATGTGTAGATACCTAAAACTAGCCATAACTAGCTTTCAAACAAACTTCAAACCAATTCTTACCAACCATTGTAAATTAAGCTTAAAAATCACTAAACATCACACATTTTCTTTTGCATCGTTAATCAATTATTTAAAACATGTTGAGGCATCCTTAGTTGAGGTATTATATCATATGCAATAATAACCTCTCATAGATTCATCCCTAATCATCTTGAGGCATCACAATAGTCAATTTATCCTATAAACCTATTAATTAGGGCACATGAACAAAAATAAAATATTGAAAGAGCTAAAAGGATAATAATAATTAATTAATAATCTAAACCAAATTAAATGCCTATTTGAATTAACCATTTGAAATTAATGAATATATAATAAAGGGAATTCAAAAACTCAAAATATCCTAGCCTTTCATCAGCCTTTATGAGTTGTCAAGCTCTTTGAAAATATCCTAAAATATCTATTTTGAAGATCCATACTTAGTAATAAAAAATCATGATTACATAAAAACTATTAACTCTATATGTGTTATATTTGACTCGGTTAGGATTAGGTTTGAAGCCATTCCAAGCCTTAACTCAACCCTAACTCACCTTGGGTGAGATTTAAATCCTTAGGCTATAAATACAATGCCATGCTTCTTCATTTTTAACCTCTCAAAATCCAAAGTTATAATGAAAATTTAGAGAGAGACATAATCTATTTTATTGCAAGTAGTGTTATAATGCCAAAATCTTAACATCAAATTGAACGGTGCCAAAGAGATAAGGAGCCAAAAAAAATCATTTGCCAAAAATTTATTAATGTATAATCCAAGAAATCCACTCAACAAAGAATTTGAAGCTCCCAACAAAGGTAAAATATTTGTATATTTTATTTTTTAGTTGTGATTTTCATTACTAATCTCTCCCCAAGTTTTAGGCTAAGAGTGTAAGTGTTAGTGTATTTAATGAAGTTTTTATTACTTGAAATAACACTATACTATCCTCCCTTATTGGATTCTAATGATCATAAATGGCATGCCTGGTAATACCCTCAAGGATCCCATATAGCAAAGAGATGAAAGTGTTGCTCTTAATTTTTCTATTCAGTGCTTAAAAATCTTAAAAATTTGAGTTTTAACTTATTTTTTCATGTATTTTATTTTTTAGTGGTACACAAATTACACAAAGACTAACATTGACTCCCTATGACTAACATTGATCCTATCAGAATTGATGTTGACCTCTATGTGCAGAATAGAGCATGCTAGAAACCTATTTAAATAAGTTTTCTTGAGTTTTCAAAAAAAATTGTTTTTAAGGGCCTAAATGTTACTTATCTGACTATTTTATTGTACGATATGGTGTTATTTATAATTTTTAAACTCATTTTATAACCATATATTTTTAGGGGAAAACATATTCAATTTTTATATTTTGTTTTAGGACTAGCATTGACCTTTATTAACCTACGTTGATTTGGCCTTTATAAACCAAGGTTGATTTGTATAGATAGACATTGATCCCTACATGGATTGATGTTGATCTTTATGACAAGAAAATAGATAAACTAGAGAGAAAGATTTGATAAATGATTATTTCATCCTTGAAAGTGTTTCAATTTAGGAAAATCCCCTGTAAAATTTATGGGAATTAAGCTAGAAGAAGGCAAGAGTTTGGAGGTGGTTAAGTCTTGAACATTTTGTTTGGTCCCTAAAAAGTACTTAGGTGTTTTCATGCTTAGTTATTTATGAAATTTTTTTCAAAGTTTTTCAACTAAGGTCAAGGGGCTAAATTTCATAAACATTTCACTTTGATGCATTAAAACAAACACTCACACTTAGATTACATACTCTTAAGAGTGTTTTGTTTCATGATTGATCTTCCAAAGTTGTTTATTTTCGTAAAATGATTGATTTATGTATACTCTCCCCTTGTCCCCTTTAGGAAAATTAGGTGATCAAAATCACTCATTATTTGCCTTTTTTCCTAATCCAAAGGCATGAAAATAATGTCACTAAGAAGCACCAAATCTATATTAATAGGGTGATCCAAACATGACCTTAAAATATTTTCACTAATCATTTATTTTCATGCATTTTGGCTTGTAATTAGGAGTTCATAGTCTTCTCATGGGTTCTTTAGGGAAGCTTGACCTAGGAATTCATCTCTCAAAATCATTTCAACCCCACTCCATGGTGGGGTATAAAAATCAGGGTTAAATTACTAGGATGTTTATTTGAGAGGTTAAACAAACTTCGTTAATAAGATACTACCTCAAACCATAGGGGAAACTCAGACATCACACTATACTGAGCAAGAAATAAATGTAGTGGTTGTGAAAAGGATAAGACCTTTTCATAAAAACCATTTGACATGGATATAAATGATGTGATTATCCCCTATGTTAGCCACACCTAGGAGCATCTAGAAATGCATGAAAATTTAGTTTTAGAACAACCCCACTTGTCATGGACATACTATTGATGCAAGGTAAGTAGCTTGAAGTTCCATGTTACTATACAATATATTGAGATAATGGGTTGTAAAAACCCTAATTATTCATGCACTTTTATTTTTGGATTAAACATTTAAAATCCTCTCAAGATCACGTATATATATATGGAATTTGATAGTACTATGTAACATTGTCAATTTTAGGATCTAAGACATGACACTTAAGTGTTTGAGTCATTTTATCCTTTATTACATAGTTTTTTAGTATAATTTGTTTTTAGGTCTTCCCACATCAAAATGAGTCTTATGTATACATCATTATCTTATTTGAGGAGGTGTTACACCATCCATTTGACACTATAGTTTTACCTTATAGTTTGACAAATATGTGTATGTATGTTACTTGATTGAAAAGGGTAATGTTACGCTACCCAAATAATTTCAAGTGTTTGTACCTTTGAGTCTTGAAATAAAACATTGATTACATATTTAGAGCACAATAACATCATCATGTTTCTCAATTAATTTCATATAATTATTTGTCTTGTGTCCAAATTCCATTTTTGAAACCAAAGCCACATGTGTCTTTTGGATCTTTACCTAGTGCAGTTATGCCATTCAATTTTATCTAACTTGTTATTTTTTCAAAGAAGATTAATTTTTCCTAAGTTGAGTTTTTAATTAGCCTTAAAAATTTCAAATCCAAACATTGATTTATTTATATTTATGCCATGTGTAATTCTGGATTAGACATTGATCTTTCTCTTTTGGGTTGTGTAACTTAGGTTAATTTGTTATTCAATTTGAAGACTATTGTTTATTCCTAGATTTGGGATAAATAGCCTATCTTCTATATGCATTTTGTTTCATTCCTTATACCAACTGACCAAGTTCATGTCTAAAGTCAAATTCCTAGTCTATGCCAACATGTTTTATATTTATTAGATTAAATCATAATCTTTTGTTTAAATTCTAGATTTTGTGCTTGTTTTTCCAAAAATCTTAGCATATGCCTATTTTGAGCCTAGCTTTTATGCTACATTTGGCCAATCGACCTAGCAACTTTTATTTTAATAGATTATACTTGTTTTGAACACTTTGAACTTAGAGTTTGGCATTCTATTTTTAATTCATCCACTTGAAATTTTATGTGAGACATTTAATGCTAGACATTTGATGTTAGATTATTTTATACCAAGTTTTAGCATAAACCCTTTTTGGAGATACAAATCCATCCTTTGACCAAGTTAGACAAGGTTTTAACCATTTGTATTTTTAGAAATTGTTTTTTATATTTTATATAAATCTATCCCTTTTATTGTGAAGCATTCATCATCGATTTGAATATATCTCACTATACTCATAGTGGAGCCATCTACATTTCGATATATGGTAATGTGGTTTCACAACAAGACTTTATTCAATACCCCTATGGTGATGATGTAGTTTTTTATATAGATATATATCCACCTTACAACACTCAATCAAGGGAATAAATCTATGATCCTTTAGCTCACTATTTGGTTAACATGGCACCATACTCATAACAGGACTAAGATCAAACAACATAGTACCTAGCTAGCATACCATTGGATATAGACCAAGTTCAAAAACAACTATACTACATTATGATTCCATCATCCTATGACCCTTATCTATTTGATAATCAATTTATTTCAAATAGTGATGTTCTAATTAGAGCCCTAGAGGTAGGGGATAAGTTTCCAATATACTTCCCCCATAAACACTTGTCAAGTCTAGTACAAATTCCTTACAACATAGATTATAATTAAAACATTAAAAAAGCCTCTTCTATCAATCCTCAATCTCTAATGTCAATGTTGTATCAAGATCCAAATATGATTATCATAATAAAGGGCATCATTTAAGACCACTTCATATAGATGCATACTACATACTAGACCTTTTTAAACTTAACACATAATTTCAATAACATGGCCATGTCAAATTCTCCACTTATTGAGATATCTCCTTCAATAGCAGTCTTAATTGAAATCATAGGCCAATAAAATCAAGGTATAAATCCATTCATGAAAATAATTTTAGTTGGAGACATTTTTAATACCCCAACTATCGAAGAAGTGTCTTCTACTTCTATGGAGATGAATGAGCCAAACAGAGTGGATAATACATAAGTGTCATCTAGTATAGAACAAAGTGGTTTAACAACACAAACAATTAATCCTCAACAAATCATGCCTTTGGTTAACACCATGAGTATTTCACAAATGTAGAGGGCAGAAACTTCTACCTCCCAACCACAACAAGTAACTTATGATCCTTAACCAATTGCTTCTCCAAGCATGTAACTACAAAGATTTAGTCAAATGATAACCAATGTCATGCCTCAATAAAATGTAAAAAATGTTACTCCATCACAATAGGTGATGACTAAAATTCCACAATAATAGCTCAATATAATATACTAAAACATACAAGATTTAACATTCTAAATCTACCAAAGGGGGAAACCAATGTTCCACCTCACTAGGTAGTAACCAACATACCTCTTCAATTGTAGACAAATATATCATTACAATCACAAATGACGTATAATCAGTATCATATGTCTATTAGTTAATGATAAATTTTGAACCTTCAACAAGCATCTAATTCCCAATAGGGATTCATTCAAAAAAGAGGTTCTACCATTCCACAAATTCTATTTAGGAAACAATTGCCTCTTATTCCCAACATTTCACAAACTCAATGATATGGCCTTCATTCATAAGTTCCCCTTATTCATCAATGTTTGAATAGTTTTTAACAAGTCCCTAATCAACTATAATAGGAATATTACTTCACTCAAATTCATATCCTTCAATCCCAGCCATAATTTACCCAAAACTAGGATTATGTACCAAATCCTAACCAGAATATCACATTATAATTTGTGCAATTCCAACAATCATACCCTAATATGTGAATTCATAGTCCTAGTTAATTCCCTAGCCAAAATAACATTCCTCAACAACCATGCCTCCATTATACCCCAGTCAAAGGAATCCAATTTTGACCACCCAATCTTTGCTTTAGGCCAATGTTCCATCAAGTTTCCTAGCATAATAATTGTAAAAAATGAAGGATGCAATTGCCTCCATCCAAGTTAGGAAACAAAAAAAGAATTTAACTTTGGATGACATGTGTTCTTACCCATTCAACATGGAGTATTTTTAAATACTATTTATTCTAGGGTATGAAACACAAAAGTTTAACAAATATAAGGGTAAAAAAGACCCCAAGGCTCTTTTAATGAAATTCTTTGTTGCTTGTCAACTAGTTTCCTATAGTATCATCTACCTCCTACTATTGTTTCCAAATAGTCTAGTTAAATAAGCTTTAGAGTGGTTTCTAAAATTACCAAAAAACTTAGTACCTAATTTTGATTATCTTTCAAATAAGTTTGTGAAACATTTCTCCTACAATCTCAAGCATGATATTTTGTTGGTATATTTGACACAAGCCAAACATAAGAATGATGAAAGTTTCTCAAGTTATCTATAGTGATGGAGAGCACTTGCCATCTAATTCACCCATAGTTTACTAGACAAATAATTAACTATTGTGTTTACCAAGAATTTTCATAGTGAGATATCTTATCATCTGGAGCTATGGTGTGTGAAAACATCTAAAGAAATCATTGGAAAAGGTTTGTTGATTGAAAAAATCCCTTATTAAAAAAGGGATCGTCAAGATAACCTTGTCAAATCATAACCAAAATCTAAGAAAAACTAATGTCCAAAATCAAAATCAAAACTAAGTCCAAGTGAAAGCATTGTAACTAGCCTAGGCTAATAATTATGAAATCCAAGCCATTCAATTGTAAAAAGAATGTTTTTATAAATGGATTAATCGAGTCATGATATGTAAAAATGATGAAAACACCATCTATTTAGGCTATGCCACATATGTAAATTACTCCCAACCAATAACATCTTCAATAAGTAGAGCATTTGTAGTAACCTAGACCAATCCAATAAATGTAGCAACCTTTGCCTTTGCAAACTCTTCCTCCTCTAAGGATAATTGTGCCTACTCATTGAGTTTTTAGTGACCTTGAAGAATTGACTAAATCCATGTTTTTCAAGCTAGCTACCACTAATCTGATTAGTTGGCTAATTGTGAAGCACTATCCTAAGGGAATTCCTTATCTAAATTTGTATAGGAAAAATGAATTATGTGAGTACCATCAAGTTAATGGACATAATCTATGCCATTATGTGTAAATCAAACATATTATTCAAAATATGTTGGAAAATAAGGAAATACCATTGGATAATGGAGATTCTACATCCAATTAGAAATTGAATATTTATAAAAACTCCTTTCCATAACATAATAACCAATAGTGAAAACAACAAAGGCCATAAAAATAATAATAATAATAGTATCAATAGTTGAGACAACAACAACTAAATCAGTAGGACCCATAATAATGTTATCCAAATGAATGGAACCAAGGCCTAAATGATGCCAACAACCAATAGATCTACCATACAATTTCACATGACTATAATAAGGTTGTATTCCATATTATAGGAGGTCATATTTCTACCATCTCCATCAATCTAGGACCTAGTATTAACCAAACAAGACTATTGCTAACCAATTCCAATCAAAAAACCTATGATAGTGATCCTTCCTTGACCTAAGACCATATACATGCATACCAAAAAGTAGTTAATACTAATTTTAGACCTTATTCTAATAAATCATCATTAACCCATGACCACACACAAGTGCACTAGTAACCAAGACTTATCATATCTGGTCTCCCCTCCACCATCATTAGATAGTGATAATGGTCATGTATCTAATCCTAATTATGCAATCACAAATTGGTGGTCAAATATTACCATCCCAAGCCCACAACCATCTACCACTACACCCATCCAACCCATTTTTCTAGATAAGAACCAGCCATATATCATTATGTAGGATAATATGTTTGATATTGTGGAATCACTTCAAAATAAGCCTACATAAATTTCCATTTTGGATTTGCTACGTATGTCTACCATACATAAGAACATCTTGACATAATTCCTCAGCCAATCTCAAGTTTCTAATGATATAAGACTAGAAAAATTACAAACTTTGGTTAGACATCTAGCCTTAGGATATCAATTAACCTTTGACCAAAGTGATATGTCATCCCTTGGCCCTTTTTATAGCAATCCATTATACATCAAAGTTATCATAACATGGTACAAAGTGAAAGATGTCCTCATTGATAATATATTGGGTCTCAATATTATGTCTCTAAATCTCATCAAGCTTCTTGGGTATAGAAGAGATGATCTCCAAATAGAAATGATCATCATCAAGCCCTATGATAATGAAGAATGAAAATCACAAGGCACCATCAACTTGCCAGTTATTGTTGGGACCTTAACCCACCATACACTATGCCATGTGTTAGACCTTGATTTTTCATATAATGTGCTCTTGGGTAGACCTTGGATACATGAAATTTGTGAAATCATTCAATATTCCACCAGTGTATCATGTTCTTTCATTCAAGCATGAAGGTCATTATCCATAGATATTTACAACCATACAAACATTTCAAACATTTGGAGGTTGCGTATGAAAGATATATCTACCTTTTTGTCTTGAATCCAATTCCTAATTATTTTAATGGGAAATAAATATTTTTTGATTCACCAGAGGCCAATTACATTGACCCAAATACCTTTGATTCACTTTCCCATATATTGCCTCCTGAAATATCTAATCATTATACCATATCAACTAATGGCCTAGGAGAATATTTGACCCAAGATATGTTTCATATTGTCAAGCTTCCAAAGAACCCTAAGTCATATGGAAGACCTAAAACCAAACCACCTTGTATGGAATGGCAATGAAAAGGCAAAGTCAAATTTCATAGTCTAACTCCTAACTTTGTCATACCAACCACTAGACAAGAATAGGACCTTCTTGTAGATGATGAATAATGGTTATACAATGACAAACTAGTCAAGTGTTACCAAAATTCCAAATACCCTATATGTAATAGGATCATGGAAAATCATTTTTATCAATGAGGAGGCCTTGATCCCAACCAACATAGAACACATGAGCTAATTTCTACAACTCAGTACAAAGGAACCTATGGCCTTAGATTTAAACTACTTAGGGGAGACTCTAAGTATATTATTCATTTTCCAATGTCAATGACTAGTGATGATGATGCAAAAAACAAAGTAGAGTCTAATCATAACCTTATGAAGCCTTATCCAATAGCAATTTATTTGACACTCATGTAATTTATACCCTTAGATCAGTCATTCATAATAATCCACTTCCTCTATATCACCCTCAACTTATAGACTAATACCAACAAAAATCCATAGTTCTTGTATATGAGTTTGAAAATGATGAGGCCATCTATGATTTTCTAGGCCTAAGGTAAAATAGTTTTTTGGGAGACCACAAATAAGGGTTCTCAATCAAAATAGAACCTACAACCTATTTTAGAGAATGGGTGAACACCCTTAACCATAAATAGATGAATAAAACATTGAGGTAGCAAAGTGAAAACCTCTTTGAGACACTTTTAGACTAGGGTAAAAGTAAATATAAAGGCTTGTATAGTGGTGAAAACCTATTTCATGCACCATTAGATGGGGATGTTCAACCTTCCTCAAACATATCTTAGGATATCACTGATGACAAACTTACCTATGGGTCTATGTTTAGTTTTAAAGTGCAATTGGATTTTGATCAAATTATCTAAGAGTTCCAAATAGTGTTTATCACATGGGCATCCCCACCATTGGGAGATTATTACTTGTCTTATCTTGTAAAACTTGAAGAGCTAGTCCAAGCTAAATATTCTACCATTGTGGGCAAATTCAAATCTTTTCCAACCATTATAGATGATATTTTGACTCTCCTGGTAGAATACACAATAGAAGTTAACATTGGGACTCCAAATGACCCAAAATGGATCAAACTAGGCATGTCTCTCATTGAGGGGGAACATGACATATTTGTTTGGTCCTATTCTAACATGCCAAGTTTAGACCCTTCCTTGGTTGTACACCATATTATTTTACATCCTGATGCCAATCCTATGAAACAAAAATTATGCAATATACATCCTCACATTATTGTATTAGTAAAGAAAGAGCTAGAAAATATCTTGAAAGAAAGATGTATTTGACTAATTGATTACTCAAACTGGATCTCAAATGTTGTGTGAGCCAATAAGAAGCCATAAATAATTATGATTTAAAATGATTTTTGAGATATAAACAAGACCTTCCCCAAAAATGAATTTCCTCTACCAAACATTAACATGATATTTGACTCCATAACACATTACAAAATGTTTTCACTAATGGATGGATTCTTAGGGTAAAACCAAATATGGATTTTGATAGAAGACCAACATAAAGCAATGTTCACCACTTTATAAGTAAGCTTCTATTATTAGGTTATGTAATTTGGTCTCAATTATGTTGGGGCCACATACCAAAGAGCTATGACCATCATATTTCATGATATGATGCATGCCATTATTGAAGACTAAGTCAATGACATATTTGGAAAATAAAAGACTAGGGTTGATTATATAATAGCCTTATGGAGCATATTTGAGAGACTGCATGAATACAAGGTCAAACTCAATATTAAGAAGTGTGTTTTTTGAGTTACTTCTTATAAATTACTAGTCTTTGTTATGTCTTATCAAGGCATTGAAGTTGATATAGCCAAAGTACAAGCCATTACCAATATGACACCACCATCCAATTTAAATTAGTTCTATAGTTTGTAGGGAAAGTTTCAATCTATTAGATGCTTCATTTCTCATTTGGCTGACAAATGCCATCCTTTTACACAATTTTTAAATAAAGATGTCATGTTTCATTGGGATGAATAATGCCAAAAATATTTCTATTACCTCAAAGACTATTTTACCAATCTACCTCTTTTATTGTCACCAATGCCATGAAAGCCATTCCAACTATATCTATCGACCATAGACAAATCCTTTGGGGCACTTCTAGCTCAGCATGATGAAAATGGAAAATAACATGACATGTACTATCTAAGTTATACACTGGTCACATATGAGCACAATTATACTCCCAATGAAAAATCATATTTATCTATTGTCTTCAAAGCTCATAAATTGTGACATTAGATGTTAAACAATAATACCATGGTTATGTAAAAATTAGATACATTCAATTACATACTATCTAAAATAACTTTACAATGCCGTATGGCCAAATGGATCATGCTTTTTAGTGAGTTTGAGATATAATATGTCAATTATTAATCCATAAAGGGATAATATATTGTAGATTAGATTTTTGAAGTATCACTTGTAGATACAAAAAATCTCACATTATAATTCCCATATGAGTCCATTATGACCATAATTGAAACACCTCTTGAGGAATAACATTGGAAGCTATATTTTGATGGGTCATTTAGGATACATGAATCAAGGGTAGGCTTATTATTTATTATACCACTAGGGGATATTGTCCTTAAATCATTTTGTATAATCTTTCCTTGTATCAACAACATGGTCAAATATGAATCACTTGTTTCAATGCTCCACCAAGTATTATAGTGGAATATCCAACATATAAAGGTTTATGGTGATTCTTAATTAATCATCAATCAAGTCATAGATAATTTTTAAACAAAGGATGATAAGATAGTACCATATAAGGCCATGGTCGACACTCTCAAATAGAATATTATTGATGTATAACTTAAATATATACCAAGGGATAGTAACATAAAAATAGATGGCATGGCCACCATTAAATCTATGATTCACCATATAGATACGATAAAATAATATCAATTCCTCATTAAAAAATTGCTAGTGCCAAATCATGAATGTTCAACCATTGCAATGATCTATTATATTATTTCTCCCATATATATATGGTATTCAAACCTTTATAGCTATTTCTATGACCAAATAATGCCACTTGACCTATCCCACAAATAATCCAAGTCCTTTATCCAGTATGCAACATGATATACCTTACTTAGACCAATCCTTTACTACCACAAATTTTATGTAACTCTTCTTCATTGTTTAAATTTGGTAGAATAAACAATAAAATTATAGGAAGTGCATAAAGGAGTATTTGGATTGAAAATAAGTGAGGTTATCCTATCTAAAAATCTTCTACATATCAGGTATTATTGGCCAATGATGGATGCAAATGTAACTACATATGTTAAAAAGTGTGAAAAATGTCAATGATATGATAATTTGATTCATTCCATGACCAAGAATCTAAAACCAATGCTTACTCCATGGCCATTTTCTACATGGGCCCCTGATCTCATTGGTAAGATAAATGCCACCTCATCTAATGGCCATAAACACATCCTTACCATTATTAAATATTTCACTAAGTGGGTTGAAGTTATACCCCTCACTTACGTGATTGGAAACCAAATTTCAAAATTCATCTTCAACCATCTCATTTATCACTATGGTATCACATTTGACATTATATCTGATAATGGCATATCTTTCAAAATAAGGATTTCAAATTGCTTTGTGTCGTGTACAATATTACTCAACATTTTTAAACTACATATTACCCACAAGTTAATGGCTAGGTCAAAGCATCAAACAAAACCATTATCAACATCCTTAAAAATATTGTTAATGATGTTGGCCATGATTGGTACCTCTAAATATTCTACTCCCTTTGGGCATACCATAACAATTACTATACTCCAATAGGATATAATCTATATTCCCTTATTTATTGTACTAAGGAAATTATTCCCATTTAGGTTGAGTTACCTTCTTTGTGCATCTATTCGAATAAATTCTTAGATTATGAAGATTATCAAGTAGCTCACCTATAAGAGGTAGAGTTACTTAATGAAAAATACATGGCTGTAGTCAATAACCTCCAAGCATACCCCTATTTACCTAGAGTTTGGTACATGTGTGTGTTTATTTTGTTTTGAATGTGAGCACGTTTAAAAATAAAAAATGGATTGTTTCAAAAATAAAAAATATTGTTTTGTTCTTAAAATTTACCTAGTGTTTGGATGAAAACTATATTTCAAAAGATCATATTATGCATATGCAATAAATAAAGATCTAAGCTATATTTTTGATGCAAATAAAGAGAATATTATAGTTCCTTTTAATTAATTTTACATTTTTGAAATGTATATTTTAATCTTTTAGTCAAAGAATAAACTAAACTAATTTATGCTAATAAATCAAGACTAGAAATGAAAACCCCTAACATGATGAATGATGATGACAAAATGAGGGTAAATATTTGTTGTAGTAACTAAGATATCCTAGGGTAGTTATACCCTTTATTTATCAATAAAAACCCATGTAACTCTCTAAGAAAAGGATGAAATAGGAAAAAGGAAATAAGGACACACTATTTTAAAAGAAGATCAACTGAATAGTGTTTATGCTGATTCAAAGATAACAAATAATTGGTTGTTGATTTGTATAAACTATCCTCTCAAAAAATTATTTAGAATCACCATGAAGATGGAAAAAGGTGGATAAAATGGTTTTAAAAAACTTAAATTAGGCATGACATTGTTTTTTAGATCATGAAAAAACTAATCTTCAATGAAAAAATCATATTTAAAATTCCTCTAAAACTAAGATACTTGTAGGAGAAACATGCATTTTGAAAGGGTGAGTTTAACTATTCTTTTATTTAAATTTAAACTTGGGAAGGATGGAAAGTGATACAAAAGTGGAAGTAAATTTTTAAATTAGGAGGAATCAAGGTTAAAAAAAGTCAATAAACATGAAGAAAAACATGAAAACATGTGAAAAGCTCATGTTATGAAGGCTAAAAATGGCACACTGACAACTGGTGATGAAACCACCCCTATTTTCAAGGGGTGTTTATACAAACACTACTATAAGTGATAGAACCACACTATATGTAAATAAAACCATATTAGAGTAATATAGAACCATCCTATTGAGAATGGTTCCATCAAAGTGGTTTATGAAATTATCACTATGGTTCCATTACTTTTGGGGTAGTTATGTAAGATATCAAGATAGTTTTGTTATTGGGAAAGGAATTTTCATCCTCTATAAAAGGTTTTAAAAAAGAATATAGAATAAACTATAAAATTTAATCAAAATATATTTTGAGGGGTTAAATAAATATATAGTGTGGGAAAGGGGATGCAAGTGTAAGAAACAACCCATTAGAGGACATTTTGAAGATCATTACATCATCATTAGATATTATACCATAAATAACACATTATGCAATTTTTGGGTATATACTATTTCAAAGAATTTTAGTTTATATTCTAAAAGGGGAAGAAGAAAGAAACTAGATATGGGTATGGTTGAAAAACTTGTTTAGTTGTGCACATGTTGCATTAGATGATTATAGAGAGCTCCTATTTAGCTATGGAGGAATGAATTGAAAATAAGATATCACTAAAATAAATAATTGTTTAGATAGATAGCTAGGTGGATTGCCTAGCACTAGCTAAATCCCAAAAGTAAGAGCTTCCTCAATGGCTATCAATGCATAAGTTTTAAATAATTAAGTTTAGAAAATAGAAGATAAATTACTTGCATCAATAATCAAAAGGTAATAAAATTAAATACAAGGAATGTTTGATAAGGAAATTGACTAAAATGACTATTATATTAATAAGTGGGTAAATACTAATGCTAAATAGGTCAGTTGTGGTTTAGAAAATAGGTTATGGGTCCATAGATAGGTAGAGACAAGGAAAATTAGATTTGGTTGAGGGTAAGTGGGTTAAAATAGCTTGTTATTTTGTACCATAGTGACCATCGGTAGTTGAGGTGACTATCAGTGGTAGAGGTGACCATCAGTGGTAGAGGTAACCCTAAATGGTTAGGATGACCATTAGTGGTTACTATGTATTGGGCTTGGGTGATAAAAGTTTATATTAATGAGGTCATAGAAAGCAATTTTGGGAGATTGGTATATATTGGGCTGATTGTGAAATTTAAACAAAGTAATTGATAAACTGAAAACAAATACTTAGCTTGCCAAAGGTTGGTTAAATGAATGGTTGAGGTGGTTTGATTATTGATGGAATCTATCATGATTTTGGTAGAGTAAAAATACTTGGATATCGACCAAGGGGTATTGATAAGTTAGCTCTCTGACATGATGGATAGATCACTAGATTGTTGGAAGAATACCTATAAAGAAACTCTGGATACAAAAGCTCTTGAAGTTTAAAATGGATCCTTTTTCACCTCTTTCTCCTCTCTTCTTATAGTTAAGGAAGGAGAAGTGCAATAAGGTGTTAATAAGGCTTCCAAATTACTATATAATTTTAACTTTGACATGCATGAGCTCACACATGAATTAGACAATCTAATAATAAAAAAGCAAGTCAGAGTGATGTGTTAGTTAAGTTGGTTCAGATGATGGAAACTGACCATTACTGGTCAGGGTGAAGGTCATGTTGGGTTAAAAAGGTGGGTTAAGTCATTAGGTCAAACTAACTAGTGTTTGGTAGGTTTATTGGTTGAATGGTCTAGGTTGGGTCCAAGGGGGTCTTGAGGTGGTCTAGGGGAGTTGTGACATTTATAATTGTCATGTGTGGATTTTTGGTGCCTACATTTTTCCCTATTTTGTTATGTAATTTATATCAACAAGATGAAAAACAAAAATGGATTATGAGTTTCTCTAAGCATGGAAAGAGGTGTTCCCCCTAAAACCAAGAAGTGATGAGGTGAAATAGAATTAGGTATGAGTTTGATGAGTGGTTAGGGTGAAGATGAAGGTGGATATCATGAAGGTGAGTGATAGGTTGGGCACTAAAGCATAAACATGTACAAAAAGTGTAAAAAAATTATGATAACCAAGTTCATGCATTGATTAATTTGACATACTTAGTAAAAATATAGGTTGATACTACAATGGCAAGTTACAAGTGGATTGCTTGACTGCATTTAATCATGGTGGCTAGGTACACTCATAAATGAAAGTCTCCTAGATAAGGTTAGTGTTTATATGGGTATATAAGGTAGGCAGTTCTCTTGGGAAATAATAAATTGGTCAGGTGTAGTCATAGGTATTTGAGTTAAGAAGTGCTCCCAAGAAGACACAAGTTGGTTGGGTGTGGATAAGGTAGTGCAATTTCAAAAACAATAACATGGTAATTGTTGTTGTTGCAGTAAAAAGTACCAAGGGAAGGTCACCAAAAAATAGACACTAGTTGGGTTGAAATGGACCAATGGTTAGGTGATGAGGTGGTTGTCAAGGTGGGTGGAGAAGATAATCTCCTAGGTGGGCACCTGATATGGGTTTTAAAAAGAGTTTGAAAAGTTGGTTGGTTGAAAAAGTTATAAGAGCTTGACCATCGATGGTCAGAGGCCTTAGGGTTGACCATCAGCAATCACCCTAACCATCGATGGCCAAAATGAAAACCCTAAAATTTCAAAAAAAAAAGTGAGTCAATGAGTCATTTTCATTCATTTGTGTTTTTGACTATTGTGACTTGCTTTCTTGGAATTTTGTGCAAAATCTTTGAAAATGACTACTAGTGGGTGGGTTATTGAGTTGGATTGACTGAATGGACTGAGTGGAATAGAGAGGATATAGGGTGGACGTGGATGAGTTTGGGTAGTGGGTCCCAAGATACCTCCTTGATGATGGATAAGGAATGAGATAGGGGCTTCATTAAATTGGTAGTGTTAGTTATGGTTTTGCATATGCATTTAGTGTAGAATTTGTTTGGCTAAATTTTGTTTGGGTAGGGTAGATTGGGTTTGACCTAGTTAGTAGGGTTTTTATTAGGTATGGTTGAATTAGTAGTTGAATTTGAAGTTGGAAGGGTAGGGTATGTTAAGTAAGGTGGGGTTAAGTAGTAGGTAAGAAATTATAGGCAAATTTTATGGGTTGGGTGGTTTTTTGGGTAGTTAAGGTTGAAGCATGTTCCACTGGTGGTCACTCTTAGTGACCATCAATGGTCACACCGACTATCAATGATCAATGAATATCAGTTAAATGGTGGCCTAACCATCTATGGTTAGGTAGGGTGGGCTTATGTTTGTAAAAAAAATTGATTATTTTGTTGATTTTTTTGAGTTTGATCATGTAAATGTGTTAGTGAGAGAGTGATGTTAAGGTAGTGTTTTAAGGGTGATGATAAAATATCTAATGTTTAGGGTGAAGGGTAATAGGTCATGGTTAAGGGTCATTAGTAAAAATAAAGTTAGGTTATAGTTCATAGGTAAAAATAGTAGAGAAAATTAAGTTTGTTAGCTATCTAATATTTGTATGCATGGAAGTAGAATCAGATGTTGGATTAGGTACCTCACATCCTCTCATAGATTCATCAAGGGATGACTATAGTGGATTGGTCTCACATAGAGGAGGTGGGCTTGAGAGTGATGTTTCACTATCAACATGTGCCATAGGATGCGATGATTATCATGACCCTCATCAAGAGATGGGATCTAGCCATGAACACCTTTCTTCTACTAACTAGTGAGATGATGATCTTGATAAAAGATGTGCACAAGATCACTTGATTACCCATAATGGGTGATCCAATTTATCATATCAAATAAGAGGAGATAAATGAGTTCTTAGAGTTATTATATTGAGATGACTATGATCTTGTTAGATGGAATGGTATAGGATTTAGATACACTCTACTATATTAAAGGGTGAGGGGATAAAGGAGACTACTCATGATGATGGTGATCATGGTATCATTATCTTCCATTCCTAATTCAAGTAGTAGGAGGTTTCCCTATATATTACTAAAGGTATTGGTTGAGATGTTGTTGGGTCACATAGTGTTTGATTGGGTACCTATGCTTCTAGTTTAGATATATAGGGAGCTATGGTGTTTTAGAACTCATAGGAGATATGGTATTAGTGTTGGGTTCATACTACACTAATGGGCATATGACCACATCTAGGTTCTATGTCTGGTGGGGCTATCATGGGAGGGGTATACATAGATGGATCACATAGCTAGATTTAGGAGGTGGAGAGATGATTTTGATCTATCAAGACTAGGTGAAGGGGTACATGACATTGATTGGTTTAGAGATATACTAGAGGAAATAGTTATTGGTGACATGTTCTAGAGGCCATATGTCATGTTTTAAAAGTGGGATGGATATAGAAAACACAAATTATCCTTTTAGAGTTATAGGTGGATTCTCATCAAGTAGGATAGAGAGGTAGAACTCATCCCATTTGATAGGGTATGGAGATAGTTTGGCCTAGTGCAGGGTATCTAAGGCCCATTTCCTAGATATAGGTAGGAGGAGGTAGAGATTCTACTACATAATCCATAGCCAATCTAGATATTACTATATCAAGAGGAGTTCTATCATGATCAGAGATAGATGATGTAGGTTTTTTTGATGGTTACACTAAATAGTACTAGGCTCTTTAGGTGGTAGTGGATTTTGGTAGTGATGATGGTGGAAAATAGATGATGGATGTTAAACCAATAGGTAGAGGTGGCCAAAGGGAACATGCATAGGGGTTTTCTAAAGTACATAGGTAGGAGTGACACTAACCACAACATAAGCTTAGGTGGAAACTTTATAGGATCAACTAGTTATAGCATAGGGTCAGATATCTATGGTTACAGGTGAGAGGGACCAAAATAGAGCTTCACTAGCCTTGGTTACCTAGGAGAGAGACTCTTTAATATAAATTAGGGAATTAAACATCATATTTTTAGGACCATTAAGAACTATCCCCATGGTATGGTATCTATCCATAATAGAGTAGTTATGCTACTATCAGGTCATTACCCTGAGACATTATCCTGATGAGCCCCAATGCGCAAGTACATAGCTAGTTTTTTAAGTGGTTCTAGCATGTGAAAACCATGTTAGTAGTTTACTTCTATATTTATATAGGTAGGGACCTTAGGAGGAGAGGTACCAAGAGGAAATGATACCCTAGGAGATAGTGGTGCCCCATGGGCATAGTCATGTTATAGATATGGGATATTACATTTTGTTGTATATCATTTTGATACTAACCTATGAGATGATGCAGTGAGATGTATATTTTGAGAGATAAACATGTACATTTTTGTATACATCATGATGTTATGGATGAAAAAATCATAATTTATAGATATGATACTCATTTATTGCTTATCATTCATGGTTTATGATTTGATGTTTATGTTCATGATGTTGATTATAGTTATGTTGATAATTGATGATGTTATATTAATTATGATTATTTTATGGATATAGATACTAATGTAGACTTACTTAGCTAGGCATGTCATGGCTTATTATTTATGTTGATGATGATGCTTATGGAATTTATGGCTATGATGATGTTGATGTGATGATGATGTTTATGGTAAAATTTAATGAGTACATGGTTCCTTATTTAGATTTAGACACGTGGTAAAAATGGTTTTTTTTTCTTATTTGCTCATGGATGATATGATTGTGATATGATGATTGATATGCTAATGATGTTTATTTTTTATTATGATATATGTTGATGTGTTGTTATGATTATGGTTAATTTTCTTAAGGAAAAACACATGAAGTAAGCTGAATAACCACACTAGATGTGAGAAAGAGAATATAATCAAGAGACAAGATGGCTAAAGGAATGTATCAACTAGTTATGATAAGAAGAGGTAATGATGCTTCTTCTTTGGCAAGGAATAAAATAAGACCGAATTTGGATTGGATTAAGGAATATAATCCCTTAGAATATTTTGCATTAGCATTTGTTAGTTGGTTAAAATCTGTCTTGATCACATAATGTTAAGTGAGCTAAAAATCCATTACTCATAGTGTATAAAGGGGAGATGGATTAAAATTAAACCTTCTTATGAGAATAGCATTCCTTTTTTGGAGGTTACCAAAGAGTCAATATAAATAAGTTTATGTCTTATAAGATGTAAGTTGATCAATGTAGAAAGCCTATGAATGAAAGCTTATACAGATTTCAAATTTTTTTTGCTTATTGAGAGTTGATTACAGCGTTCAAAATTACTTTCATTTTGATTTATAATGGGTATTTTTCTTATTTTGTTATGTGGGAGGGTTGGGAAAGCTGATCGATGAGAGAAGCTTGTAATAAATTGTTATACTTTGACAAATGCTTTATTTATCCATCCTTCTAGGGAGTGGTATGAGTTTATGTGCTTTATTTAATTCCTTTTGATAGATGTAATTTAAGGGAGCATTCCACATTATAACAATTATGATATATTTTTTTTAGTTTTCCTTCAAGGGAATAGTCTATGAATGCTAAGGATGACCCATGATTATTTATGGTTATGAATATGCTTTTGATTTTGATTGACATAGACTTACTTATTTAAGCTGAAAGGTTGACCTTTATGAATGTGAAACTGAAATCTTAAGAAGGTTGATTAGGTGTAAAGAGGTTTATGTGACAATGATCATGGGAATCCATCCTTTAAAAGGGGTAAAAAGTACCATGAGAATCACGCCATGGGTAGAGATGTGGTATCCAATATTCAATATTAGGCTATAATTATGACAAATAATCACATGATTTAGTTTTAATTAGTTTCCATTAAAATAGGGAGTAAATATGGTTTTAAATCAAGGGATGAGCTTAAGTTAGATAAAAGGTTAATTTGATCCATTTTAACAAAAGAAAGGATGTAGATGAAAAGCATTGATGGGCTTAGGTTTTTGTTTCCCTCAAGAGAGGATAACTATTAAGCTCCTGATCCATACTTGTGGGTTATGATATAAGGTCCAAGCCAATTGAAAGCAAACTTACCCTACTTGATTTTCTCCATATTGGTGACATGTTGGGTTTCCTTTAGGATGAGGTCCTAATATTGAATTCTTGCACTCTAAGGTATTTGTTATAACCATGTTTGATTCACTCTTGATATAAATGAAGATGGGTGAGGGTGTTTAAAAGATGCTCAACAAATAGCTCAATATGGGTTAAGTAGTGTTGATGATAATCATCTTCAAAAATGAGATCTTATAGGGATATGTGAAGTGAAGGTATTTGGACTTTAAGAGGTAAGAAAACCTCTACTCCAAACACAAGAGAGAATGTAGTAGTACCTATAGGGGTTTGAATACTAGTATGATATTCCCATAAGGTAAAGGGGATATACAAATGCCAATCCTGACCAAAGCATTGACCATTTTAGTGAGCATATTGTTAAGAGTTTTGTTAGAGTTTTCTACCTATCCATTTACTTGAGGGTGATAAGGTGATGAGAAACTTAACTTACTACTGAATGTATCACAAATACCTTGGAATTGCTTGTTTTTATAATATTTTCCGTTGTCGGTGATGATTATGTGAGGAACATCGAAGCAACAAGTGATGTGCTAATTGATGAAGTTGACAATTTTTTCCACTTTGGTTGAGACTAGAGGAATAGCCTCTACCTATTTGGTAAAATATTCTATCATAGTGATTATATAATGATGTCACTATGATGAATGGGGGTTAATTTCACTAATAAGGTCCATACCCCATTATGAGTAGGGCCATAAATTAGTGGATACATAAAGAGTATGGCTAGGTGTGTGATGTATCTTGGCATGTTGTTGATACTTAACACACTATTTGACATAATCAAAATAGGCTTGGTTAATGGTATGCTAGTAGTATCTAAGGAAAAATATGTGTTTATCCATGATGAGGCCACTAAAGTGTACCCTACAGATTTCATCATGCATTTACTTGATAGGATGAGAGGATTCATGAATACATAGGAAATACAAAAGGAGACCATCAAATCTATGTTTATAAAAAATTCCCCTCATAATGGTATAATGTGAGGTAATCTAGATAAAAACTCTTAAATTGTTCCTATAAATACCATAAGGAGTAATGTCAAGGTTAAGATAGTCAAAGGTCTGCTAATACCAAAGGTTAGGTTGGGTCTCTACCACATTAAAGATGGTAATAAAATATAGTTTAACATAAGAAGGCTACGTAAGTCTATAGATAACTATAGATATCTTAGATTCAAAGGATGAAGATGGGATATGAGAGGTGAGGGAAGCCATGGTATTGGAAAACTTATTAGTATATCATGGGGTGGATTGGATATGGTAGCATTCAATTGATGTTAAGATCTCATCAACTAGTTATTTTTCCTATTGCAAAACATCATTCTTACACTGGTAAGAGTAATTAATTTGATTAACCACAATTTTAGAGTCACCAAATATGTTGATCATTTTGAATCTCAAGGCTAACGTAATTTGAAGGCCTATGACTAGGGCTTCATACTCATCCATGTTGTTGGTACATTTGAAATCTAGATTGAAGGATAAAGGAAGAGGTTCACCATGAAGGATAATAAAGATAATGTTGGCTTCCCCTCCATGTTGACACTTTGATTCATCAAAGAACATAGTCAATTTATAGGTGAAGTCTACTTGAGAGAGGGTCATGATGGACTCATCTGGAAACTCAAGAGGAGGAGGTTGTCTATTTGCTAATGGTTCTTTGGCCAATTTATCAGTGATGACTTGAACTTCAATTAACTTTTTCTAAAGAAACTTAAGGTCAAACTCAGCCAAAATAATGAGCCACTTTGCCATACATTATTTTTAGTATGGCTTGGAGTGCATATACTATAGTGGGTTAGTATTGGTTATGACATAAGTTTTATGTTAAGAAGGTAGTGATTAAGTTTGGTGGCCATGAATACCATGACTAGGAAAAGTTTATCAGTATGGGTGTACCAAGTTTTGTACTCTACAAAGATGTGGATGATGTAGTATATCAATTTCTCTTTGTGTAGTTCATCCTAATGAGAATATTTTGACCCTAAGGAGTGGTTAGTGGAGAAGATATAAATGTAGAAATGTTGTTCATCCTTAGGAAGGGTGAGGACAAGTGGGGACAAAAGGTACTCTTTTGAGTGAATCAAATGCCCTTTGATAATCATCATTCCAATTGAATGATACATCCTTATTTAGGAGGTGATAAAAGGGTTGGCATCAGTTTAAGAGCTAAGAGATAAAGCGATGAATGGTTTAGAGCTTCCTCTATAAACTATGGAGTTGATTGAGGTTTATTAAAGGAAGCATGTTAGGGATGGATTTAATTTTGGGAGGATTGACTTTGATTCCTTGAAGGGAGATAATAAAGACAAGGATTTTCCCTAACAAGACCCCAAAAATGCACTTCTTGGGGTTAAGGCAGGCATGGTAATGGATGAGTCACTAAAAGATAATATTGAGAATAACTAAATTATCCTTATGATATTTGGATTTCCCAAAAAGGTCATCCATGTAGTTCTTGAAAATTTCATTGATAAGGTCATGGAAGATATAAGTCATGGCACATTGGTAGGTTACACCAATATTCTTTAGTCTAAAAGGCATGAAAATATAGAAAAAGTTCCCTCATGAGGTGATAAAGGTGGTTTTATGCTAATCTTCAAGGGCATTTAGGATCTGATTATAACCCAAAAATCCATCCATGAGAGATAACATCTCATGGCTAGCTATAAGATTAACTAGCTAGTTGATGCTTAGTATATGAAAGTCATCTTTTGGAAAAGCAAGGTTAAGGCCATAAAATTCCAAATAGATGCATAGTCCCCCTATGGCTTTGGTGATAAGTAAAACATTTAAGACCCATTGGGGGTAATCAATGGGTTGAATGAAATTGATAGATAAGAGACACTAAAGCTCTTCTTTGAAAAGGGCTATGTAAGGGTGCATTCATTAAAGTTTTTCTGTAGTAGGTTTGGCATCATGGTTGGTGACTATGTTGTGGGTAGTGATGGAGGGGTCAATTCCTAGCATGATACTATAAGACCAAGCAATTGATATTATATAGTCTTACAAGAAGGAGGGGAAATCCCAAAGTTCCTTAAAATTCAACATTTGGCTAATTTTGACAATGTGGGGGTTGTCCAGAGTGCCCAAGTTGATATCCATGGTGGATTTATTAAAAATGGTCAAATTATTAGGAAGAATGGATTTGTGGATGGTAGAATTTGGTACACCAAGATAGGTGAGAATGGAATCATCATCTTAATACTAAACATTATTAATGGTAGGAGAGTCATATCCTAACATCTCAATATGGGTGAAAGGGATGGTTATGGTTGTCCCTTAATTTTTATAAGTCAAATGTCTAAGATTGATCATGTTGATGAAAAAAATAAGTTAGGTGTGATGATGTCATCATCTTCACACTCAAGTGGAAAATAGGCTAGTAAAGAAGGGATATCTTCCTCAATAATGGTGGTAATAGGTGATTTGGTTTTCTTTGTGGGTAAAATGAAGCCGAGGCCATGTTTCCCATGAGGATTTATTGTCTCAATAAAAATCAACTCATGTGACCCATGTTATTATTGTCTAACACCAAATCCCTTCCAAGCACACTGGTGGAGGTATGTGTTGCAAAACTCTGGTTTATCTAGATAGGAGAAGCTAGAGGTGAATGGTCAAGGTGACAAAGTGGTGATGGAAGTGCCAAGGGGTTTTTCAAGTCCTCCATAAATGAAATGGATTTGATAGTTTGGAGGCCTAAAAGGGAAAATTGTTATGATATTGAGGTCATAACTAAGTTGATGGTCAAATTTCCCATATTATTAAGGAGCAGGGAAAGCATCATGGGTCAAGAGGTAATATTCCCCACATGAAATATGTTGGAATGTGTATTTTAAGTGGTTTGTGGTGGGGATTTGATTTTAGGGGATTGATGAGTTAGTAGATGCCTCATTGGTTAAAAGAGATATGTCTTCATCCTTCATGATTGAGGGCTTGTCTTTGGTTGATGAGGGTGTGATAGATGGATGTAGGAAGATGTCATTTTGTTGATAAGTCATGTTTCATGATGAAAAATGACATATGTCAACTTGTATAGTGACAATCTGACCTTCATGATCACATTTTATGCAATGATTAAGGGTAGAGAGTACACAACCCATGGAGTAGATCGAAGGTCATCTTAAGAAAATATTATACTAGAATTCAACTTTCACTACATATAAGAGTTTAAGGAATGTGTGAGGCTCTAAATGGATATGAAGGACAACATTTCCTAGAGTAGTGTTCATGGTGTCATTAAAAGATCAGAGGATAACCAAGGTTTTGAACATGACATTTTTTGGTATTTTTAGTTGATCATAGGCATGGGAAGAGATGATATTAATATTGTATCCCCCATCAATCATAACTCATTTGATGTGTGTTTGGTTGATTTAGGTAGTGATGAAAAGAGGGGGATCTGTGTCACCAAGATGGATAGAAGGTATTTATGAATCTTTGAAGGTGACAAGGTTAGAAATTTAGAGAGTGCCATCAAAGGATGCTAGAGGTTGAGGGCCTTCAGGTTTGACCTATATTGATTATAATTCCTCTATCATTACTTGGTGATCATGAGGTGAGGTATAAATCAATTCATATAGGCTCATCTTTGTTGAGGTTTGGTGAAGTTGTTTGAGAACCACTCTCCTGATTGATTCAGAGAGGTTGGATTGAGACGTGCCCAAGATAGATACCTTAGGTTTGGCTAAAGGTCAAGGTGCTTGATCTTGACTTGGTTGGGAAGTGGAAGATGGGTTTCCCTAAAAGAATTTCCATGGGCATTTTCATCAAAAATTTTCCCTAAAATATTTCCCATGGGCGTGCTCTCCCATTTGAATGGTCCATGCCTTTTCAAGCCTTTAGAGTATGGCTTGTCTGAAGCATTGTTGTGGAAAAAAAGTTTACAACAATTCCTTCAGACTTATTACAAAGGTCACTTCCTTTGGAATGATCCTTTTGGGCCCAGAAAGTGACCTTTTGGAAAAGTTTCAAAGGGTACTTTGGAGGGAAAGTGACCCTTTAGAAAAGTTCTAAAGGAAACTTTAGAGGGAAAGTGTCCCTTCAAAACTTTTTGAAGGACACTTTGAAGGTAAAGTGTCCTTTTATAACTTTTTTAAGGACAATTTGAAGGGAAAGTGTCCCTTCAAAACTTTCCAAAGGATAGTCTGAAGAGAGAAAGTGCCCCTTTGAAAAAGTTCTGAAGGTCACTTTGGAGAGAAAGTTTCCCTTTGGAACTTTCCAAAGGACACTTTGAAGAGAGAAAGTGTCACTTCAAAAAAGTTTTGAATGGCACTTTGAAGAGAGAAATAACCTTTGGAAAAGATTCAAACAGTAATTTGAAGATATAGACCATTCAAAAAAGTTACGAAGGGCAATCTAAAGAGAAAGAGATCCTTTGGAAAAGTTTCAAAGGGCAAACTAAAGAGAGAGACCCTTAAAAAAATATCTTAAGGGGAATATTTCAAGAAAAGATAAAGGAATAAAATTATTTAATACTTTTTATCTGAGACAAGAAGCCCAAAAGAATTTAAACTTTGGGAAAAAGATTGAAAAGACACTTTGAAAAGGTCAAACAAATACTCCAAAGAAAAGAAAATAAAACAACTAGTCTTTTACAAGTGAGATAAAATAGACAAGTGAAAATTGAGCTTAACCAAAGGAAGCTACAAACTATGGTATAAAATTTAGCTAACATTCTTGGTTATTCTGAGGAGAGGCATGCCTGTTATGCCAAATACTAGTCACCTAAATCCTTCCATTGGGAATGGAGTCATGCATAAGGCATTAAAAATAACTTGAAAAAGTTTCTTGGATAAAAAGACACAATATTTATGATCAAATTTACAAATGCAAAGATGCAACCAAAATAAAGAAGGATACACACTTGTGCTACAAATCACTTAGGGAACACTAGCAAACCAAAAGGAAACACAAATCTCAATTAGTATTTATAAAACATGGATTTCCAAGATTAATAGCAAGAATTCAGATGTATCCCATTCACAGGGATAAGAATATCTTCTCCATTCATATTATATAGCTAAAAGGAGTTGCTTTGCTTGCACTTACTAATGATGTAAGGGCCACACCATAAAGTGTCAAACTTTGTATGTCTACCTGGCTTTGCTCTTTCCTCATCCCATTTGAAGACAAAGTCACCCTCTTTGAACACTCTTGCACTTGCTCTTTTATCAAAGGAATTATTCATGAATACTATATGGTGATCTATAGCCTTGTGTGCATCATTCCTTAGCTCTTTCAAATGTATTAATTTGTCAACCTAGCTTTCATTAGAGTGTTTTCAAGTAACTCCAACTAATGTGAAAGTTATAAGGTAAGGAGTTCTTGAGATATGGACAACTTGGCTTCTCCCCCATAAAAAGGTAAAAAGGGAGAGTTACCAATTCATTTCTTAAGAGTAATCTTGTCTTCCCATAAATCTATTTTCAACTTGTTGTGTGAAGTTATTTGATTGTTTTCCAATTTTCTCTTAATGATCTTGATGAGGTTCTTATTGGTAGACTCAGCCAATCTATTACCTTAAGGGTAATAATTATATGAGTTACTCAAGTGAAATCCATTCCTACTTACCCAATCAAAAGTTTTGGCACTTAAGAAAGCAAGTGCATTATCAAAAATGATGACATGAGGAAATCCAAACCTTTTTATAATGCTATCATATAAATCCAAGACAACATTTTCATTTTCCTCCTTCAATGAAACAACTTCTACCCACCTTTTGAAGTAGTCAGTACTAGTCAATATCCATTTGTGTCCAAGACTTAATGTAGGGTTGATCATACCAATGAAATTAAGGCTCCATTGCATGAAAGGATGGTCCACTTGGATAGGATTCAATGGAAGGGCAATAAGTTTCTATTTGCCTAAAAAGAATACACATTGAGGACAAACCTTACCCAAATGATAATAGTCCTTAAAAATACTAGGCCAATAGTAACTAGTCCTCATTATCTTTACAGTTGTAGTTTTAGGAGAGAAATGACCTCCATTTGTACCATTGTTAAAACTTTATAGCAACATGTCAAACTGACCACTATCAACACACCTCAATAGCACACCATTTATGTCATTTATAAAAATAAAATTATAAACAAGGAAATAGGTAATGGTCTAAAATCTAAAGTATCTCCTTTGAGACTTGTTCAAACCATTGGGATACTCACCATTTTGAAGAAAATTGATGATGTCTTGTGTCTAGCTCTAGACTAGTATGTGATCAGTTGGTTGGGGGTGACCTCAATTGATTAAGACCTCTTATTTTGGCTCTTGTATAGTTAAATATAAATACCTACATAATCATTATCCTCTTACTAATTTTGTATCCTTGATGTCTATGTCATACTCCATCACCTTTGTGATCTAACCATCTCTCTTTTTATTGATGTCCTTGCTTAGGAGAAACTCTTTGGTGTTGGGATGAGAAACCATGACATGTATCTTGTTTATTGAGACCATGTGCCTAAATTTTTTCAATCCCATTATCACTATCAAATATTTCTTCTCAACAAATATATATCTGACCTCGTAATCCTCTAATCCTTAACTGAAGAATGTAATTGGTTGCTCTACCTCTTCATCATTATTTTGCATGAGCCTATCTAAGATTGTATTAAGGTTAGAAATGGTATAGATTATGAAATACTTGGAAAATTTTGGGTTCAAGAGAGTAGGATATTTTGAAATTGCTTGCTTGATTGTCTCAAAATTTCTCTTTCCCTCCTTTGTCCAAGTAAAAACTTGGTTCTTTTTTAGCATGGCTATGATAGGCTTTGCCACAACTGAAAATTATAGAATAAACCTTATAAAAAGTTTATTTTCCCCAAGAATATTTACATTCCCTTCTTATGTTTAGGTAAGGACAAGCCTAGGATAGCCTCAATCCTTTCAGGATCAATAGACAAGCCTCTTTCTAAAACAATGTGCCCTAAAAGTTTATCTTCATGAATAATAAAGATGCACTTTTTTAGATTAAGGGATATGCCATACTCCATTTATTTATCAAACACCTACCTTAGATATTTCATATGATAAACAACATCTTTTAAAAAAATAGTTACATCATCTAGGTACACAAGTAGATACTTATTGATCAAACCTTTAAAAGAGGTGTCTATTACTCATTTAAATATGGATCCAACATTAGATAAACCAAAAAGCATTTACTTATAGGCAAAGGTTCACCACTTTTTAGTGAAGGATATCTTGAATTGATCCTCCTCATTTACCAATATTTGGTTGTATCTTGAATAACCATCAAGAAGAGATAAGCGTTGGGAACCTTAAAAAACCTACATAATTTTCTCCATGGAGGGTAGTGGATAATGATATTTGAGAGACACTTTGTTAAGATCTCAAAAATATACACAAAGTTTGATCTCTCCATTATTATTTTGGATAGGTACAAGATTATCCACCCAAGTTGAGTGTTTGATAGGAAAGATAATCTTAGACTCAATCAGCTTGGTCAATTCTTTCTTTATGAGTTCTTCTATTTTGGGATTGATATGCCTTTGATTTTGCTTGATCGATTTAGCTCTAGTTTTTAACTCGATGGTATGATGAGACAGACTTGGATAAATATCAATTATTTATACTCCCAAGAAAATATGTCATGAAACTCTTTGCACAACTTAGTAAAAGCCTGCCTCTTAGGCTAAGAACATAAGTTATCAATTTTGAAGAGTCTATCCTTGAAAATCAAGACTCTTTAATAGTTCTCTTCCTTTGTTGACATGCTCACTAATTATTTTTTATTTTTATCATCCTCATTGAAAACACTCTCTAAGGTAATCATCCCCTTATGTATCTTATTTGTCTTTAGCTGAATGATTTTCTCTTCATATTGATCATGTAGTCTCCTTTAGTTTCTTGAGGAGAAACTTGCCTTATTTTGTAAGATGTGTGCAATGTGTTCATAACTTTAAAACACATACCATGACCCTTAATTATCTATAATATAGTGTCTCATAATGATCTTGATATGACATTGATCTTTCTCTTCTCCCACATTAGCAGTTGTATCAAACCATGCCCCTATGGGAGCCAATCTATCAGCATGTTTATTAGAATCCTTTGGTATGGGTTATATGTTGAAGGCATAAAATTATATAAGTATGTCCAATACCTTATTATTGTATGATTTAAGAAAGGGATTATTTTATATAACCTAATTTCTTACTTGGTGGATGACCAACTCACTATCTCCATAAACCTTTAAAATCTTGATTCCTTTCTTCTTTTCCCATTGAAGACCATGGACTAAGCCTTTATATTATACCAAATTGAAATTATAGATAAATTGGAATGTATATGAGGAGTAATAAAAAAAAATTTATGGATAAACTAACATAATTCCATCTCCTACACCTACTTTACTTCTTGAGCCATCAAAAAACATTTTCCAAATTCCTTCAAGATCATGGTCTTTATTAGTGAGTGAAGGGATTGGAACATCGCCTTCATGCATACAATAAACTCCAAAATAAGTATCTTAAATGAAAGTATATGGATCAAGTCCATGTGTTTCAATGTTTTATTTATCAAGGAAGAGATTATAAATAACTTTAAGGGGGGAGGATACTTCACCATCCATAACACATTCTTACTCTTTGCTAATTAGACAATTCTGATTTGAGTTTGTCGCCATGTATGGCTCAATATGCAACCTTGATAAGGGTTGAGTCCTTATAGTCACCTTAGTTCCATATCTTATTTTAAAATCTAGGAAAGACCAATAAGTATAAAGTTACCCTCCTATCTTAGTTGTGAACTCCCTTGACAAGCAGATAACAAAATGAGCTAAGAGGTCTACCACCACAACATCTTAAAAATTTAGGAAACTTGGGAAATCATGTAGAAACACCTTAAAACATTTGAATAGTCCCAATATCTTAGTTAGAGTCCCATCAAGATTAAATACACTCTTTTTATGTATCCCATTTTAATCCTAGCTTATCAGCCACCACTTTAGGCATAACAATGGTACTAGCTCCATTATCCACAATGTAATTATGGACCACCTTGTCTCCCATAATCAGGGTGAGATATAAGGATGGAGACTTTTTATACTTGGTGGAGGGTTCTAATAAATGTCATGGATCATTGGTAAGGGATACACCATTTTAATTCAAAGTTTTGGGGTTTTATAGATGCTTACGAGCTATTCTTTCAAGAGATCCTTTTAACCAAGCATGTGAAAGACATTCCAAAGAGATATGCTTGTCTTAGAATTATTCAAAGAATAAAACATGTTTATATGGGATGTATTTAAGTTTTCCTAGACCTTTAAAGGTATAGAAGAAGTTTGAACTTTTTTTGTAGGCTTGATAATCCTAATTACATTCTAATTTTGCTGAGGAGCATGATTTGTAGTAGGAACTACATTAGGATTCACACCTTATGGCCTTAGAGAGGAATCCCTTAGAGTTAATCATGCTTCTTGACCTTATGCCAATGCTATCTTCTTGGATCTTGTGTTAGCTATAATTGACATGCTTTAATTTAACACATAATCATCCTTTACTTAGAAGTTCATCATGCCTACACTTTGGCTGATACCTTTTCCATGGCTATCCCTTTGCATAAGGTCTACTTCTTCTAAAGTTACATAAGGAGTAGTTTCCTCTTGTGCCACCAAATCCTAGTTTTTTTCTCCACCATCATGCATAAACTAACCTCGAGGTTGTTCCCAGTGGTCCAAATTACTCTCTCCTTGGACTAGATTAGCATGTACTAGAATAAAAACCTTCATAGAAGGAGTGGGACTAGAATTATAGGCATTGGGATACCTAATGAAACCTTGTTTACCCTATACTCTTCCTTTATATTTGTATTTAGGTGGAGCTATATAGCCTTGTTGAGGATAGTATTTATGGTTAGATGGAGCACTTGTCTAGAATTAAACTTGCTTGAGCTGAGCTCATAATGAATGGATTTCTTCATCTTTGTCCATAGCACTATCCACTTTATTTTTCAAGGATCTTGGCTTGACATTAGATTTAGTAACTTAAGCTATGCTTGGAGCTTCAACTAAACCATGAGATAATAATGTCATGTAAACTCTTGGAGGGAGTCTTCTAGCTTGTATCAAGCTATTTTTAGTTTCAATAGATATTTCATATGCATCAGGAGAGTGAATCCTCCCATATATTGTAACATCACTACTACATCAGTACCAATACCTTTGAGATATGTCAATAACATAAATCTTGGAGGACGTCTCATGACAGGCAACAACCTATGACATGTCCTTTGAAATCTTTCATTATAATCCCCCATAGATTCATTAGGACCTCTCTTTATCGCATTTAGCTAATAGATCATTGAAGTTTGGTCACTCTTATTTTAAAATCTACTCACCAATAATTCCTCAAAGCCATCCCAACTTGTAATGCAACCACCTTCCAAATTCTTATACCAGTCAAGTACTTTGCCTTTTAGAGACATAACAAGCAATCTAATGGCTATGTTGGCTTGGGTGACATTATGGAAGTTATAAAAATTCAAAATTTCCCTAATATGCTTAGATGGGGTAATAGAACCCTCTCCATTAAAACTAGGGAGACTCTTGGTAGAATTAGGAGGAATAGGGTCATATGTAGGAAGGTTAATTGGATTTTGTGTGTTAAAGGCTAGGGAAGATTGTTGTCTATCCATTTATCTTCTTTCCTCTTGATATCCTATTTCTCCAATCTCTTTAACTTATTATTCTTCTCCAAAATCTCCTTGCCAAGGATCTGTAAGTGATCAGAATGGTTCAAGGTGTTATTCTTCAAGAAGAGCTTTAGCTAGGGGGATTGATCAAAAGTCCTAGATGACCTAGTGAGGACCATGAAGTATAATGTAGAAAACTTGATGTAAAACCAAAGATTATCACCTTTTTTATTCACCAAATGTTTTATTAAGAGTACAAAATTAGGTTTTTCAAGACCAAAAATCACCTTGACATGTAAATAACCAAGAAATGGGATCCCATTAGGTGTATGAAAACTATTGTCTCCAAATATTTCACCATAGAAGGGGGTGCTCAGTCCTCTTCTAGATTTGGGTAATGTTGGAACACTTCCAGGCATGTGGGTATACCTATAATGGAAATGGACCTCTAGATTGAAAGAGCTAGCTCCATGAATTTGTCTCTACAAAACAATCTCTATCTACACTAGCTTGATTGAAAAGAAAAGGGTTAGAAATTGCATGAGGGAAACCTATTTTAAGAATGGTGATGCACCAAGGTTTTTATTTCACATGAATGTCATATCTTAATGCAAAATACATAAAAATGTAAAAATATTTTTTCAAGTTCTAGATATTCTAACATGAATATTCTAGTAAAGAGGTGAGATGCATGAAAAAATAGGGGAATGAATTGAAAGGAACATTGCACATTCAAGAATAGTTAAAATTCTTACAGTAGTTCCATACACTTAAACACACTCTAGATGACCTATTAGACCATGAAATTTGCTCAGACATGAAGGACAAAGAACAAAAGTATGAAACCATCACTTTTTCTTAATATATGTCACTTGCACACTCAAATAATGTTCAAAACTTGAAAGGGAAAAGGACTATACTAATGCTTAAATGTAGGATATCATTTCAATAGGGCTTCATTGTACTTTATGTGGATGTATTTTCACGAGCCAAGGGGATATATATAGTAAGAATGAAGAGAGAGAGGAAATGATTTTTTACCCAAGAGATGAATCAATTTTATTTTTGTCACCATATTTAGCTAAAACCATATTTAAAAAAGATGTTTACTCAGGCCAGCTAGTTGATCCATGTCATCACAAGTTGTTATGCCTTTTGTCTTACTCTCTCAAAGATGTTTTTTTAATGGTTTGCACTAACAAAATTAGGATATTCTCAACTGAGTCATGGCATCAATGTATCTATCCACCTATTTTAGATTTGTCTTCATGCTAATGAACTTCCATTGGGCATGGTGATTTATCATTTTCATTATGTTGGCCTATTCTCTTCCCTAGTTGGTTATCAATAAATGACATAGATCTTAGTCGATAAATGGTCATATAAGCTCTCTCATTATTTTGATGAATGAAGGATGCAAGCCCTTATATCTACTTGTGAATCTTTTTTTTTTTTAACACCAATGGCTAGCTCACTATCTTGAAGTTGACATTCATTCAACTGTCATTCTACTTGAACATTTCCTTCGAACACTCTTATTGAACAATTCATGTGGGTACTTTCCCTAAAAGAATTTCCATGAGCATTTTTATTAGAGATTTTCCTTGAAAGATTTATCATGGGCATGCTCTCCCATTTGAATGGTCCATTTATTTTTAGGCCTTTGGATTATGTCTTATCTAAAGGATTGTTGTGGACAAAAATTCTACAACAATTCTTTCAGATTTCTTGTAAAGGTCACTTCCATTGGAATTCTCCCTTCAGGCCTGGAAAGTAACCCTTCAAAAAATTTCTGAAGGACTCTTTAGAGGGAAAGTGACCCTTAAAAAATGTTCAAAAGGGCACTTTGGAGGGAAAGTGACCCTTAAAAAATGTTCAAAAGGGCACTTTGAAGGGAAAGTGTCCCTTCAAAACTTTTCAAATGACACTTTGAAGGGAAAATGTCCCTTTAAAACTTTTTGAAGGACACTCTGAAGAGAGAAAGTGCCCCTTAAAAAATGTTCAGAAGGGCACTTTAGAGGGAAAGTGTCCCTTCAAAAAATTTTGAAGGACACTTTGAAGAGAGAAAGTGTCCCTTTGGAAATGTTTTGAATGACACTTTGAAGAGAGAAAGACCCTTCAAAAAAGTTTTGAAGGGCAATCTGAAGAGAGAGAGAGACCCTTCAGAAAAGTTATAAAGGGTAATATAAAGAGAGAGAGAGAGACCCTTCATAAAATATTTTAAGGGAAATCTAAAGAGAGATACCTTTGGAAAATTTCTAAAGGGAAATCTTTCACAAAAAAGACAAAGGAAGAGAATTATTTAAAAAAATTTGTCTGAGACAAAACGTCTAAGAAAAGAAAACCAAAATAATTCAAACTCTGGGCAAAAGACCAAAAAAATAGTTTGAAATGGCTGAAAAAAAGCTCCAAAGAAAAGAAATCAAAATAACTAGTCTTTTATAAGTGAGATAAAATATACAAATGAATGTTGAGCTTAGCCAAAGGAAGCTGTAAAATAAGGTATGAAATTTGGATAATAATGACCACATGGATAGTATGGATAGAGGGAAGAGTTTGGGTAGGAGATTAGTTTAGTTTCCCAACAATATGAGGTAAGAGTGGGGGAGTAAGTAGGTGTTGGGAATTGGTTTTTGGGTTTTGGACTAGTAGCAGGCTCATAGGAGGTTCATTTTTTAATAGATTATCCTCATCATAGATATGATGGATTATGGTTTGGAGATATTTGTAATTATTTGTGTCATGCCCAGGTGTGCTATGATAGTATCATACTTAGAGATCATTATACTAGATAGGTTCTGGACCTAGAGGATCAAATGGTCTAATAGGTGGTAAGGTTAAGGAAGAAGCTTACAATAACATTTAGAAAATAGTTGAGTAATACTCAGCTAAACATGGTGAGGGTTTAGAGGTCTTGGCCTTGGTTGGTGGGATGGAAGTATGTTTAGAAATAGGCTTGGTGGTAGAGGTCTTGGGTAAGGTGGTGTTCTTAATTGATGATTTTGGTTTACATAAGTGAGTTGATAAGTTGGAGGTAGGAGATGCCAAGGTAGCTAGGTTGGTTATTGATGGCTTAGGAAATATGGGCATCTCAGAAAGTAAGAGTGATAAGGTAACAAAAAATGGTGGTTTCATTTTGGTTGAAATAGTTGGCTTCCTATTCAAAGTAGAAGGATGAAGCCCCAATATAGAGGGCAAGGTTGAGGGTGGAAAAAATATGGCCTTTTGACCTTTTTTTGGTTTGACCTCCTTCATTGATTTCATTTGGTGCTTCATTGGTGGGTCTAGTGAGGTTAGCTCCAATTTAAAGGATGGATGACTAAGGATCTACATAGGGAAGATGCCAAGGTTTTTGTTTCTTTTGGTTGAAGTGATAAAGGTTGATCTAGTTATTTGGGATTTGGTTACTTTAGATGGTTGATAAATGGTTGGGTTGGTAGAAGTTTTCATTATTTTGGTTGGTATGATGGCCGGCTGGATAATAGAATTTGTGGGTTCGTATAGAAAAGGTGTGGTTTGAGGTTAATATTTGGTGATGTAAGGAAGCCCCAATTTTTACAAAAATGTGGCTTGATCCACATCAGGTTTGGAGATAAATTCCAATCTTTGAACTACTCTAGAGAATGGTTTGTAGACTGGTCTTGTTCCCTAGGTAGTGGGATCAAAAGATAAACCCATAGGTTGAGAAAATAGAATGGTGAACTCATCCTTCTCCTAAATCAAAGGATTAAAGGTTTTTATGGGTGGTTCCTCTATAAGAGGTATAGACATGGTGGTTTATTCCTTGGAAATGCTCTCTAAAGGGGAAGTGCATTGTTTTGTAGTTGTGGTAGGAGCTAAAGTGGTGATGGTCATTTCCTTGGGTATATAAGTTGAAGGAGGGGTTGATGACTCCACTAACTCAATAAGTGGAGGTGAAAATGTTACTTACATGTTTTGGGTATCCAAAAGAAGAAAAGGTAATTTTTCTATCTGAATAGGTAGAGAGGGACAAGAATAGGTAGATTGGGTGGTAGTTTGTTCAGTAATGGGCATTTCAAGAACCATATTAATGGTGTTGGAAATATTTTCATTGATTTCAAAGGTCTAGCATTATTGGTGATAAAGGCCTCATTACATTTAATGTTGTTTCTAATAAATATATCTTAGCTAATATGAGTTAATATTTATTTAATATTAATGAATATATTTTTGGTTGCATATGAGACAAAATAAGGACCCATGAAGAAGTCAAAGAGCCATGGGATAAAGACAAAATAAGGATGGGATGCATTTTCCCATGAAGAGTCATCTTGGGGAATTCCAAGAGTCACCAAGTGAAGACAAAAGAGGAAGGGCACAATTTCTCATGAAGGGACACTTTAAGGAATACAAAAAGTCACCAAAGATAAGGAAAAAAGTGGGAAGGACATTTTTGGTCATGAAGGGTCACCACATGACTTTTCAAAGGCTTGAATATGAAGGGTCATATAAGTTTGGCACCATTTTCCATGAGGATTGGAGGGTCACAAAGGGGGAAGACCAAAGGTCATTTGGAAAGCTATAAATAAAGGCTTCAGAAGCCATTTGTAAATATGAGAAATAGAGGTTGATTTGATATTGTAATATCTAGCTTAGAAGAGCAATTGTGAGAGATGACTATGATTTGTATTCATTATATCTAGCTTAGAAGAGCAAAGGTGAGAGAGAGGAAAGAGATGTTGTATTGAACTATCATTTATTAAGATAGTAACATTGAGAGATAGGTGTGTGGTATACACAATGGGGTTGGTGCTCCTATGGGTTGGTGCTCATGAATTGTTTTTGAGTTGCTGCTTGGCAAAGGGGTTAGTGCTCCTATGGGTTGGTGCTCACGAATAGTAGCTGGGTTGGTGCTCGACAAAGGGGTGTGGTGCTCTTGTGGGTTGGTTCTCATGAATAGTAGCTAGGTTGGTGCTTGGCAAACGGGTGTGGTGCTCTTGCAAGTTGATGCTTGTGAATATTGTTTGGGTTGGTGCTCATTCATATACTTGAGATTTTTCTTCATGGTTTTTCCCACATTGGGTTTCCACGTTATATCTGGTGTCTCTCTCTATCTTGTGTGGTGTTTATTGTTTGAGTTTTAATACATATCTTAAATGTCTGATTAAGTGGAATTTGGTTAAAGGAATTTTTTATAAGATATATGATATACTAATTCACCCCCTACTTATTATATCCCATGCTTAACAATTGGTATCAGATCAAGTTTTTGTAGAAAAGTTTTACAACTTGAAGGTAGATAAGGAAAGCACGATGGTTGGATCACAAGAAGGATTTTCTACAAATAAGGCACCTTTGTTTGATGGGATGAATTATGGCTTTTGGAGCATGAGAATGAAGGTTTATTTGATGGCCCTTGGATTTGACATATGGAAAGCAGTGGTGGAGGAATATGAAGAGCCACATAGATTTGCAATTACTCCAACAGAAAAGAAGGCAAGTGAATGTAATGTTAAAGCTTTAAATGTTATTTTAGGTGAATTTGAATTTGGTAAAGTTATGCAATGTAAATATGCTCATGAAACTTGGGTAAAACTTGAGAATATTTACAAAGGTGATGGAAAGGCTCAGCAAGATAAGTTGCATACTTTTAGAAGGTAGTTTGAAAGTTTGAAGATGGAAGAAGAAGATATAACAAGTTATCTCTTCTGAGTTGATCAAATAGTAAATCAAATTCAAGGTCTTGGACAATAATTTGATGAGTCAACTAGGGTGTAAAATGTTTTGAGATATCTAACAATGAGCTATGATGCAAAGGTTTTGACAATCAAGGACATGAATAATTTAGCCAAGCTAAAGACGGATGAGCTTCATGGTATTCTCATGGCATATGAGATGTAGATTGAACAAGATAAACACTCAAAGAGAGAAGTGGCTTTAAAGACATCAAAGAAGGAGAAAGCTAAGATTTAAGAATCAAGTGATAGTTCCAGTGATGATGAAGATGACAATGGAGCACTTTTCATTCACAAGCCAGAAAGAGGAACAGATAAATATCAAGGAAAATTACCTTTTAAATGTTTTAATTATGGAAAGATTGGACATTTTTTAGCTAAATGCTTAGATAAGGTTAGTGATGGTGAAGAATAAAAGCCTACATATAAGAATAATTTCAAAGGCAAATCTAAGAAGGGATTCGAGAAGAAGAGCCTATATTCTAAGGATCCTAGCTTAGGAAAAGATAGTGGAGTCAGCGATTCAGAAGAAGAATAGATTCTATTCATGGTCATACATGAAGATGATCAAGAAGAAGAAGAGGAAGTTGAAGTGAATATGGAAGGAGAGCTCATTTGTGCCTTAGAAGAGTTAGAAGCTCTTAAGAAGAAGAATTGAAGATTAAAGTGCCAGATCAAAAAAAATGAACAAGAGTCAAAGGAAATGATTGAAGATCTACAAGCACACTTTGAAGAAGCCAAGAAGAATGAAGAAGACCTCACAACACAGTTGGAAATAACAAGAAAATAATTTCAAAGGTATGTTATTGAAATTGCCTCTTTAAAATAAGATATTAAGAAAGTAGTCACTGATAAAGTAGTCAGTGATTCAAAATTTGAAGATAGCACTAACATGCTGAATAAGATATTGGAAAGTCAAAAATTAAATTAAATTAAGATAGGGGTCAGATTTGAAAAGAAAAAGAGCTATGCCGAAGCTCTTACAAAAAAGGAAACAAAAAGGGGAGAAGTGAATAATGCATAGGACATTCCAAATAGAGAAGGATGGAGAGAACAAAGCTACAAAAGACAATCAGGTCAGAGATATATAGACAGATCTTATTTTTATGGCTATTATTCTTATTGTAATGGATATGGTCACAAGAAATTAGAATGTAGAAAAAGAGCTAACAATTTTAGAAATAAGGAGAAGGAAAGTCAACTAGAGTCAAGTAGAAGCCACAACTCTTTTTCTCCTCTATCAAGCTTTGATGAAGAGACCATAGTATGCTACAAGTGCAAAAACTTTGGACACATAGCTTAGTATTGTAGAAGCATGTTTGAGTTTGTCAAGAAGGATCAGAGCTTCAAAGCTCCATTCATCAAGAATAAGGATCAGAGTCTCAAAGCTCCATTCATCAGGGAGAAGGTTCAGACATGTTCATGGAAGAAGAAACAACATGAAGATTCTATGATGGTTCAGATAGCTCTGCATGTAAGAGGTAAATATCAGCCATGGTTAATTGATAATGGATGTTTGAGGCATATGACATGAGATAAAAGTAAATTCATATCTCTAAAGAAGATCAATGGTGGTACAGTGAGATTCAGAGATAAAACCACTACTAGGACAGCTAGAAAAGGTACTTTGAGTTTGGATTATGGTAAAACTAAGATTAAGAATGTTTTATATGTAAAAGGTCTTAAGCATAATCTATTGAGTGTTATTTAAATATGTGATCAAGGATACACATTAAAGTTTCATAAAGAAGGTTGTGATATTAGAAGAAAAGATTCAAATGAGTTGATTACAGATGCTCAAAGGATAGGGAACAATGTATATGTTTTGTCAGATATCTTCTCAAAGGCACGATCAAAGGATACATTCAAAGATCAATGAGAGGAGTTGGGAGTAATTTATATTACTTCTTGCCATTTATTTTCAGCATCAATTGAGGGGAAGCTAAGTTTTAGCTCCAACTAGGCCCTTTGCCATTGATGTCAAAGGGGGAGAATAACAACTACAAGTATAGGTGAAAAAAATAGGTACAAGGAATAGGTATAGGTTGCTATAGTAAAGGGGAGTTACAGTATGTTTTTAGATGACAATATGTGCAGGTGACAGGATGTGGCAGTTTTAGGATTGAGGTTGCCATCAATGACAAAGGGGGAGATTGTTTGAAATATTTTCATTGATGTCAAAGGTCTAGAATTATTGGTGATAAAGGCCCCATTGCATTTAATTTTGTTTGTAATAAATATATCTTGGCTAATATGAGTTAATATTTATTTAATATTAATGAATATATTTTTGGTTGCATATGAGACAAAAGAAGGGCCCATAGAGAAGTCAAAGAGCCACAGGATAAAGACAAAAGAAGGATGGGACACATTTTCCCATGAAAAGTCATCTTGGGGAATTCCAAGAGTCACCAAGTGAAGACAAAAGAGGAAGGGTGCAATTTCTCATGAAGGAACACTTTAAGGAATATGAAAAGTCACCAAAGATAAGGACAAAAGTGGGAAGGACATTTTTGGTCATGAAGGGTCACCACATGACTTTTCAAAGGCTTGAATATGAAGGGTCATACAAGTTTGGTGCCATTTTCCATGGGGATTAAAGGGTCACAAAGGGGGAATACTAAAGGTCATTTAGAAAGCTATAAATAAAGGCTTGAGAAGCCATTTGTAAATATGAGAGATAGAGGTTGATTTGATATTGTAATATCTAGCTTAGAAGAAAAATTGTGAGAGATGAATATGATTTGTATTCATTATATCTAGCTTAGAAGAGCAAAGGTGAGAGAGAGGAAAGAGATGTTGTACTGAACTATCATTTGTTGAGATAGAAACATTGAGAGATAGGTGTGTGGAATACACAATTGGGTTGGTGCTCTTGTGGGTTGGTGCACATGAATTGTTACTAAGTTGGTGCTTGGCAAAGGGTTTAGTGCTCCTGTGGGTTGGTGCTCATGAATAGTAGCAGGGTTGGTGCTCGAAAAAGGGGTTTGGTGCTCCTATGGGTTAGTGCTCATGAATAGTAGCTAGGTTGGTGCTCGATAAAGGGGTGTGGTGATCTTACAATTTGATGCTTCAAAATATTGTTTGGGTTGGTGATCATTCATATACTTGAGATTTTTCTCTATGGTTTTTCCCACATTGGGTTTCCATGTTATATCTGGTGTCTCTCTCTATCTTGTGTGGTGTTTATTGTTTAAGTTTTATTGCATATCTTGAATGTTTGATTAAGTGTAATTTGGTTCAAGGAAAGTTTTATAAGATATATGATGTACTGATTCACCCCCCCCTCTCAGTATATCTCATGCTTAACAAATGGTATATGTGTCATGAGAAGACTTAGTTCTATTGCTCTCTTTTTTGGTCTGTGCATGATTGGGAAATTTTTTTCTAAAAATGTCAAGGGCTTGGTTTGGAGGTGCATTGGGGTTGTCCAACATAAGCTCCCCCTTATCAATGAGAATTTGGACAATATTTTTGACGGTATTACACCTACTAACATCGTGCCTAACTACTTGATGGAAAACACATAGGTCATTATAATTATACCAACTAGGTTAAGGATGAGAATAATCAAATTTATGAAGGGTTTTATAGGAGGAATCTATATGTTATTACCTTTCAGTAATTTATCTAAGACCGAAGCATAAGATTCCCCAAGTGGAGTATATTACTTATGATTGTTACAGTTTTGGTTTCTCATGTTTTATTTTGAGGAGTTAGAGGAGTTTGGTTGATTAATAGATGTTTGAGTAGAGGTCTTAATGATAAATATATTTGTAGTTACCTTTATTTTATCATTGGTATTGGTTTGGTTACTTGGTTTAGAGGAAGAAGCCTCATTGGAATTGTATGTAGAGTTTTTGTTTTTCAACTTTAACTTTCCTTCATCGATGGCTATAATTTATAGATTAAACACTATGGTAAAATCTTTGTCAAAGGTTTTGAATATCTAAAAATTCAATGTAGAAGAGATGTGCTTAGCACATACCTAAGCAAAAAGTTCTATCAGTTTGGGTTTGGGTAAAGAGAAGGAAAGTTGATTGATTAGGCTCCTCTAACGCGTTATAAAATAAACAATAGATTCATCATCAAATTTTTGGATAAATTAAAGGTTAGTGATGGAAAATTTATTTTATCTTTTTATTGAAAAGTGATATAATAAATTTTGGACCAACTGGGTGAAGGAGAAGAGAGAGTGTTTGGTTATGTCACTATACCAGTCCAATGATAGATCAGATAGGGACATGAGGAAGGTATGAAGAAGGAAGGCATAATTGTAGGTAATCAAATAACATGCATGCCTAAATGCCTTAAGGTATTGGGGATCCTCTATACTTTTAAATTTATACAAATTGTGGATTTCCCATTGAGGAGGATATGGTTTGATAGGCACAGTTGGGTGAATGGGTTCGTTGCATATCTAGTCATATGATAAGATTTTGTGAGCACTAGAGATGGATGAATATAAGTTAGTCATTTTATCCATGAACATTTTCATTATATCCATTTAGAGTTATACACCCAAAATTTATTAAGGTTCATATTTTTATTTTGGTTGGGTGACATATTGATAATTGGTAGGAGGTTGAGGAACTTCCATATATTGATATGTGGGCATAGGTGGTTGGGTGGATGTTATGTATGGGTAGGTGGATGTAGGTGATTGGGTAGTGGCTAGAGGTACATGACCTTGTGGTTTAGGTATGTAACCCATATTGGGTTTCATGGAACTTGTTGAGAGGTTAAGCTAGGTTGGTAAATAAAGACAAGGTGGTGACCTTTGTACTAATTAGTAGTAAGGTAAAAGGTATAGAAATGATAAAATTTTGAAGTGGATTAGTGAATAATGGATTAGGGGTAGCCAAAGGAAGGTTGGAAATGATAGTAATAGGTACTCCCATGGTGAGGGGAGTATAGGTGGTTAATAATTGGGTTGTTCCTAGGGTAAAGGAGTTGTTGGTGGGGGTAGAAGGCATAAGGGTGTTGGTTTATTGGGTAGGTTAGTTTTCCATAGTATTATCAAAGGGATTATTGATGGATGAATATTATTGGGTGATCAATGGTTAGGTATTGACTATGTTAATGAAAGGGTTCCCCATAAGGTGGGAAGGCATGCCACAAGGTGGGTTCATAGGCGGGACCAAAATAGGGGTATGGTGAGGCATGGTTTTCAGATAATGTTGAAGGGCTATAGGGTTGTTATCTAATAAGGTGGTAAAGTATGTATCTCCTTGGTGAACTACCTAAGGGAAAGAAGGAATTCCCAAAGGGTGAGGAGAGTCTTTCAGTTTAAAGACATACTCTATAGATGAAGAAGTAGAAGAGGTTGATTGGTTTGGTGATGGGTTTTGTTCTACTAGATTCTTTCACTACTAGTGAGTTATAACCATATAAGATAAGGTAGAGATAATACAAAAACAATCTCACTACTAAAATAGAGAGAAGAGAAGAAATGAGAAAGGAAATCAAACACACACTAAAAATTGTGTTAATTCCTAAAGTTATTTTTAGTCTCTCTTTTGGCTTACACCTTAAGTTTTATTAGAAATTGTGTGACTAAAATTGGCTTGTAGAGTAGGTACTAGAAAAGAAGTCTATGGTTGGTTTTATGTTGTGTTTAGGCTCTCAAAATGATCTGTATTAGAAATCAATACATGGCTTGGTATTGGGGCCTACCCCCTCACTTCACACACTACAATGATAAGGGTGGCAGGTGCTTAACCAATATATACTGATTTCTAGAGTCTATAGTCAACTAAAGAGTTGAGTTGGGTCTCTCCTTGGTAATGACCTTGAAGTAAGATTTTTGAGAAAGGGTAAGGTGACCACTAAGTGATGAAATCCCAATTGGGACTTTTGTCAAATTATTTATATGTTTGATTAATGTAAGTGTTTTGGTTTGTGTGTGTGATACAAGTGATCCTATGATCAAATTAATTTTCTTTAATTTAACTAAGTGAGATAAACTTGCAAGAAACCAATGTATACAGTTTGATTTTAAACCCAAAAGAAAATTCAATTTTGTTTATGAGCATAGAATAGGGAGAAGAACATGTAGATGCAAATAAAAAAAACACAAGTAGAGACTCAAGGGTCCCACCAGGCATGCCAAAATGTTTTAGATAATTTTATCTTATATTTTGAGAGAGGAAGAAGAAATATATTAGATATAGTTATGGTTGAAAAACTTGTTTGGTTGTGTGTGTATCGAATCAGATGATTGTGGAGATCTCCTCCTTAGCTTGGGAGGAATGGCCTATAAATAAGATAACACTAAATAAAATGGTTGGTTAGATAGATATTTTGGTGGATTACCTAGTGCTATCTAGATCTTGGAAGCAAGATATTCCTCAAGGGCTGTCAATCCACAGATTTTAAATAACTAATTTTATAAAACTAAAGATAAAGTACTTGCATCAATAATCAAAAGGTTTTAAAATTAAATACAAGGAATGTTTGATAAGGAAATATACTAAAATGACTAATATAATAATAAGTGGGACAATACTAATGCTAAATAATTTGGGTGTGGTTCAAAAAATATATTGGGGCTTTATGGATAGGTAGAGATAGGAAAAGTTGGATTTAGTTAAGGGTAGGTAGGTGAAAATAGCTTGTTGTTATTTTTTGTCATAGTGATCATCAACAATTGAGGTGACCATCGATGGTTGAGGTGATCATCGATATTTGAGGTAACCATCATTGGTTGGACAAAATATCGATGGTCAAGATGACCGTTAACAGTTACTATTTGTTGGGTTTGGGTGATAAAAGGTCAGATTGAAAAATGATGAACCTACATGCTACATAAAGACATAAACTATTATTATTTTATTATTTTGGGACACAATAATGTTAATTCAGTCAATTTTCTTTAGATTTATGTTGATGGTGATGAAATTGAACAATAAATTAGTTGAATCAATGAGTACTAGAGGAGATTGAAAATATACTAATTAGAGATAGAGTACGTCAAACCTATGATAGTTTTCATTGATTTTATATTTTCCCCTAATTTATAAAAATTCATCAAAAATGGTATTATTTCTATTAATTCTTTAAATAAATCACATAAATTATATTGTAGGACTAAGTAGACTATGGATAAACTATTATTTTATGCAATATTACCTATCAAGATAGGTATGCATAAGATGTTTTTGCCCCAACTTATCACACATCTGTGGATATCACTCACCCATATAGGAATATAGATATATTAGAGTCTCAGATGAATACTTTACATGATATGACTTAATTAGGAGGAGGATAGGAGATTAGGGCCACTATTGAACATGTATACACATATTTTTTTGGATTTTTTATATGTTTAACTCACTTTCCCTCTATGGAGGTGAATTTTACTTGAGACATTGATTTGCATAAACTCAACATTAATTATTAGTGGGGTTGAATCCAAGGTCTCTACATAAAATGAATGCACCAGTTTAGTAATCAAATGAACCAAGCAATCTCACAAAGTAAAAAGAAATCAATCATATGAGAATATTTCACAAGAAAACATATATAAAAACCAATGTTCCATTAACAAAGCTCAAAAATGTGATAAAAATAAATAAGATAGTGTTAACTAACTCCTCCAAAAAAGGTGGTCAATAGACCCATAAAATAGTATAGTAAATCCTCTAAAAAGGTGGTCAACAGATCCAAGAATAAAGGAGTAAATCTCACACCCACAATAACTAGTCAATGAAGTTACTTCCTTATCATCCGGTAACTTGTACACCTAATCAAGCCTTTCCATGAAAGTAGGAAAACTCCAATTGAGGTAAAAAGGCCCATAATAATTAAATTTTGGAAAAAATAAAACCCCTACTCTAACACCCCCCATAAGCACAACCTTGGTGGATAGTGTAAAAAATAGGTCCCAAAAACTAAGCCTAATAAGGTACCCATGTATAATTCAATCTGTCATAAAGTATAAAAAGGGAGAAAACCCTAGGAAAAAATTTCCCCCCTAAAAAAAAAACAAAAAATAGATCCATAAGAAAAGAGTCTAGAAGCCCCACACAAAATGATGATGTTAAAGTGTCCTAAACATCAAGAATAGCCTACAAGTGAAGATAACTACTATCCATGAAAGGTTTGGTGAAGGTGTATGTAATCTACTATGTCACCTAGAAATAGATAAAATCAATGATGTCCCCATGAATGAGCTCTATGACTAAGTTCATGTTAATATCTATGTGTTTGGTATGATGTTAGACCAGATTCCTACAAATCTAAATAGTACTCTTGTTATCATAGTAGGTGATGGTAGGTCATCTAAACTAGATAACAAACTCTATGAGAATACCTTTAATCCAAATGGGCTCAATGGTATTAATGATAAACCTATTTTAATATTCTTCATTAAATGATAAAAAAATAATTTTGCTTATTAGTTGACCAACTAAGTGGACCTAAACCAATGGAGAATCTATAAATTATAGTGGACTTGAGATTCTAAATATCACCAACCTAGTTTGAGTTAGTATAACCAATAAATTCAATGCCAGTGTCAGCACTATAGTAAATCCTAAATCTATGTGTGCCATGATGTAGTGAAATATCCTCCTATCTACTTTCCAATGTAGCTCATGGGGTTCCTACATGAATATAGAGACTAGGCCCACTGCATAAGGTATGTTAGGTTTGGTATGTGTTAATTAGATAAGGTTGTTGACAAGTTATTAATACAAGGTAGCATCAAACAAAGGTGAAATATAATCTACCTCAAGATTTATCCTAGATATAAAGGGAATTATATTTAGATTACTATCAACCATGTGAAACTGAGTAAGTAGATCAAGAGCATACTTAGGTTATGTAAGATTAATCTATGAGTCAGACTAAGAAATTTGAATCCCAAATAAATATTGTAATAATCCCAAGTCTATCATGGAAAATATATCCAAAAGATACCTTTTCACGACTATAATGGATGAACAATAGCCAATAATAATCAAAATATCATCAACATAAATAACTAAAATCAAGAGCAAATCATCCTACTGTAAGAGACAAATGTTTGGATCCAAATGGAATATAGTGAATTTTTTTGAAATAAGAAACGAATCCATCTTTGTGTACTAAGTTAAAGGGGCATATTTGAGGCCATATATGGATTTATAGAGTCTACATACAAAATAATAATCCTCAACAAATCCCAAAGAAGACTCTATGTAAATATCCTCCTCAAGATCACCATGAATACATTCACTCTTTACATCCATTTGATGAACACCCCAATGACTGGTTATGACAATAGCAAGTATGAGTCTAATAAGGATCATTATGTTGAATGGTGAAAAGGTGTTTGTGTATTAAATTACAATCACATGTGAGAAACTCTTGGTGACCAACCATGATTTGAGCTTGTCAATAGACCCATCTACTACATACTTAGTTTTATATATCCATTTACCTTAAACTATCTTTTTTCCCTTAGGAGGAAATGCCAATTCCTACGTATGATTTGTGATTAATGAGTTCTACTCATTATGCATGTCATAATCCCACTCAAGAATACTTGATGCCTACCAAAAATTTTATGGATATGAGATAGAGTCATAGAAGGCATGTGGACCAATCTAAAACTTTAAATGTGTCTACCTATCATATAAAGGTTCCCTAACCCATGTTATTACACTTTGTAGTGTCTACCTATCTCAAGAAAGACCTCAAGTGGATGAGTCATGTAGAAAAACATCATATAATGAAGTGTGGACAAATGTGGATAAAGATGACTCCCCATCACTACTCTCATTATCATAATTGGAAGAAGTGTCCTCAACCTCTATATATGATTAAGATGATCTAAATCATTTGAATCAAATCCAAGTGAGTAAAATGAAGTAGGAGAAGTGTCATGTGTTAAGTCTATGAAACTCTCCTAAAATTGAACACTTGTTTAAATGAATAACTCATGTGTGTTAATATGAATAAGGTGATATCCATATGGATAACCTATTAAGATGCAAGGCTTACTCAAGCTCCATGGCCTTGTGTTTATTCTTCAGTAAGAATGCCATATCTAGAGATTTAAAGAATCTAAAATTCTTAACTATGGGTTCCTTATTGTACATAGATTTAAAGGGAATTATACCTTTCAAATGTTTGTAGGGAACCCTATTCTAAATGTAACAAGCATAATTGATTTTTTCAACCCAATACTATGGTGTAAGTTACTTAGAGTGAATCATATAATTTGCCATATGTTTCAAGGACAAATTTTTACATTCTACCACACCATTATACTAAGGACTATACATAACTATGTGTTGTATATCAATCCCCATATATTTTGTAAACATAATCACCCCCATTATCATCTCAAATAACCTTGATATATTTCTATGATATTTTTTTGTAATAAATTTTAAGTCTAGAAACATGTTGAAAAAGTTATATTTATACCTAAGGAAGTGAACCCATGTGTATCTCAAGGAATCATCAATGAATTTTAGGACATACTTATGGCTTGTGAAATATAGATTGGAAAAATGCCCAGATACATCATTTTATACAAATCCAATGCATGTGAATCCATCCAAGCTTTCCCTTTGTCGAATTTATCTTTGGTATGTTTCCCAAGGGTGTAACCTTCAAAAATACCTTTAGATAAATGAACATGAGGTAAGCATGTGAACATATCATTATTATTGAGTTGTTATTAGTGGTAGTAGTTGAGGTGGCCAAACCAATCACACCAAATATTGCTAGCTCCATCTAAATGAGTTAGCAATGTAATCAAATAGGAATTAGGTGAAAATTTTGGGAAGGTATAGAACATATATTAGTGATTTACCATACCCATTTACACTATATAATCATTTTTAAACTCTATGATTGTGATTTAATATGGTGAAAATTTTACCCTAATTCCCTTATTGAGCTGAGTGATTTGGTACACTGATAGGATATTAGTTGAAAGTGATGGAACACTTAGAAAATTATTTAATATTACTCCATACATTTCAATAAACCCTATACATGTAAATTTTATTGAAGTGTCATCACCCAAAGTCATAGAAGACATGATGAAAGTCTCTAGGGAAGAAAAATCAACTTGTGAAGATCCCATGTGGTGGGAATCACCCAAGTCAATAACCCATGAAGAGGTTAGAGTTGTAAATGCTACAAGTTCCTTTCCCTTTTATTTTTGTTTACCCTCTCCTTTTTCCTTAGAATAATATTTAGTTGATGAATTCTTCTTGATAGACTCAAGAACACCTATGTTTTAAAAAAAAAAAAAGATAAATTAGGTGATACATTTTATTCTTCATGTACTTGTGTTCATCATGCCCATTTTTCTTGAAATAAGAAAACTTAACCTTATTTTTCTTAAATTTATCATTGTAAGAGGAAGTTTGAGTGGTTATTTTGGTAGAGGTTGATTATTTCTTCTCTTGATCCTTTTTAAGTTTTTTCTTCTCTTTTTTAATTCTTTGATTTCCCATTCCAAATAATTAGAGCCTAAGGTTTTGAGGACTTCAATGTGTTAATGTTTATTAAATTGTCTTATTTTTTGAGTCAAGTTGACAATAAAGTCATCTAAAGAAGGCATATTATATGTAGCACCTAAAGAAATTTAAGTGGAATGGAAAGTAGAGATCAATACTAAGTAATCAATACCTATTTTAGAGAGTATAAAAAGATTAAATTGGTCATATTTATTCTCTATTCCACATTATTTTATCTATAATCTCAAATACTTGACATTAGTTAATAAATTATGAATGGTGTCAAAGGGCCTCTCATCACATCTTGATTCCCAAAGAGCTTTTCCAAAATGGTCCACACTTAATTGGATGATTTAGCAGGCTTTATGATCAAGAAGATACCAAGAAAAACGAAAAGATATAATAACCCATAACCTTTATCATTATGATTATACCACTTAACTTTATTTATATCTTCAATTGGTTGAGTTTATAATCCCATTATAATATGATGCAAACCTTTGATCCTAAGAATAATTTACGTCTTAATTTTCCATTCATGATAATTAAATGGTATTAGAGGGTAAATTTAAATTCTATCCTTTTTGTTTATAAAAAAAATATAGTGGTTGTAGTTATTATTGCATAAATGAAAATGAAATCATAATGGAAAGTGGCTTAGAAAACATACACCCCCTAAACTATGAACCCCCACCCAAAATAATGAAAATAATGCATGCTCAAAAGATGTCAGGCATAATCAAGAATGTGTTTCGAGAAACCAATAATTTTTTTAGAAAATACAAGATTACAAGACAAAATGAGGACATCAGGATCAACCAAAAATTCATCCAAAAAAGGTACACAAGGTGAGAAAGAAAGAGAAAAAACAAATCCTTGTTTGAATATTATGGGGTTTGTCCAACTACCAAACTGGAAGTCACCCTCCAATATTTTAAAATAAAAAATATGAAGAGTTATAGATTGAACCCAATTTATATTTTAAATTTTCCCACAATATATTGTTTTATACAAAAAAATTAAAAAAAATGACCTTTGACAAATTAACCTCCTTATAATGTTGTCAAGAATATATTTGTACTATTGATTGTCAAAGGTTCCTAGAGTTTTAGTTTATACTAATATTAGATTATGAAAAATGATAGAGAATAAAAAATATCCTAATGAGATATTGTAGCCCCTATAGGAACATATCCCCCTCTCCTTTTTAATAAACTTAAGAAAATAGAATATTATTTTTTATAATAAAATGACAAAATATTTTAGGTTTTCAAATAATTGATTATCATATTTATTAAATGGAATGAAATGGTAAGGTGGTTTTAGATTTTTATTTCCAGTAATTAAAATTTAAGCATAGTGGTTTTTATATACCATGAATGGTAAAAGGAAGTAGTTTTAAACTCAAAGAGGATTAGTATTATAGTGAAGGTAGGAGGTGGTGACCAAGAGGTTTAAAAGATTTTTGGAAGCCTTAATCAGTTCAACAAGCCACATTTAAGGTATAAATAGGCTCTATGCTGTCAAACATTTGAAACCCAAAGAATAGGCTTAGAGATGTTAACATGTTAGTGTGTTTATTTCATTATTTTATGAAATAACACTTGATCTAAAATCCTCTCTATTTTCAAATTCCTATGATCGCACTAAGTTTGACCTGTAAGTCTTATCAAGCCTAGAATCTGACCTTATAGACACTTTGTATAATTTAGATTGAAACTCTCCCATGTTTTAATGTCTATTATGTATGAATAATTAACCTCATACACTCACTCTTATTTATAAATTTAACATAACTTTTTAAGAGATACTTATATATATTTAGAAATCAAATATAACATCTTCAGAGCTGCATACATAGATCTTTAAAACAAACCTTTTAATCATTTGTAAGGTCCTCAACACCTCATGTACAATATCAAAAAATATCTCTAATGATAAAATAATATCAAGTGTTCTTAAAATAATTATCTTAAAAGCATTCTCAATATCATAACTTATTTGAAGCATATTCAAATCTACTTACATAGATGTTTAGAGCATACTACTTCTTCTTTGGATCTTGTTCATTTCATCAAGACACCTACAAATACCATCTCACAAAGTATGAAAAAATCATTATAAGATGATTTAAATTTTATATACTAACTCATACTCACTCATTTTATTTCTCAATGATTTCACTCAATATAACATTAGAGCATTATTCAAACAACATTCTCTCATCATTGCTTTCTTATAGCAACAACACTCACTATGTTGGCAATCATAACTCATTCATATACATAATTTAAGGATTAATTGACCAAGCATATTTATAGGAACATTTTACATCAATTATATGATATTTACATCAATAAAATAACCATGAATCTTCATAATAAATTTTGACATCAATGACAATGTTAAATACCAAAGCACAACACACAAAGACAATGATCAACAATCTCTCCCTTAATCAATGACAAAATTAAATAGTTTCTACTCAATGTAACACTTTATAAAGGTTATTTAAACTTCCCTTCATGTTATAAAAACATTGGATCTCTTTCAAGATGACTTTATTCACCATTTTCATGAAGTTAGAGCATGACAATGTGTACAGACACAAGTTTGTATTGACCTAAGGGAAGTCTTTGAGGGTTTTTGGCTATCAAGGAGGTTTCAACATTATTAAATGGTTAGATAAATTATATATCACCTTTTTTATTCTTTTTCATTTATTTACTCCTATTCATGATTCCCTTATTCACTTATTTCTATCTACTCTGTGAGTGACTATAAGAAACTACATGTCTATAGTACCTGAAAGATGATATATAGTGAGTTCATTAATTTTATGAGGCTTATAACTTCTATGTTGATTGATTAAAGTATATTTCATATTCATACACCTTAAACATTTAACAACTTCTCCTTGAACCCTTTGGTTACTTACTTATTATTAGTTTGACTGTGTTTATGCATATAGTGGGATACATGCCTTCTTACTTGTTTATGAAAACATTATATATTTAACACTTTGAAACATGTAAATACCTTGATAATTTTTAAATTTAATTTACCAAAATACACATTGGTTATCAAATTAGTTAAAAAATAGTCCTTCTCACCAAGATACATGCTCAGTCCTTTTATTCATAGAATGCAAGCAACACAGGGGTATACATGTATATGAACTTAAACCTTATCAAATAATATTTAAACTAATATAATAATTATAAGAAAAAATTATCCACTTACTAAAAACACAAATATCACTATAAATTTTTTGTTATCACATCTTCCTTCATTCTTTGACAGTCAAATTCTAATGCATATGTATATGAAATACAAGGTCTATAATCCATTTAGTATTAGAAAAGTAAAATATCTATTCATGTTCTTTGGGTTTATTTTCCTTACTTTTGGAATATACCCCCATATCTATGAATACTCAAAAAGACATTTACAAGCCTATTTATGTTATGCAACTATCCTAACTAAGTTTTTAACTCCCTCATGTATGTTGGGAGAGTCTAACTACCTTTCTAACATGACTATATTTTTTTTTTTAATATGTGATCCATGTATGTATATACAACCTTTACAACTTTATATAGTTATAAATCAAACCAATTAAAACATTTATAATTATTTAAGACATGATTTCCAACTCCAAAGTTTGACAATAAGTTTAAAAATTCAAATACAGAAATTGATAGGAAAATACTTTTCAAGCCACAATTAAAATTCTAAAGACCTCTGAGACTCCTAAATAATAATAATAATAATAATAATAATAATAATAATAATAATAATAATAATAATAATAATAATAATAATAATACATTATAAATTACATCTAAAAACTAAGACAACTACAAAATGGAGAGAAATATGAAAATACCCCTGCATCATACTACCAAGGGGAAGAAGAAACTTTCCTTGAAAGTTATAACAAATCATGATTTGATGTGATTCATAGATGATCTAATTTTTTCTTACCTTTTATCTTATTTTCATGGCTTCCTAGATACCAATACCTACTTGAATAATGTATAACTTCTTGTCTCTTGATTACTGCTACAACCAATCTCTCATGCATATGCACATGCTCTTCTCATCCACACTTGTACCTTGAATTGAATCTTGTTATCTTAATCAAAGATATAATTATAATGAATAATAAATAATTATATAAAACATATTTATTCTCATTTCATTAAGATATACTCCAACTCTTTTCCTTGATCATGTGTTTTCCTAGCTGTCAAGTACCTTCATATTCCTTGTCTAGTTTATCTTTCATCTTTGCATCATCCATCAACTCCTCTTATTATTATTATTGTATGTTTTCTCCTTAATTTAACACCTATTATTCAACCTTAGCATCTAAAAATTCATCATGTGTAATTTCTTCTTGTTTTTCACTAATCCTTTCCTTCATAAGTGCTCTTATATTAGACACCAATGATACATGACATAGGTCTATGTTATCCTTTGTCACTTCCTTTACCATATATATATATATATATATATATATATATATATATATATATTATAAGGATCAAATTTATGTTCTTTATTCAAGGTTTCATACAAACTAGAATAATCCTCATACCTTTTCTTGTGCTTTTATCCCAATGCTTCTTTGGCTTCATTTGAATCCTCTTGAGTGAGTATCACTTCATGTTCTATGATACCTTTCTCATTGATGGGTAACCTACTTTTTATTCTTCCAATATCAAGACTCTATCTTTATCCTCTCTTTCCTCTTGGTTCCTCTTGAACACTACTTGGTCAAATGCTTCCTCTTCTTATTTCTTGAGTCCATTAATTAACTCAACCATCTCATCTCCTTTTTCAATTCTCAAACATGCATTCACACATGCCAAATCATTATTAATTTGAATTTAATGAGGATTTATTTCCCATTTATTTTATATTCTTAGGATTCTTGATCAACACTTTTATTTGTCTCTTCACTTTATCAATGTCTTCTTATCTTTTATTCTTCTTCATTATGTCCTTGAGAGGCCATCTCACTCTTGTTCTAACCCCAATTCAAAAATTTGGTCTAAATTTTTGTAAAAATTTATATAAATTTGTTGATATTGTATTCAAATCATCAATCACCCTCTTATCATCTTATTATTTATTTAATTCCTTGTGTAAATCTTCTTGCTTAAATCCCTTCATCTTCCTTTAACTCTCTTCTCTTTCTCTTTATGTCTTCACTCACTCTCTAGGTATCACCTTGACCTATCTCTTATTCTTGACAATACTTTATTATTATATAATTAACCTTCACTTATGTCTCCCTCAATTGAATCTCTCTTTTATATTCTCTTTTCTTTCTTGTCCTCACCTAGGACTTCTCTCCCTCTCTATATATATTCAACTCTTCTTGAGCTTCTTTCCTTGAAGCTCTCAATAGCTCTCCTCTTTCACTCTTTATAATCATCTTGTATTAAGGGAACTAACCACACTTTCAATTATTTTTTTATTCTTTATAATATACCTAAAAAATTATTTCACATACTTTCAAGTAACTTTAGTTATCCTTTCATGAACTGATCTAATACATAACATGAAAATAAAAACAAAATATGTAGCTTTCCTTATGCAAACCTTATCCACCTTATTCCCAATGAAATTATCAATATGATACCAAATTATACATATTTATTCAAAACATACTTGTATATGGTGAATGAACACATGAAAAAAACACTCCTTACCTTTACCTTCTATCCCTAGCTTTGATTTACCATGATTCTCTGAATTGAAAACTCTTTTTCTCTTTGATATTTCTCCTTGATCCTTTGTTGTTTGTCAACTTTTAAAAAGTTTAAAATATTTCATGTGCATGATATTTTCCATTTTTTTAATTTAACTCACCTCTAAACTTCTACTCATCCATTCCAACCTTGAAATTGTGTTCTTTTATCCTTTTTGTCTACCTTCATTCTTGTTATTAGTCATTGATTAAGACCAATACAATGGTAAGTATATCCAAAACATGAATTAGGTTTATATTTATATTTTTATTTACTTATAATATCCTTAAAAACTACTTAAAATAACCTTGTGACCCTCAACCAATCCATAATACTCCTCAACACAACCCTTCGAAACATACACTCTTTTCTAGCTTTGTAGGTTTTTCTACTAGCCTTTTTCTCCCCTTTTTTCCATGGTACAGAAAGTTAGGGTATTATATTATAATTATAGTGGTATATTTGAATACCATTTATATTATTATGTCTCTCCATTATCTTTAATGACCTATCTCTACTCCTAGGTCACTTTGTCAAGCCCTTTTTGGTCACTGTCTAGGCCTATTTAGGCCTTCTTTACCCTGTTTCAAACTTAGTTATTCTATTCCATACTACACAAGTAAAAATGGTTCAATAAACTTAAAAATGTGTTCTATAACATTTTTTTCAACATAAACACCAAATTTCATGAGTTTTTTACTTGTCATATCTTTAGTTATGCATGTTTTTGTTAGCAAACCCTAGCACAAGGTTTTCTTTGGCTGAGCATTCTTGAGAAGGGTTAAATTCAAATATGAAACCTTATATATTATTTATACCAAATATAACAATTAATAAAGGCTAATTCAACCAGTCTACACGTTCTCAGAACACTAGATCTCCTTCAATATGACTTTATTCACAATTTCCATGAGGTTAGAGGATGATTGTGTGTACAAACACAAGTTTGTATTGACCTGAGAGAAGTTTTTCAGGGTTTTTGGTTGTCAATGATGTTTAAAAATTATTAAATGGTTATATAAATTATATTTAAAATTATTTATTATTTTACATTCATTTATTCCTAGTCATGATGCCCTTCTTCACTTCTTTTTATCTACTCTGTGAGTGACTATAAGAAACTACAAGTTTGTAGTACCTAAAAGATGATATATATTGAGTTCATTAATTTTATAAGGTGTATAAATTTTTAATGTATTTTTTAAATTCTTTTACGTATTCATACACCTTAAACATTTAACAACTTCTCCTTGAATACTTTGGTTACTTACTTATTATTAGTTTCACTATGTGTATACATGTAGTGGGCTACGAGTCTTGTTGTTTATGAAAACTTTATGTATTGAAAAATTTGTAACACATAAAGACCTTGATAATATTAAAATTTAACTTACCAAAATACACATTATATATTAAATCAGTTTACAAATAGTCCCCACCAAGATACATGCTCAGTCCTTATTTTCATAGAATACAAGCAACACAGGGGTACACAGGTTTGTGACCTTAAACTTTCTCAAAGAATATTGAAACAAATATAATAAGTACTTGAAGCATCAAAATAAATAAATTATTCACTTACCAAAAACACAAATATCACTATAATTTTTTTTTATCACATCTTCCTTCATTCTTTCACAGTCAGATTTTAATGCATATGTATATGAAATACAAGGTATACAATCTATTTAGTATTCAAACAAGAAACTATCTATTCATTTTCTTGGGTTTTTTATCCTTTAATATTCAAATATTCCCTCATAAATTTTACTACTCACAAACATATTTACAAGCCTTTTTATGTTATGTAATTATCTCAACTAACTTTCTAACTCCCTCATGTTTGTTGGGAGAGTCTAACTACCTTACTAATATGACTATCAAAATGTCTTAATATGTGATCCATTTATATATGTAAAAACATGACCACTTTATATAGTTCTAACACAAACTAATTACAACATTAAGACTTATTTTAGACATGATTTCCAACTCCAAAGTTTGACAAGAAGTTTAAAAATTCAAATAAGGAAATTGGTAGGAAAATGCTTTTTAACCCAAAATTCAGATTATAAAGACCTCTAAGACTCTTAAATAAGACAAATACATTATAAATAACCTATGATAACTAATACAACTCCAAAATTTATATAAATATGAATATTTCCCTTCATCAACAACCATCGATACTAAATGAACTACTTAGAATCTAGACATAGAGAGGCCATGACATCCTTTTGTTAACATGAAGTCTAATGTAGATCAAATAAATTTTAAATATAAGTGATCTATGCGAGTGGATTATTACCATAAAACTTACAAAAGTGTACTTTTGGTAACATTATATTTAGACCAATATTGGAGGTGTGATTATTTAGAGGAGAACTAGACTAGAGTGGTGGAGGGTTATTTTACAAAGAATGACTTGTAAAGCTAGATTATTTCCTAATTATTTTTTACAATGATATCATAATTAATTAAAGTCCCCTATAATATTATTTTTTCCCCTTTAACCATATATAGATAATATTTCCACACCATGCCATGTAACTTTGATTGATGTTGCTCAACCACCTCTAAAATACATGGATCATAAGTTTCATAATACATGTCATCCTTGTGAGGAGTATTAAAAGTTTCTTTCCATTTCTCCCATTCATGAGTGTTAGGATCATCCATAACCATAAAAAAGAGTTTATCAATATATGAGACCATTGTAATCACCTCACCAAGACAAATCTAATGATTCTTAATATGCACAAGGAAGAAATGTTTTAGCCCAAAAAGTGTATTCATATAATATATCATTCCAATCATCTCATAAAAAATAATTGAATGATAGATTATTTTCACAAGGTTAAAAAAATTCTAATTTTCTTTATTGTTTTCATTTTTTTTCAAAAAATCACTTCAAACTATACTATAGTGATGGAAAAAATAAATTCTTCCTAGATCAGAGATTATGTCTTTTTGATCCTTTAGCTTGTAGGAAGTGAACAACAAATCTAAAACAAATGATGCTATAGAAAATTTCCCAAATAAAATATTTGATACCACTTCTAATGAAATTAATTACATGTTTATAGTAGGATAATATATTATACAAATGAGATCAGAAATAATATACTCACAATAATAATGATAGAATAGCAGAATGCTTGATAAATATAATTAAGCCACTTCAAGGGGGAAACCTCCATAATAATGTACTAAGAGTATAATTTTTAATGTTATGATCAAATACTAACCACTTATTCCTATATATAATATACTTAGCCATGGTTATTCTATATTCTAACCTTACAAAGAACATAGAAAGTGTGACAAGATAATATAAGAGGTATGTAAGCCATAATTTGGCCACACATATCCCCAGCCACAACATAGATTAAGTGAATAGAAATATGAAGTTTAGAACTCTATTATATGAATAGAATATGATATTTAGGATAATATCTTTATAATAGACCAAATTAAAATCAAAATGGAGTCTTATTATAGAAGATATGATAAAATGGAATAATTTCACTTCTTTTGCACTTGAGGTGTGAATGGTACTTGAAATTTATAGTTTATCCAAATGAAATTTACTAAAAGGAAACATGTATAATACCTAGTACACTTTTAATACCGAGATGATCTAGTGCCAAATTTACAATTTATTCAATTGGGAATAAAAATTTAACAAAATTCATGAATTAAAATTTTGTGTACAACATGTACTAGAAATACCAGTATCAAGATAATGATATTTAGCACGCTATGAACTTTGTCGAGAATTTTCAACTCTAGTACTCTTCTAAATCCATAATGGAGTGTATGAAATTTGATTTGGTTCTCTTTTAGAATACTCTTTTTACTTTCTAATATCAATCTAGGTCATGTTGGTGTAAAGATTGGCTCTCTATAACCTATGCCAAATATCTTAGTAAGTGTATTTCTAAGGATATGCCTCCTTAAAAAACTATCCACTTATTTTTTTTTATCTATTTTATTAGGTTTAACCTTTTGAGGTTGTTTAACATCAATCTACCATGTTAAAATAATAATCTTGGGTTGGAGGGGGTATTCTATGGAATACCACAAATTGTAATGACCTCATTAACATAAATGTGCTTCAAATATATGTGTGATATATAGGTAACTATGAAAATTTTGTGATTCCAATGGAATATCAATAACATATAAAATACTCCCACACTTGGTACTAATCTAAACTTAGTGGATAGTAGTGATATCCATCCTATAGTTGTAATGTGATCTCACTAATAGAACTATGAATATGGCCATTAGAACCCTTAAATGACTATTGTCTTAGGAAGTATATAGTTTTATTTATATCTAATATGATAGATAAATGTGATAGTACACATATTCACACTTTAACTATTGTCAACCACCCTATATAAGTTAGTGATCAATGTGAGCCTAAACAAACAAAGAGTGTGATTCAGAATAATCATTGATTATTTCAAGCTCTAAAAATGTAATGAGTGATATAGATGGAACTGAAGTATGATATGTACTATTAATTCCATTCCTAAGATGTTTTACCATTTTATGATAATACTGATAATCTAGTGGAGGATGTGCATTGAATGTACAATGCACTCTTGAAGTATCTACTATTTATGGAGTTATGTGATTAGGAAATGGATCACTAAATATATTGATGTGTCTACTCTAACTTGGTTGTAATTTTGAATTTTTAGTATATGTACCCACATATATTATGTTCTCATATATTAGATTATGTATCATATGTCATAAATTGATGTATTTATTTGTAGTGTGCCCTAGTGTTCTATGAAAATCATAGAAGTTATTATGATCAAATCCTTTTATAAGAGGCTTACTCACATAAAAATATTTAATGGGATGGAAAGCTATAATAATTCATTCCAATAAATTTTTAAATACCTTGTATGGATCTTATAGTAAATTGACTCCTTAGAGGATCTAAAAATATAATACACATAATATGTTTTGAAATGGTATTCATTGTTTCCTTTTTAATATTATTATTATCAGTTGGTCTCATATTATAGGGTAGATTTCATTGATTATTGGAATGAGAAGTATAAATTGAAGTGATTTCATACTTTACCTTATTCATTTCCAATAATTTGACCTCTATTTATTTTACTATGTGACATAAATTTGTGAATGAGACAAAATTATTAACAACAATAGACTCATGTAGTTCTAGAAGCAAGATTTGCTGGAATATGTATTGTAATTACTTATTCTCCATAGGACTTGTCATATTATATAGAATGTTATTATACCATAACACATATTATGTTATAGGATCATTGGATTCTTGTTTGAGCTAAACAATTTGAGAATATGAAATATTTTCACTAATATTGATTGAGAAATACACAAGGAACAAATCTATCAAAAGATTAAATGCATGAACTAACTAATGTGGTAAATAATAAAACCATATAAATTCATATTCTTTGAAACTTATTATAAATAACTAGTCAAAACCCTATGATTTGATTCATAATCAAAACATGGTACATGAAATACTCTCAAATGTTGTTTGGGGTCACCTTTCCCATCGTATAATGTAAGTTTAGGTGCCATAAAACCATTTGGTAAAGGATATACTGAAATATGTTGAGCCAATAAAGTATGGAATAAATTATATGAATCAATTGCCTATTTTTTTTTCCAACACTTTGTTCCAAATTTAGCACATTAGTTTTTAGGGATAAAACCTCATGCATTAAGGGATTTTACATTGGGACTAAAATGTGTGCTAAACAAAGTTCGTGTCACAAGTTACTGAGTAGGAATTGGCACATTGATTTTATCAATCCCTTGGGTTGCATCCATATTAAATGGTGGCACAAAATTTGTATTTATGTATGTAGAGAAAGTTAAATAATCCATAATGGTAGAATTCTATATTGATTGATCCATGATTGCACTTTTTACTTACAAAATAATTTGCAAAATAATTCTTAATAATTTTTCACTTTATTAATCTCTAGTTGTTCATCACCTATGGGTGGAAGTACATATTGATTCTCAATTTGAGTGTCAATATCGACTAGATTTTATTGTGCATGTTGAGATGTATTGTTATGCACTTTGTCATGACCCTATTAGTTACATTTATTTCATTTTTTATAAGTGTTTTTGTTTATGAACTCTTTGGGATATGATTGTTTAAAATTAGTATTTTGATATAGTTTTGTGATCTATGATTTGATCAATTATGATTTTTTTGATCTGTGAGTAATCATATGGATATTATGAGATATTTGTTATGTATTTTCATTGTAGCATTAGATATTTCATGCTTAATAAGTTACTGATTCATTATTTAGTTTAGTTATATTATTATTATTTAGTGTTATTATTTCATTTATTACTCTTATATAGTATGTATAATGTTGATGGTCTATTGTGATCGTAGATACATAATATGAGCTAGTTTAGATGTGACTCTAAGTAGTTGTGTGATGATAAAAAATTAAAAAAAAATAAATAGTGAACTTAAATTTTGTAAAAAATTAAGTTTTGACTATTTTATGGATGCTTTGATTCATTATTATGTTTTAATTCATTTTTTAAGTGTTTGTCTTCAATTGGATTCAAATTCATATTGAATTGGGTTTTGAGTTAGTTTTAACATCTTGCTTGATAATTTCTCTAATTAGTTTCAATTGAACAATTTGACACTTGTCAAAATTGTTGGAATGTCATAGTCTTATTAACTGTGTTAGTTGCTTTTGATTTGATAATCTCATAAGTCTTGATACTTGATGTTACTCTTTTTTATTATCACCTTTGTTAGTTTTTTCATTGCATTGGTCTTTGAATGATATTTCACTCATTGTCAAGTCTTAGATTTTGATTAGACTCTTGAGTGATATTAATCACTAACAAAGTCCTATTTTTTTTACTTAAATCAGCTTAATCTTAGATAAAGGCATTAATAATTGATTATGGTTTAAATGCATTATAGCATTTTAAATTTGTCTTGGGTAATTAGTTTAAATATTACATTATGTTCATTATCTCTTTGGACTATTATTAGCATTCATTGTTGTTTATACCAAGTATTATCTTGGATTTGATAAGGAAATGGGGCTCATGACCCACCATAAACATGGTAAAAATTCAAAGTTTTTTATTTTATTTTTTATTTGTTGACTTTGGAAGGTGACATTATTTTGACACTTAATACAAACATGTCAAGAGTCTTCTAACCCTAAGAGGGTTCTTGTTGGTCATTTGCATGGTTTTCATTTTGAGAGCCCATTGTATGGGGAGACTCTATCAATATTTTTGGTGCATGGTGGCCAATAGGATTAGAGGAAGTTAGTTGTAGGGACTTCATGATCCTATTGCAGAGGAACTATAGAGATCTAGTTAGCGTATCATCCATGTGGAAAAAATGGAGGAGTTTTTTGCTAGTTTTAAGTTTACTTAAATCATTCGACTAGTTCTATTATGTGTGTGTGTGTGTGTGTGTGTGTGGAAAAGATGGAAGTTAATTTTATTATAAAGGCAAGGAAGTTCTTCTTCCATTATTTTAAGTAGAACTTCAAGTATTGTACTTAAATTTATTATTGTTTTTATGGATCAAACTTGGAGGTTTTAAACTACATTTTATTTTTAATTATACACAATCATTATATTTATTGAATCTTGTAATAAAATTTTATTGTATCTTGTAATAAAATTTAAGTTATGACTTGTTTATAAAATACTTTAGGGGTTGTTTTAAGTTTTAGGTTGTGTTGTTCTAAAAATAAAAAGAAAATAGAAGCCATTACAACCTTAGAAACAACATATAGTGTGGATTCTATGGGTATTAATTTTGAACTGGTATAGGGTTTGTATGTAGTTTATTTGTTATTTATAGAATTTTTTTTGTTATATTTGAAAGGTAGTAGGGCCATTACCATGAAAAATTTGAAATGAGCTCACTTATTTTGGAAACCTAACCTATACTTTTGAATTCCAATTTTTGGTTATCTTTTTCATAGTGGAATGAACCTATACATTATCCTTTGGCTACATCCACGGAAGAAGACAATTAAATCTTAAAGGTTTCAATGTGGGTTGATTTCCATGAGGGTTATCATAAAATAGTGTTTTATTATTTAAAAAGATAGTTGTGTGCCCATGACATTAGATTTGGTTATTATGAGGGTTTTTGACTTATGATTGTAAGTTTGATTTGGTATTTCAATTTCATATTTAGTCATTATTTTTTCTATTTTTGGTTAAATATTTTCCTTATGATGATAAGACATCATGAACCTTATTGTTTAACTTTAACATTTATATGATTAAATTATGTTCTCATTGTCATTACCATTTATTGATATTAACTTTAGATTATTCATTCATGATTTTAAAAAGTATTTATTGGCCAAAATAGACTTGGAGATTTATGTTATTTTATGTTTTCAACTTGAGTTGTAAAGTTGATATTAACTGGACTCCCTAGATACGTGAATTATCTTGTATGAAGACTTGAGCTGCATTTTGGCTTCTTGTTGAACTGTTGTAAGTTTGATTGATCTTATTGTTGAGGATTTTTGATGTTGTTTTGAGCATGGTTTTTGGTATTATACTCAAACAATTTGTGTCATTTAATATTATTTATATGGGAATATTTAAAAAATATTATTTGTATTCAATGTTATTAAAAATAAGATAATTGGATTTATTTTGAGTGTTGGAACCTAATAAATACTTGGGGATTATAGGTGCAACTCCATGGATTTCACTCTTAATATTCAAATATTAAGATCTCTAACATGATTTGTATCATTTGGAATAACTAAAAAGGTGTTAGTGTTGTTAACCAATAATGTAAATAGTGTTGTTTATATGTTTTCATCAAGTGTTTTATGTTAATTCAAGATCCGAAGTCATTATTTATCTTAGTCACTTCTCTTGACTAGTCTAAATAACATCCAAATAATGGATGGTATGGTATAGGTGTACTTATGGTTGGAATCATTAGGACTAGGTAGGTGGAAGTTTGATTCATTAGATTTAACATGTGAAATATTGCTCGGTTGTTCTCCTAATTTTGAAATAATTTTAGTATTAATAGTAAATTGAAGAAGATCAATTGTAAAATGAATTGATCGAGTATTATGAAGTAAATTCATTAGTTATATTGATATTTTTCAATTTTATAATGCAAGGTTAATGTTATAATTAATTTACACAAATAAGTTAGTTGTAAGCAAGTTGACCTATAATTATGATTGGAGTTTAATCTTTTACAATATTAAAATATTCATTATGTTATCATTTACATATATGAATTTATGTAACTTTGATGTAGAATTAAGATAATGTAATCCTATAGATACATGATTTAAATTTTTACATTCATTAGTTTCATATTATTGGATTGAGTGTTATGTTGTAGGCAAACTCATAATTGAACCTCAAACTGTTATACATAAATTAAGAATGTGGGCACATCTCTTTACATAGTTGGAACAATTTCATTTAGTTATCTTATATTTGAATAATTGTTCATGAATATTTTTAAAGATCATATGACTATGGAATAATATTATTCTTCTTATCTCATGTAGATGGCATTGAGTTAGTTGGTTATTGAAATAGATATTTGGTTGATTTTTAATTAAGCTGATTAGATTCAATTGAGAGATAATATTTAAATATTATGTTAATTATAGTTTAAGATTATACTACTTGATCGAGTCAAGTTGATTTCATTTCTATTTATATATAATTGGGATATGTATGCATTGGAATAAAAAACATAATACTTACCTTAATCTATTAAAGGATTCAATTTTTAATATGGACTCTTTGTTAAGGATTCTTTTAAATAACTTCAAAAGTTATTAAATCTTAATATATTCTTAAGGATTATCAAGAATGTAATCTTTTTTAAATGAATCAATAATATCAATAATTAAAGAGATAAGATTGTTATGTTAGCCTTGTATAACCAATTAGAAATGTTGGGTTAAATAATTATAAACTATGATATAATTAATTGTGTTCAAATATCATGCATGTCTTAAAGATAAGAAATCTAAGCTAAAATCAAGATTGTAAATAGATAAATAAATCATGGTTTTAAATTTCAATGGTTATTTCAACTAAGTCATGATTTTTTAGAGTAACATATGCACTTTACTTGGAAATTACTTATATAATAATAAAAAGTTTTCCTATCTCATTATAATGACAAGGGATTTTTAAAAGTAAATAGTTTTATTTTTAATAATTAAGTTTGGAATTGGTAAATCTTCCTTGGAAGATAATAAAGTGAAATTTTCTTAGACTTAAGGCAATGTCATTGACAATTAATGAAACTCATAGTCTAAAGGACATTGATCTAAGATGAAGTTTAATTCACTTAAGTAAATAAGGTTTAGTAGTAAACCTAATATAAGTGCATAGAGTTCTTTAAACTAAGAGATAATAAAAATAGTGATGTTTTAAGTATGTTTTCATAAACTAAATAAGGATGACTAAACTTAATAATATAATTAATAAGGCATGTTTTGACTTGTAAATATCAACCAAATGTGTTAAGGCCATGAGGCTAAGCTATTCTAAAATAAAACTTAAGCATGGTTGTTGAAACATATTAAGAGATTATAATAACATGTTCTTAATTATCTAGACTCTTACAATAAACTTATACCTTTGATCAATTAAGAAACTAGTTAATCTAATATCCCTAAGTTTCCTAGCTTTAGGATGTACAACTCATCCCATGAATGGTTTTGATGTTGGTAATGCATTCTAAAAATTTGCATTGTTTTTGGAAATAGTCCTTCCAAAGATCAATGCCTATTACCTATGAGTTAAGTATATCTTAATTATGCAAGCTTTGTATGATGATTATTCTATTTCATCTATTTTACATTATGTATTTGTTTTCTAATTCTTTTTGATGTAGCCAATGAGGCACAGGTTGTTTTATAGCTTGTGTAGATACGTGGGTAAGTGTATAAGTTAGTGATGGCTTTGATATAAAGGCCACATTAAAGTACATATATAGGCATTCATGAGTGTTCCTTAAATGACCCACCTCTATCCAAATATTAAGTGGTTAAAACACTTCCTAATTAAGTCATTATTAATTTATGGACTTGATCTAGTTCCTGTGTTGGCTATGACATAGTTATGGATCTCATTACATTTTTGTGCTAAAATCTGATTAAAAACCTTGTACCATATTTTTTAATCTTGGTATTATTAAAAAAAATTGGTTGTTGCACACTTATACACATTAATTTTGTGTACTAATATATTAAGGTTACTATATACCCTTATTCATATCCATATTATGTTCCTTATCAATGAAAATATGAATATGCTCAACTTGAGTACCACTTAATCTAGAACTTCTTCTAAGAGATGTGGAATAACTTTTTTAGATTGCATAAAATATGAAATAAAAACTTGGAAGATTGTTGCTAAAAAATAATTTACCAAATATTAAAACCATGATACAATAATTTGAAACAATAAAATGGAGGGAAACCCTATCAACATATATGGTTAGGCTTTAAAATATTCAATAAATATACGGGTTCACCAATATGCTTTCTCAAATTTGGGATTAAGATATTTTAAATCTCAATTAGACAAACAACTACATAAAATTAGAATGTGTCAAATAATCATAAATTAAGCATTTATGATTTAGAAATTGGTAAATATAAAAGGTTTTAAAATGGGAAATAATAAATAATATGATGTAGATAAAAAATAGAGATGCAAAACTATGAATATGACTATGTAACTGAGTATGTTACTATGTCTAATGAATACGATTTAGGAAGAAAACTTTAATTTATCTCTAGATGAGATCAAACTAAATATACAATGCCACACCATGATATAATCAATAGGTAGCAATAAATTTTAGTAGGATTTTTATCTTCTTTGTAAATATAGGTTTGTGCACTATCACCTATTGGTCTTGTGTATGTTTTATGTGATGTTTAATTTATCATAAATTCAATTATGTATCCTCTTATTCACTTGGAACCCTATCTAAATGGACAATGAGGGATAAACTTGATAAAATGGGAAAAAGGGGTTAGTGTCTAAAGTTTCACTTAAACTCAAAACCATCTATATTGAGTGTACTGACATACCAATACTCTGAAGAGGGACCAAACCCCATGTATTTCTCCCATGATATGGTGTATGTGTGAAATATTAGTGTAATGATATATGTTGGTGCAATCCTAGTGTAATTATGATCTTAAAAAATGACTTGTAACCTTTGAGGTGTATTCAGACTTAGCTCAAATCTAAACCTAGCTCAGAGCTATTATGATTGTATGGACTCATAATTGTTAATAATATATGCTTTCCTCTCAATGTGCAACTAGATGTTTTTTTCAATCATGTGAGCCTCTAGTGAGAAATTAGTTATAAAATATGGATTTATTGTAATATTTTTTAAAATTCCTTGAATGGGGCTTGTAAAACATGTGGGACAACCCATTATGTAAATTTGAATTTGAGAAAATAGTTTTTATTTGGGGGGAGGACATGGCCAAAAGAATAAAACACTACAAGTGAGCAGGATAGTCCTAAAGGAATGACCTTGCTTGGAAATAGAGATAGCTAAACTAGAAGTGTGGATCACTCTAGTAGCGAGGTTAGGTTGGTTAGGAGTATGGATAGGAATATTAATAATGAAAATATGCTTAGAAATAGGGATCATCTACATTTAAATAGAGGAATAGTGGCCTAGAGTTTTGGAATTGAGCATGAGATAAGTGTGAAAGAGGATTGGTCAGTAATGTATTGTTTTAACAATAAATGTTAATTTTAGTGACTGTACTAGTTTATGTTTTCTTTATATTATCTTTATTCAATCCTTTAAGCCACAAAAATCTTAAAGTTACCTATTGTGTACTCAGGTGAATTACACTTTTTTGGCTCTATATAAATTTTGTCATCTCAAGGTATTGATAAAATAACATAAAAATGGGTTAACAATAAAATTTTAATTATATTTTACATATCCCTTCCTAAGTTCTTATTTCCTTATATCAAAAGAAAAAATCACATTTCATCATGCTTAAATGGTTGTCCATACCTAGTTGCAAGATACCATTTAGACATATCATTTTTTTTTTGGTTAATAGGATAGTTCACCAAATTTACATTTATGAATTATTATCACATGAAAATAATCAAGGTCAAATACATCACTTTTTAAAAAAAGATTTTAAATTATAAATGTGATCATATTTAGTCTATAGTTTTTGGTAATGAGCCTTGGTTAATATGTTTAACATGTATATATGTATTTTATCATGATTATAAGGAATACATGATTTAGGATTTTTATATTTTAGTTGGAAACATCCTATTTTTAAAACTCTTTTCACTCTATTTTCTATTGCATTGACACATAAATTCATGCCATGGAGTATTTAAACATGGGAATACAAGGTTACTTCATAGATTACAAAAGTTTTTAAGTATTGATAAAATAAGGTATACTAATCACCACTATTATTATTATATACCTTTATTTTTAAGGTATATTTTGAATGTAACTCTATTTTATTCATTTACTTCTATGATAAATGAAATTAATATTACACATTACTATAATTCTAGACAAAATCCTATGATGTTACACATCTTAATAATGTAGAAATATTTATTAGGAACTAATGAGGAAATAAATAATTTCAATTCATTAATGAAAGAGACCACATGATCTCATGAAATTTAACTTGTGTAATTTACAAAAATGTCTTAAGCCCCTTATGGCTTGGAAACCACATCACTTGTAGATTGAATGATTGTATTTTCTAAAGGACATAAATTAGTATTGATAAATTTTGTGACTATGAGAGATATATGATATGACTAAATAAACACATTTGTATTAGATCAAAGTGTTTATAAAAAAACTTATTTTAAATTCTATTATATTATTATATGTATTTGACCACTTAAATTAATGTGACATCATCTTCATACTCAAATAGTGTAATATCAAATAATATTCCTATAACATTAAGCCCTTATTTATTATCATATAAACTTTGTGTCACTTAAGAGAGAGAGTGTGTGTGGAGGGTGTTCATGCATGCATGGAATTTGTAAATGAATTTGGGATTCATGTCTTTGTTTAGTATATAATTGCACTATATTTTAGCTCTTGACACATATATAATCTGGAATATTCTTTTTACATTTTTCCCTTTTGACCCCATATCTAAAGGAATGATGTTGAATAATATCATCTTAATTTTATATATTATTAATATGTTTTATAGTATTTGTTATCTTTCATTTTTTCAATGATATTTAATTAGAGACTATTGGCATTAGTAAAAAAATGATGGTTAAAACCATGCCTCTTTGTTACTGCAAAGAGGGTGATGCTATTATAAAGAGGGGGATTTAATTCCTCATATTATTTTATTATCTTTTAGTTTATTAATTAAAATAATAATTTATTTTATTTAATATTTATGTTAGTATTTTTTTCACTTTGTATATTAAATTCCACTATAATTCATGTTATCACTCAAAAGTGCACCCTACTCAGAAGATGTGCCTATTCTCACTCCTGTTGATACAATAAGATAATATCTAGATGAATGTATGTTTAAATTTATTATACTCACCCACTTCTCTCTAAAATCTTTAATTATATTCTTTATTAACTAGGAAAAGGGTAAAAGGAGTAATGTGCAGCCTGAAAATAAATATGAAAAATAAAAAATTGGGGTGATGCACCAATGTGAAAGTCAATTATGTATATAACTGACATACTTTTTATTTTAAATAAATTTCACATATTCACTTCATTTTCATACAATGACTCTTGCATCAGTATTTCACATAAAGGTCTTGACAAACACTCACACTATCTTGAAAGGAATGAACAATGGTTGAATTCACTTCTAGATTAGGTAGAAATTAAACTTAGACTCTCCATATGACCTAAAATAATTCCCATTTTATACATAAATGTGAAAATATCATACATAAACATATCAAAATTAGTCATTCACTAAGTTACATCAATGAATATTAAGCACACACTTCATGAGAAACTTGAAAAATGGAGGAAAAATCATCTCTTTATTACTTCAAAGGTGATGTAGTAAAAAAATTGGAAATTTTTTTGTAATTAAAAATCATAATATCATCCTAATAATTTAAAAATTAATGTGTATATATAAATTAATAAGAGAGAGAGAGAAGACAAGAATCCCTAAACTAGATGAGTCAACATGCTAGCTCTACTTCATTCCTAGTTCAACTTAAACTTGACTCAATCTTCAACTCCAAAATAAAAATTCCCAATTTATACCAATTATATTTGGATTTTAAAAATATTTCTTGGAAAATGGTGTAGTAGGAGAAAGTGATAAGTTTTTATGTGTTTGGAAAAATCAAAGGTCCTTTCATGCATCTTGGTTGAGTCTTGAGTTAACTCCCTTTGATCTCGCAACTTATATTAAAATCATTTTGATCTTCAGTTAACCTTTTTATATATTGCATGAATATTTAATTTTTAATTAATTTACATTTATTTCATCTTTTATTTTTACTTGAATTATCTTCACTTGTATCTTGGAGTTTGACTTGAGCTATCTTGACTTACATCTTGTATGCATGTTTAACTTCTTGACTTTGTTAAATTTAACCTAAATGGGGCATAGTAAGAGAAATATTTTCATGTTTATTATTTAAGAATTATATTTCATGAAAATAGGGACTCAAATATTAACTAATACTTTAACTCAACTTATCCACTCTTTCATGTTTAAAACCCCACCTTTTTAGGGATAATTGAATACTCTTCCTATTTGGATTGACTTTGCTAAATTTAGCCCAAATGGGGCATAGAAATTTGAGAGAGAATAATTTTTATATTTAATTATTCATGAAATATCTATACTAATATTTTATTTGATGATGATAATAACAACTCTCCATACTAGTTCTTTTTTATATGCCTATCTTCTACAACTTGATAAGCTTCTTGAATGCACTATGAGAACCTGAAACTTAATGAATTTTCATTATTTTATCATGGAATGAGAAAAAATATGATTTTAACATAATAAAAAAAATTAACATATCTTAAAACAAATTTTCATCTCAAAACTCTATATACAACTTCAAAAAATGCCATTTTGTTCTCTCTTGAGCTATCTAGGTCTTAAGAAACCTTGATTTAGATTAGGGTGTCTAAAATGAGTTACAATATTTTCAAAATATTATTATTATTATTATTATTATTATTATTATTATTATTATTATTACTATTATTATTATTATTATTATTATTATTATTATTATTGTATATTTATATATTTTTCATACTTGAATTTTTTTTAAATATCTAAAATTCTTCGCCAAACTCCCAAACAAATATTCAGAAAAAAGTGCTTGCTTGTTACCTGCAGGGTGACTTGGAGATGTTTTTCAATGAGATAAGACTATTTTTAATTGATTTTAGTTTAAATATAATTTATTATGACCTATAAATTATCTATACTTGATATAAAATCATTTTATGCCCTTGGAAGGACCCGAGGAACTCAATTCTAACTCTATTTGTGAGCAAAATAGAGAAAAAAACTTGGTTTCCTTCATGATCAAAACTATATTTTAGAGTTTTATGTCTCATAATTTATATTAAGGAAATTAAATTTTTTAAAATATTAAAGGACATATAAATATACATTCATGTAAAATTTAAATGTATTTCATTTAATAAAACTCAAAATATGCATTTTTTGGTGTTTTCTAGCTTGCACAATTTCAATTTTAAATGCTCATCGATTTGAGTTTTTTAATTTTATTGAGTTTTATTAGGCCTAAATACCTAATTATTTTATAATTAATACCTTTAATAACCAATATAATTATTGAAACCATTGTATTTTCTCAACTAATCTCTTAAACCTCTCAGAAATTACCTTTTTTATTATCTCTCTTGCTTACTTAAAACCTTGATACCTATACCTTTGAATTGATCCATTATTTGAATTTAAATTTTGATTTATAATCATTTATTAATTTAATTTATTCAAATAATATTTAATACATATTTTTATTTTCAATAAATAATTTAAAAATGCAAACATACTGCCTAAAACTAAGCTATTAGGGTTTAAAAAGCATTTTAAAACACCTTTTCTTCTTAAATATTATTCATAAAGTTAATAACCTTTAAAATAAAAAAATTCATGTATGTTACCCAATATCTCCATAATATGGTTTTATCCAAATCCTCTTCACCTTCATTTACCGATCATTTGAAAATTGCCTATATTAGCTTGTAATTAGCTAGTTAGAGGAAGAAACCTCTGTCAAAATTTGAAATTTTGAGTTGTTCATAAGCATGGTTTTGTCTTGATTAATTTTTTATTATTATTTTTATATATTTTTTAATCTTCACTTTGTGAATGTATTCTTTTTAAAAACTTGTAGAGTCTTCTTGGAAACCTACACATACACAACTTTGACTAGTGGTGGCAAAATTTGTCAACATTCTTTGAAACTTTGTTGGGATGTTTTCCTAATAAAAATATAATAACATTATGCATCAACTAATTACCTAATAAAATTCCCTCAACTAATTACAAAAATTGTGCATATGCATTTATTGAATTAAAAACTAGAACTACCAACTAAAAAATTTGCAATATAGCACTTAGAAGAATGTGAAAAATAAAAGAACTCATAGAAAATGTGAATAAAGACACTGGAGGAAATTTAAATATAGCACTAATATATATAAATAAGATCCTATCTTCAACAATGATGCTTAAGATGAATCTCATTTGCTAGGATTGGGAACTCTTCACCATCCATCTTGACTAATTGGAAGGTGTTGTGAGGCTTGTAGCTTTAGATCATGTAAGTACCACTCTAAATTGAATCAAAATTTATGTCTTATTGGTTTTTCTCTATTCTCATCCCATTTGAGAACAAATTCAACTTCTTTTAATCTCCTTGAAGATGCTATTTTATCAAATGGTTTGTTTATCTATGCTTAATACATCTCCATATCTGAAATGAACTAATTTTTGAGTTCTTCTAACTCCATAAGTTTATAATATCTTACCTCCATAGGTTAAATATCCAATAATTATATATGATGCATTAGCTCCAAATAAATAAGTTCAAGTGAGATTAGCAATCTAGCTTTTATTCCATACACTAGCTTGTAGGGTAAATTGGAAATGGTTCTTTCAATATGATCTGATCAGAATATAGAGTTGATTTTAACTTCAAATACTAAGTCCTTTGATTGTCTTCAATGGTTATCATAATTATATTCAACAAGTTTTTGTTATTATACACAATAAGGTCATTATCTTGTGGATAATAATTATAAGTGTTGAGATACACAACATTTTGTATAGTCCATTGACTAATTTTAGCCCCTAAAAATGTCATATAATTGTCTTAAATTATATTATAAGGAACATAAAACCTTTTTATCAAATCTTCATATAAGTCCAAGAAACTATACTCATTTGCTTCTTTCAAAGCCACTATTTCTATCCACTTAGTAAATTAACTTGTGGCTGTAAGTATCCACTTATGGCCCAAGATAGAAGGTACATTGATGAGACCAACAAATTCCAAACCCCATTGGACAAAGGGCTGATCTACTAAAATGGGTTAAAGAGGTAGGGAAGCAAGCTTCTCCTTTCCTACAAATAATACACACTTCTTGCTCTTCCTTACCCAAGAATGAGAATATTTTAATATGTTTAGCCAATATTATCCACCCTTCATGATTTTGAGGGATTATTTCCTTGATAAAAAGTGGCCTCCACCTTTTCCATCATTAAATTCTTTAATTAATATTTTAACTTGACTTGGCTTTATGCATCTCAACAACATGACATCATCTTTTTTTGAACAATACATCATCAACAAGTAGAAAAGGAATAGATTTTATCCTAAAGTACCTTATATTTGAACCACTTAAGTTTTGAGGATACATACCATTTTAAAGGTACCTTATAATACTTTTAAACTAACTTTGTGAAGGTGTATGGTTGGCTACAATATCTTCATCATTCAAGACCAGAACTGGTTCTTTGCTTTTTTACAAATCTTGATCCAAATGCTTACACAACCCTTTTCCACTAATAATTTTGGTTACCCTTATTTCCACATAATATTTGATGATCATTTTTATCCATTCTACTCTCTTTTCACTTTTTTCCTTGTTCAACAAGAATTCTTTGATTCTAAGATGGGCAACCATCACATAGATCTTATTTTTGGATAATAGGTGCCTAATATTTTTGAGACATATGATTATGGAAAGCACAATAAATTTGTATCTTGTCTCATACTCTTTCAAGCCTTGTCTAAATAATTTTATTCAGTTCTCCAAACCTTTTGAATTTTTTTGTGTCAATATTCTTAAAATTGTATCAACATTAACATATACATACAACAAAAAATCTTTTGAAAATTTAAGATTGATTAGTGTGGGGGAACCAAAAATTGATTTCTTGATCTGTTCAAAATGTTTCATACCTTATTTGGTCTAAGTAAAACTTTGATTTTTCTTAAGTATAGTTGTAAGAGGCTTTGAAAAACTTGTAAAATTAGGTATACACCTTATAACATTAATATTTATAAGGAAACTTTGAAATGCTTTCTTATGATTAAGTAAGTACAATGCAAGAACATAATCTATTCTTTATAAATCAATACTCAAACCATGCTTATAAATACTATGACCAATAAGTTTACCTTCATGTACTAAGAAAACACACTTATTTGGGTTAAGTGACATCTTGTATTTCCTACATCTCTAAAATACATCTCTAAGATGAAGCATGTGATCATTTGCATGTTTTGAAAAAACTATAATATTATGCAAATATACAAGAACAAACCTATTGATCAAACCTTGAAAGGCCATATCCATGGCTCTTTAGAATGTTGCTCCTATATTGGATAACCCAAATAGTATGTTTTTGTCTGAAATGGTGCCCCACTTGGTGGTGAAGGCTCTTTTCAATTGATCCTCTTCCTTCACAAGTATTTGTTTATATCCACTATAACCATCCAGAAATGAAAACCTTTTTGAACCAACCACTAACTGTAGTATTTGTTTTATTGATGGAAATGGATAATGGTCTTTGAGTGAGGACTTGTTCAATTCATATAAATCCACATACAATCTAATTTCTCTATTCATCTTCCTCACGGGAACAATATTATCCACCCAAGTGTAATTCTTGATGGGAAATATGATATCTGATTCAATCAACTTGTGAACCATTTTTATCATCAAAGGTTTCAACTTTGGGTTAATTTGCCTTTATCTTTGCCTCATTTGTTTTATATCTTCTTATAATTCAAATTTTCATTGTTCCAAACTAGGATCAAGGCCTTTTAAATCACTTTAATCGCATGCAAACACATTAGAAAACTCTCTACATAAATCAATGAAATAATCTTTTTGAGCTTGAGAGTATACTTTACCAAGTTTGAGAGCTTTTCCATTAATTATGTCAATGCTTACATAATGTTCTTATTTGGTAGATAAATAATCTTATTCACTTCTCACCTCATCATCCCTACTAAAAATATTCTCAAGTGTGACAAGAACCTTGGGTAAATTTTTTGATTTGAGATAAACTATTTGATCACCATAATGTTGTAAATGTTTTGACTAATTTTTAGAAGAAATTCCAACCTCTTCTTGTAGGAAATGAATAAATTGATCATCATCTTCAAAGACTTAACAATTAAAATTATTATAAATAATAGATTATCTTACCATAATATTCATGTATGTCTAATTTTTATCCTTATTTACATCAGCTAGAATGTCAAACTATGTTCCAATTGCAGTCAACCTATTTGCATGCTTATTGCTCTCTAGGCACTGATTATATGTCAAAAGCATCAAAATATTATAGAATATCCCATACACTATTTATTCATGATTTTATCAATGCATTTTTACATACATTAAATCCTCTTATTTTATGTAAAATAATCTCACTATCTCCAAATTACTATAAGATGTTAGCTCCCATCCTTTTAGCCCATTTCAAACCATGAACTAAAGCCTCATATTCAGCCACATTATTACACCATGCAAACTAAAATTTTATAAAATAAAAGTAACTTTGTTTAGAGGGTGAAATGAGAATCATAATGTCCCATGTACCATGTTTATTCCATAATCCATCAAAATAGAGTTATCATAAACCATCATTTATCTCACCTTCTTTGTATAGAACTAGAATTTGTGCACTATTTTCATGCAAACAATAAAATCCAAGTCCTTATTCCTATATCATATTATATGGATCATGATAATGAATACTAGTAAACCATTCATAAATAAACAAATCAATTACACCATCAAGATATGAATTTGCTTTAGCTTCACTAGTTTTCTCTACTTCATATGAGATGACACAATTAGTATTAACAGTACTAAGCATGTATGGTTTTAGATGAAAATGAGTAATAGGCTCTAAATAAATTGTAAATTTTATTCCATATCTATTTCTAAACATGATTTATGTCTAATCATTTGAAGTATACCCACATATCTTTGAAGTCAAGTCACATGATAAAAACATATAAAAATATGGAGGAAGATCCACCATTACTACATTTTGTTAAATAGTCATATTTGGGCATGCATGAAGTGTTAAATTTAGATTATTGATTACAAAAAATATAATTTTTAGATATGCATCAAGTTTATAAACAAACTTAGTTTTTGGATCATATGTCAAACCCAACTTATCTACAATCTATTTTGGCATTACCGTGCTACTTGCTATACTATCAACCATGCAATTATGAACTAGTGTATCATCAACAATAAAGGGAAGATATAAAGGATGTGTCTTTCTTAGTTTTTTTTAATTATTTTTAAAATTTTCCCATTTATATACATATTTTTATTTTTTATTATCTTTTTGAATCCAATTTTTTTATAACCACACTTTCTTTCTCTATTGGTTTTGTAGACAAGTTAAGACTTGAAAACTCATGTATAAGTGTATCCTTTTGTCCTAGGATTTATAATAAATCCCAAATATTCATGATGATTTTATCCTTATTAATATGATATAATATGTTTTAGGAAGATCCCCAAACCTTTGGTTTTACCTTTAGAGTAATAGGACACTCTTGTACTTGAGGCACTTTGTGAAGCTTGCTAGCTTCAACATGTTGATTTTTTTGAGCTAAAGAGGAAGCAATATGATAATTATTACTTTTATCAATCATATTATGAATATTTTAATAATTTATTAAGTGTTTTATCTCATCTATATCCCTTCTCTTGGCTCTCTTAATGGTTCCAAAAATGTTATTTGATTTACTAGGCTCACTAATCTGATTTACTACCACATGTTCACCAACTTTAAAATTCACCAAGGTTGCATCTGGTTATCCTTGTCCATGATTCAATTCCACTTGTTTAATAATAGATTTATTATGTTGTCATTCTTGAATAAAGGATTCCTCTTGTGTAATTTGAGGAATTTCCATATTATGTAATATTGAATCTTGATTTTGCACATCATTAGTATTAGAAGGATGCCAACATAAATCTTGCATAAAATTATTTTGTACTAGAACAAGGACCTTGATGAGGAAGAAACATTATTATTAATTTAAACATATTTTTTGGTTGTTATAATGGCTCCTTGAGCTTGATATGGAGGCCTATTATCTCTATATCCTTGGTAGGGAGGTATTTTCTCTCTATATGGGTGATGTGTGGGCTGATTACGTGTTTGATATGGCCTATTGGATTGATATTTTTTCTTCTTCAACTAAAATAATTTATTAGAAAAATATTGTATCATACCTTTTAGTTCACCAAGATCACTAGATTGACCATGAGGAGATTGAACTTGACTTTGAGGGGTTGGAATTTTGGCTATTGATGGAGCTTAAAGAAGTAGAATAGGATATGATTATGAAAAAATTGGTATTATATTCTTAGGTGAAAGTTTACCAGCTTGAATTATACTATTTTAAACTCTAATCCAACCTCATAGGCATTTGGGAGTGTCCTAACACCCATGGACCAAAGCATAACTAAAATATCAAAATTCAAGGCCATAAAAATATAAGAAAGAATATTCAGTAGATGGCATTATCATGGGAGTTATTATGTTTCATTTATTATAAAATATAAGATTTAAATCAATCATAAATTCATCTATTTCCCTTTTGATGGTAGTGAGCTACTCAATAAGGGATAGATGGTTTGATTTATCTTCAAATTGTTTACAGAATACTACACCTAAATCATCCCAACTAGCTATGGAGTTAAAGGGAAGGTTCTTAAACCATTTAAACACCTTTCCTTTGAATTATGTATCAATTAAACATATGGTAACATTCCCTTGGGTAATATGGTGGATTGAACACAAATTAGACACATCTTTGATATGTTCTATGGGTATAGTTTGATCTTCACTTGCAAAATATGGTAGGATTTTGAGATTTGAGGCTATAATCATATAAAGTAAAAAATATCTGGTTCCTTGGGACAACTATGTTAATAATGGGATTTGAAATTGAAGTGGTTTGCACAATAGGCTAATTTGGTTACTGAAATAGCCTTGTAGGATATGGAATTATTATTAAAAAAATTATTATTATTTGAAGTATAGATACTTATGGGGGTGAATTAGTTTTTCTTTAAAATCCTCTAATTTCACTTAACATTCATTAAGCATTCATTCACTTACATACATCAATCAATGCATACACATGCATCTATGAAAGAAAATAATATAAGGACATGAGATATATGTGGGAAAACTTATAGGGGAATATATCCCAATTAAATACCACTTGGAATACTATCATATAATTAATGTATCAAAATATTATTTAGGAACCAACCCCATAAGGAGTAACGACCCCTTACTAGTCAAACACCAACTCAACTAGTCCTTTAACAAGCTTCAACCTGTAAGGAGGATCAAACTACCTAGGTAACTCAACATCAAATAAAATACCTTGAATCTATAATAACCATTGGAAAATATTTTATTAATAAAATTAAAATGACCTTAGTTTTATCTTTTCACTCTTCAATCTCTCTCAAATAACATCTTAAGCCTTCTCGCTCAACTAGCCCTTTCTTTGGTATAATTAGGTCAAATGACCTTGCTCAACACTTGTAGATAGATAGTTAGGTATTCATGGAATATTAATAAAAAATTTATAATTATATTCAATAGCTTTACCTATTTTCCAAAAAATTTTATCCTTCACTCATATGCTTAATATTCTAACTAGTCAAAATATGCCTATTAGGCCTTGTCTTTATAGTTGACTCTTGCTCATAACCATATTGATTAGACAATAACCTTAACACACATGGATAAAAATTGAAATATATAACTAAAAATGTTTAAAAATTTAAAAAATCACTACATAGGTTGGTCATTACCCTTAAGGGCCAAAACCACCATTAGGCCTAATAAAAACCTAATGCAATTAGGCCTTCTTTAAGCACATGTTTCACATAGAGCTCATTATAAAACTTTGAACCTTAAAAAAATATGAAACACTTAAAATTTAAATTTAAATTTAATATAAAAATTATAATATCTTATTATGTCTCTAACACCATTTTACTCTTTTCACTTGTTAATCTAAACAATTAGATCTACTTGCAATTAGGCCTTCTTACTGCTAGAAAGTCTATCTTGAAAATTTGATGCATGCAATAATTTTTTTCATATAAAACCAAAAAAAATACATTAATAGTATTTAAATTAACTAAAAAACATACCTAAGTGATTTTAAATTCACCACACAAGATAAAATGCCTCAAGAACACTCCTGCAAAAGACTTACTCAGAACCACCAAACACTGTCAACATACAATCAAGAACATTGTCATTTCCCATAGTTGATCATGGACTTATAATTAATATAAACATATTAGAATTAATATTTTATAAATTTTTAACACATTAATTTTCATTTTATCCTTAAACTTAGTGCAAAATGACTCATAAACATCATTGTCACTCATACACATAAAACTGCCCATAGTACCAAAAACATAGTTAAGAAGATCAAGTCTTAGAAAAACTATGGGAATAATTATTTGATATTAAAAGGGGTTTAAATTAAAATTTATAATAATTATATATTATTTTAAAATATATATTTCATGGTTATATATTAATAGTGTTCTTATAGACCAATCTCACAACTTCACTCTACACAAACTTCACTATGTTAGATAGACCATTTTGATGACAACTTTTTGATTGTGTATGAGAATCATAAAAAATTATAAATAATCCAATTGGATATTAGGTATAGGAATTTAAAAATTACCCCATGCATTTTTATCCATCCCTAATCTTCTACAACCAATCCCTAATCTCATTCTCATTCTTGCCTAGTTTTCTCACTATCTTGCTCATTAGGCCTGTTTATCGATAGGCCAACTTTCATGACTGATTTATCACATTTTAGGTCTGAAACGAAATTATAAAATTTCATGGTAATAAACTAAAATTATTACACATCATCTTCCATTCATTTGCATTTTTTGACATAGTCAACCATGCTTGATACATCAAAATTCATAGAAACAAGGGGTTTCCTAGAGCTTATACTCACTATCATGACAAACCAAAACCACTTGGAGAAACATGGAAGAGTTATTTACATGTTAAAAAAATATAAATTTATTAAAATATATATATAAATTCTAATCCAAAACTGACAAGATATTTACTATAAGGTCATTATAAGGGTTTTAAGAAGGTTTTAACTAGTTGCCCTTCTTGACAATCGTTCATAAAGGATTGCCCCTTATATCTTAAAAAAATTCCAAGAAAATAAATATATGTACATTCCCAAAATATAATTATATACTAAATATCTTATGAAAAATTTTCACGTGCTAATGAGAACAATAAATTCCTTCTCAAGTCTGTAATACCCCATTTTTTGCACACATAAGAACTTATCACCAATCTTCATGATTTTTTATTCAAGAAATGATATAATTTTTTTTATAAACACTTAAAATAATATCAAATATATCTATCAATTCTTTTGAGAGCATTATCACCTTGGTAAATGAACTTGACCCCTTATTAGGCTAATTAGGTCTCTTTGAACATTAGGCCTTAAACTACCAGTAATGCTTAGACCATGACCTTGCCTTCAAAATTATTTTATTTCTCATAATAAATAATCAACATATAAAATTAAAATATACCATGCTCACACACTACCATCCATCAACTCCCAAGTCTCATACTCCTCACCTCATCATGCTACCAGGCCTATAGCTTCTTACTAGGTCTTCACATGTGGCTTAATCCTTAATACTTGAACTTGAAACTCATCTAAAGGATTATTTACCTCTTGATCATGTCTAAATATGTTTTTATACTCTCTCATGCATGTATTGACACAAATAATTAGGATTTACTATGTTTTTTATGCAAACACCTTCTTTTAGGAATAGAATAGGCTTCTCACAACACCTAGTACACAATAGTAGCTTACCTTATACCATGATCCTAACTTTGACATGCCAACCACCTCATAGGAATTACTAGGTTTCCTTTTAATTCTCTCTCAATAGAGAGACAAAATTTTTCCTTTAAATTTTCTCTTGTCATGATACTTCTTTGACACATATCATCTCATCATGCATGACCTCAAATTTGACTTTGACATCAATGACAACAACAAAGCTTCAAAAATAGTAAAAATAATCATACCTTAACACTTATTTTATTAAAATTCTTAGATAATTTATCAAATTCAAATGGTATACCTCTATTTATAAAATTTGTGTTAGAAGCACAACCATTGAGAGGGGGGTGAATCACTATACAAACATTTCATTAAAATCCATACTTCATTCATTAAAATATGAAACTAATCTAGTGAATAAGCAATGCATAAAGAAGAAATCACATAGACAAAAAGCAAGATATCAACATATGAACATCATATCTATGTCAGAAATCCTCATGGGGATAAACCCCACTATCACACCACTTGGATTATTATCTTATAAGTAATGAAACAACACTTAGTGAGGCACTAACCCTATAAGGAGATTTAACCCCTACTTATTCAATCACCCACTCAACTAGTAATTAGCAAGAACCAAATTTCATAGAGGTTATAATGACCTAAGAGACATGGCACTAACCCAACCACTTCAAGGACGCTTCTACAATATCCAACTTGGAAGGTAACTTCAACTCCCTCCTTAACCAAGAATAAACCCAACAAGGATAAGATTAACTACCTTTACAATAAATTATTACTCAAATAATTGATGGTGAATTTGTCTTGAAATATTTATTATTTATCTACATTCCACTCTCTTTCATACACCTATAACACTCCTCTAATGAACCTACTAATTTTCTCTCCCCTCATTCAACTCATTTCAACCTTCTACCCCTCTTAAATAGCCTTATAGGATCACTCACTCAACATGCCTCTTCTAGGATCATTAGGTACATTAACCTTATCATCCACCTATACCAATTTTTTTAGATAATCATCATGGTTTCTCTCTTCCTATTATGGTCCTTAATTACCTACTACTGATCCTTCAAAATCTATTATCTTCACTTACCTTCTCATCTCTAGCTAGCTCAAATAGGCCAATTAGGACTTGATTATATAGTAAAAACTATGTCTCACCCATATTGATCATAAAACATGTTTCATAAAATAAAAAATCACCATATAGGTTTCCCATTACCCTTAATATCCATAACCACCATTATGCCTAATGGAGACCTCATGTAATTAGGTCTACTCTAAGCACATGTTTCATGTAGACCTTATTAAAACATATTAAGCCTATAAAAATTCATGAAATACTTAAAAATTTACTAAAATATAACCTTTGTAAATTACATATAGGTTCATACCACCTTTTAGACAAAATCACTCCTTGATACATGCCATCAGGACTGCTTGCAATTAGGTCTATACATAGAAAAAATATACCTTAAATATTTGAACAATATGAACAAATATTCCACACAATAATTTCATTAAAATTAATTAATATAACCTTAATTACACCATTATCACCACTATGTCCATTATACATCACCAAATAGGTCAAAATACCCCAAACTAATTAATTTTACAAGCTTACTTAGAACTACATACAGGCTCCTAAAACATAGTCAAATGCCTTTAAATTTTCATGCCTTCATAGGAGTTTTAATGAATAAAAATGTGTTAAAATTAACTTATGATATATATATATATATATATATATATATATATATATATATAATACCTCCATGGTAATTTTATCCTTATAATTAGTGTAAAATGACTCAAAATCATCATTTCCACTCACACACAGAAAACTATCTTTAGCATCAAAAACACAGTCATGAAGAACATTATCTTAAACATTTTAAAGAGAAATTAAATGTATTATAATCCAAATTTATATTTTATATATAACTTCTATACCATCATAAAATACATGTATCACTCTTTCTAGTGTCAACCATTGGTTTTATAGACCAATTTATTAACTCTCTCTTTCATAGTGCATACATAGCTAGATAAGTCATGTTGCCTTTCATGTTTCAACCCTTTAAAATATATTTAAAATTTATATAAAGAATTAATAGGTAATTTATGTCTCAAAATTTTTTTCCCGTACATTATATTAATCATATAAGTTTAGATAACCTCCAAATCACCATTTTCACAAACTTACTTACAACTGTCATTCTGCCTCAAAACTCAGTCATGAAGAATGTGACTTATAACACATGTAGAAAAGATTTAAATAAAAAATACATATATTTATATAAAAATTATGACATTATTTTAATCATAAAATAAATTATACATATTATATCAGCCTCTAAATACTCATAACCACTATTTCAAAAACCTCACTCTATTCTGCCATAGACTACCAAAACATAGTCAACTCTGATAAGCAATAATTTCACTTGTACTAACTATCATGAATAAATTACACTTGTATTTTATTTATTTAGGAGTATAATACATATTTTGTTTTTATACCATGGAAAAATTATCATTATTTTGGTCTCTACATTCATTTATTTGACCACTAGTTTTTGTGGTTTTTACCATAGTCAAAACCTTTGAATTTGACCTACAATAAATGCACTTGTATCAACATTAAATACATCACACCATTTGGAATATAATATTAATGAATTCTAATACAACTTTTAATTTTACAAAAACTTGATCTAGCCAGTATTATTCCTTATACAAGCATTTATTTACTCACTGGTCAAATGCATACACATAGACATTTGAATTCCAACATTCATATTTTTGAATTTCAATAGATATTTCTTGAGGGTTAAATTCGATGATTTCTGGCACATCACAATCTTATAGAGTAACTTTGGAGGTTTATAAATTGATCTAGGAAACACTTCAAGACCCCATATTTGTAGGTAAGAATATTGACACTATGGACAAAATATCCATAAAAACTTTGACCAAGCTCAAATTTTTGAGTACCTACAATAAATTCATGAACTTATTGGTTTATCAATATCTGTATGAGATGTAGTGATAGTCTAGCTTCTCTTAAGATATAATATTCATGTTTCTCTCTCCAAATTATAAAATGACATACTATAAATTCACCAAGACATATATGGATTCCTCAAAACATGTTTTTTATCCTTACTAACCTGCACATATGCCATATACTCTCCAAGCTATCAAACACAACTTCATTGTCATTAATACACTAGTACCTCATGCTCTTTTTGACATCAATGACAACCTAAGACATCAATTACCATGATAAAAAATCTCCCCCTTTCTCATTGATGGAAAAACACCCTCAAAATGTCTTCTTACCCATTTGAACTCCTTCATATTGATCTTTTTTCTACTTTAGCATTAATTACAAAGGGTCTTCTACAAGCTTGCCAGTTGATCCTTGGACCTGTTCTTCTACAAAACATGCCATTAAAACTTAAAATAACTCAAATAGGCTCCCCTTATCACCATTATTACCTTTAAATATGTGTTCTTGTCTTTGACTGGTCAACCTCTTGAACAAAAATCTAAATTGATTTGACCTTCTCAAAGTCCATCTACAAGTTAACCTTTCATAATCTCTTGCTTACCCTTTGTGTTAAATATTATAAAGAGACATAATTTAGATCCCCATAACTCCATGATTCACCTATATTATGAAATCTAAAACCATAGACCAATTGATAACAATAAATATATAAATCACAAGAATATCATACCTTGAATGCTTCATTAGGCCTCATACCAATAATAGATCCCATGGAGACTGAATTCAAATAGATACACTCCTTCTTGCTCAACACTAACTTCTTAGAAAAACAAGAACACCTTAGATAGGTATTAAAAAATTCATATACTCCTCATATAATAAAAAAATTTCTCTTCAAGAATCACAAGCCATCATGGATCATATCACTATAAGGCACCTTCTTGATTAACGTATAGTCAATTATTATCAAAGCATAGTCAATTTATTTAATCATCTCCAAGCCTTGAGATAAACCATATATTTAATTTATTTTATCTACTAAATAAAAATCTACATTCAATCCCTCTAACACATATTGAATTCCATAGGTCATGATAGAGTCATTTGCTTCATGAAGGCACACCTAGGTTTTGTAGTCATAAAATAGCTTAAAACCCTCATACCTCTATTTATGAAAATTTGAGATTGATATTTATATATAAGATAAATATAATAATATATAATTGATATATATAATCTATGTGACCTTAATAACATCTCAAAACACTTCTAACACTCACCTTGTGTTACCAAGAACTTTATACAACTCTATAAAATGTCCCTGTCTACCATTTTTAGCTAAAAATATATAGATAGGTCAACTTGAGTGACAAAAAATAGTTGAAACCAAGGATATAAATTTCCTAATTAACTTTAATGACAACAAAAACAAGTCTTTACCTTCAAAATCCATCCACTTTCATGTATTGACTTGGTTAACTCTTCCTTTTATATCAAATTCTTTAAAAACAAAGATTTTTTGTAGCTTCTACTCACTGAATTGATAAACCAATGAAACTTGGAGATTATTAGAGGATTAATATACATGTTAAAAACATCATATTAACCTTATCAAATGATTATGGTCCATTTCTAGTAAGATCTCTCTAATCGGGACATTAGGAGGGTTCTAAGAGGGTTTTAAATCAGTTTTGATTCACAACATTTGTTCATATAGATCTATCCTTGAAACCACTTAATAATTATTGTAAAACCTTATTATGAAAATTTTATATCTCTCTCTAAAATATTAAGACACCATGTAACTATCACACATGCCAATGAGCATAAGAAAAACCTTCTCTAGCTTGGAAACCTTCATTTTACGTACATAAGAGACCTTTAAACTTATTTTATTGATATATAATTCAAATAAAGAATTTAAACCTCATCAAAATGATTTAATAATACTATTACACATATTTAAAATCTCACATTATCTCTAGGCACCTTGGGAACTCATCTTGACACCTCATCAAGCCTCACATGTCTCTTTGCACACTAGGCCTAAGACTACCAATCATGCTTAGACCTTTGAAACACATTAAAATCCTATTTTAATGATCTAATAAACTTATTACCATGTAATAAAACCTTATAACATGCTTACGTAGGCTCACAAGCCTCCAAAATGGATCATGATGCCTCATCATACCACCTAGGGTCTCTTTGCGTACTAGGCCTAAACATGTAAGCCATACATAGTCCTTGAAACACCTTTAATCCTCTTTTATTATTATAAAATACTCATAAACTTGTCAAATGACATCATACTAAGCTCACATGTTTTAAAACTTCTTCACACAAGTTTCACACTTCTCTTCTCAACAAGATATCAAGCCTGTGCCTTCACACTAGGTCTCTTATGCATACACAAAACTACATATTAGTGGATATCAACTTGAATTATACACAACTTGATGAGTAATAATTTATCATACTTTTTTCTACCTTTATTTCAATATATTCTCATTTATTGAAGAGTGTCTCTATGAATCTTATCAAAGACACCCCTTCTCATAGAGCTCTAGAATAATGGAGCACCCTAGTCCTTATCATAGGACTGAATGTTCTTCTCAAGAACCTTTTATGGTTTAACATTCTATTTTGACTCAATTTACTCAACATAATACTTATTATTCTCCTTTGTCTGATCTAAAACATAACCCTCTTAAGAATTTTTTTGATTAATAACCACAACTTCTTGACTATTATGATTAGCATTGATTACCTTTGTTTCCATATCCAATTTGGGACTTTATCATGCATTCTAGGAAAAAATATAGCTATATGACCAGTTTTGTGACAACTATAACAAATACTACTACTAAGATTACCTTTGCTCTTATTTTTCATTCTTTCATATTCCCATGACAACTTATTCTTTGAGGCCATTCTGCAATCTTTTCCTCTATGACCAAACCTATGGCACATGAAGAAATGAACATGAAGTGAGCTTGAATATCTAAATTCATTGGGCTGCCTCACTTGATCTTCCCTCCTATTACCTTTGTACTTGATATCCACATTGATTTCTTCACAAGACTTCAACTTCACATTGGCTTTTTTGATCTTGATCTTCAATAAACATACCTTATATTTAAACTTAAAACATTCTTCCTCTTTTGAACTTATATTTATA